>JARIHR010000020.1:1200000-1750532 GCA_029281495.1 Mycena filopes | reverse complement strand
CAAGATTCAGATCATCTTCTCCAAAGACTGGTTTACAGTTGTTGAAACATTTCGGTAGAAATCGTGAGCTTCCTCCTCCACTTTGGCTTTGGTACTACTGAATGATTACAATTTGCAGGAGATTTCAGGGAGACCATCTCCACATCTGCACTGTGTGAAACCATCAGCATACTGCTGTACCGGCAAGACAATATAGAGGCAACACTTGACATGATGAATCATTTGCTGAAGATGGTCAGTCACATTCTCCTTTGGAGCCAACACTAATATTCGAGCAGGTCAAAATACACGTCAAGGAATCCTCCGTTCAGGATTGGTAAATCAACTATTGAGACTCATGAACAATAGGCGCCGAAGTATCGAGGAGTGGCACATTGGGATACAAGGCCTGCTGGCCTTGAACCTGATCACTGCTCCAAGTGGCAGTCACCAAATCATCTGCCCTCCTGCCCCCCCTCCAACTCCCAGTCCAGAATTATCAGTTGTTGATCTACCCCGTAAGCACATCTTCTTTTCAATTCGAATGTATGCTCAGGGTTCCTCTATTAGTACCAACCTTTGGAAGAGTCATTTAAGACTTGGGGAGCATTGGTTAAGTGCAGCAGCTATCTCTTTTCTGCTGTACTTAGTAATGAAATCAAATGAACCCTACTTGTATTTTGGTGGTCCAAACTTAGGCTCGTCCCCATCCGGTTACTGACCAAACAACCATACACCCATCAGCTCGGAAGGGTGTCTCAGTAACCGGCTGGGCCCGCGCGTCACTGATTTGGGTGATGGATTTGCGTCTGCCATTCAAGAGGTGCGGGCTTGGTGAAAAAGTGTCGAAAAGCGCAGAAAAAGTGCTCAAAGTCTCCGCATGAAGAATGGGTCATTTTTGATTAATAATGACTCGTAGCATTGCTCCACTCCTCTGGTGAGTTCTGTAGACATACAGTGGGAAGCCTGTTCGATTCAGGTGCCGGTCATGACATCACGGTTGGCTGATTCTTTTTGTTCACATCCAACGGGCGGGGGATAATCTCAAAGGTTCCAGCCACTTAGTTGATTGGGTTGAAAATGACTTGTGGTGTTGGTACGCACCCATATTCTTTGGTGGTGAAAAGAATACACAGTGGGAATGCCTGTTCGATTCGGGTGTGGGTCATGCATGACATGACAGTTTGAACCTCTTTTTTTTCCACATTCAACAGGCAGGGGATTGTGATTTTCAACAGGTTGGAAGTGACTTGTGCACATGCCCCTAGTCATGTGCATGCACGGCAAAGTACTTACGCTAGTCATGTTTTTGCGGTTTTCACCTTGGTGCAAAAACTGGCGGCAAGTAACTACAAAACGAACAAGATACACCTACACCTCTCGAAAGTCCTTATGTTAGCGGGGGTGAAATGGGAATTCAATAATGACCTGGAGCGTTGGCACGGACCCACCTTTAGTCCACAGTCCGCAAAGATTCAGTGGGAAGCCCGTTCGATTCGGGCGCAGGTCATTCTTGAAAGGGCGGCAAGCTTTTTGAACCATTTCATTAATGTATCCCTGCTGAGCGGTTGGAATTTTCGAAGGTCCAGATGTTGTCAGGCTGGGTTGAGAATTTGAGAATGGCCTGTAGCATGGGTACGCACGCACGCACCCACCTTTTCGTCCCCGGGCAACAAAGATACAGTGGGAAGCCCGTTCGATTCGGGTGTGGGTCATGATGTGACGGTTGGCTGATTTTTTTTGTCCACATGTAACAGGTGGGGGATAATCTCAAAGGTTCAAGCTGCTTAGTTGGTAGTTGAGGATGATGACTTGTAGTGTTGGTACGCACCCACCCTCCTTGTTGCAGAGCACTGCCTGTTCAGTGGGAAGCCTGTTCGATTCAGGCGCGGGTCATAAGGAGGTGTCATTGCATTTTTCTTTTCCTTTTTCACCAGGGTCCAGGTGGACAATAATTTCAACGGTCAATACTAATGTGTTTAGTTAGAATTGGTGGAGTTAGGAATGGCTCGCAGCGTTGGTACGCACCCATATTCTTTGGTGGTGAAAAGAATACACAGTGGGAATGCCTGTTCGATTTGGGTGCGGGTCATGGATCAGCTTGAAGCATTTTTTTTCACATTCAACAGGCGGGGAATTGTGATTTTTAACACTCCATAGGGTAGGAGGTGGGTTGGAAGTGACTTGTGCACCTGCCCCTAGTCATGCACGGCAAAGTATGTTGGTCGTCTTTTGCCGTTTTTACCTTGGTGCAAAAAGTAGAAGCAAGTGCATACAAAGCGAACAAACACACACCTCATGCTTCGAGGTTTTGGAAGCCCATATGTTGGCGGGGGTGAGATGACAATTCAATAATGACCTGTAGCGTTGGCATGCTCCCATTATTTGTAGGTAGCCTATGAACTCACAGTGGGATGCCCGTTCGATTCGGGTGCGGGTCATTCTTGAAATGGTGGTGATCTTTTTTGAACCATTTCATTATCCCTGCTGAGCGGTTGGAATTTTCGAAGGTCCATATGTTGTCAGGCTTGGTTGAGAATATTTGAGAATGACCTGGAGTGTTGAACACATTCTTTGTAGTGCGGAGGTTTTGTATACAGTGGGAAGCCTGTTCGATTCGGGTGCAGGTCATTCTTGAAAGGGCGGCGAGCTTTTTGAACCATTTCATTATCCCTGCTCAGCGGGTGGAATTTTCGAAGGTCCATATGTCGTCAGGCTGGGTTGAGAATATTTGAGAATGACTTGTAGTGTTGGTACGCACCCACATTTTGTCTGCAGTCAAGAAAGATACAGTGGGACATCCATTCGATTTGGGTGTGGGTCATACAACGACATGGAATGAATATTCTTTTCACATTTTTCAGGCGGGGAATCGTGATTTTCAACACTCCGTAGGGTAGGAGGTGGGTTGGAAGTGTTGGTGCACCTGCCCTGAGTGATGCACGGCAAAGTATGCTGGTCATCTCTTGTCAGGCTGTTCTTGTCTTGGTGCAAAAACTGGGAGTAGTATATGCAAAGCGAGCGAACACACACCTCATGCACTTCACTTCGAGGTTCTCGAAAGTCCTTATGTTAGTGGGGGTGAGATGGGAATCCAATAATAACCTGTAGCAATGGTATGCACCCACCCTTTGTTCATGGGAAGTAGAACTTCAGTGGGCCACCTGTTCGATTCGGGTGCGGGTCATGGGGTATATTGTTGTTCAATATTCTTTTTTTCACCATTTTCCGCTTTCTTCATGCCTAAACTTGAAGGTCTATATCTTTGTGGCAATAAGTTGAAGTAAGTAAGTATAATGACTCGCAGTGTTGGTACGAACCCATTCTTGGTGGCAGCTCTGCAGCATACACAGTGGGATGCCCGTTCGATTCGGGTGTGGGTCATTTTCAAGGCTAGTGCTGGGTGATGTTTTGAAACAGTTATCTTTGCGTTTCCTCATCGAAATTTGCAGAAGTCTATGACTCTAAGGTGGGGGTGGGTTGGTAATCCAATAAGGACTTGTAGCGTTGGTACGCACCCACGTTTCGTACTCAGTCTTGAATAGAGATACAGTGGGGATACTCGTTCGATTCGGGTGCGGGTCATGACACGACCAGTTGGAATCTTCTTTTTTTCACAACCAATAGCATTTTCAAGAGCCCATTGGGGGAGGTGGGTTGAGGATTCGATAATGACTTGTGGTGTTGGAACACAGCCACCCTTCGTGTTCGGTCTTGAATAGAGGTGGGAATGCTCGTTCGATCGGATCGATCCTGGCGCGGGTCTTAGGGCATCTTGAAATATCTTTTTTTTGCACATTCAACAGGCGGGGAATTGTGATTTTTAACACTCCATAGGATAAGAGGTGGGTTGGAAGTGACTTGTAGCATTGGTATGCACTTATATCCTTCGGTGGTCAAAAGAATACACAGTAGGGGTGCTCAATTCTTATCTCGAGCGCTCGATTTAATTGCTCGTGCTTTTATTTGGTCGAAATAAATAAAGATTTGAGTCTCCGACTGATCCCGGCGGTCAGTGCCGCTGACAGGCACTGCCTCCCGTCTTTTTCTTCTTCCTCTCTCACCGCGCATCCAGCTCGTCCCCCGCTCATTTTGCCTAGTTTTTTCTATCTATGTGAGTTCTGAGTCTTCCTGATCCACAATGAGCCTCACACCGCGTCTTCGGCAGTTTATTCACGCTTAGCTTGTGACGCGACGCGACGCGACAAGGATGGACCCACCAAATCAGGTGTGTGATAACACCGTATTCAATTGGTGCTCTCTAACCAGTCAAAGATGTTCTATTTCCCTCCTCCGCCGCCGATGGGCGGTTCGCTGTCGCCGTATCAGTTCTACGGCACCTACCCGCAGCCGCCGCCAGATGACGCCCACGGGGGCCTTCTTCCTCCTGCCCCAGCTCCTTATGGCCCACCGGATCCCCCTCCGCCCTCGCCTCCACATAATCCCCACCTTTCCCCGTCTCCTGTCAAAACACGCCGCGGCCGCCCGTCTAAAGCCACATCAGCTGTTGCGTCCCCGTCCCCATCTCCAGTCAAGCGCGGCCGCGGCCGTCCTCCCAAGAACAAGCTGGCTGCTGTGGCAGCTGCTAAAACCGCCAAGAAGAAAGCCGTTGTCGCCACGAGAGCTCCCGCGACTAAGACGAAGCAGAAGGCCTTGAAGACATCGACGGAGAAGGAGAAGGAGAATGTTCCCATCGACGTTGATGACTCGTCGGACAGCGAGACTGAGGGTACTAGGAACTCTAACTGGGCGGACCATGAAAAAGATAAGGTCTACGACTACCTTCTCGCCGCTGACGATAACGGCAACCGCCGTTTCAATCAACTCAAAAAGAATCCCGCTCATGTCTTCAAGCGGGTGCGTCGTTATATTCCTATTTGGACCTTCCTTCCCTGCTAACTCTGTTCTAGTGCGAAGAAACCCACTTCTCAGATGGTAGCCGCACCGCTAAGTCCATTCAAAGCTTGTGGGCGCGTTCGAAAGAAACTTACGGGTGGATCCGCGCCTTCGAGAATTTTACCGGTAATGGCGGCGGAGACGCGGACTCTGATGATCCCACGGCTATCCTCGCCCACCGTCTCAAGGGCGCTCGAAAAGCCTCACTCTTCGTCGGGAGTCTGCGGCCCGTGACGATTAATTGTGGGAGAAACACGGTTGGTTGGATCTATTCAACGCTCGGTATTTGATCCCCACCGCTCTATGGTTTGTCTGCTAATCATTGTCCCAAGCTACGGAACAAACCCGAAGGTTGCCCGCCAGGTCGTGCGCAGCTCCGCAGCCCCGATTTCCGACAACGACGACGACGACAAAGTCGCCGTGCTGGGTCCGAACTCGGACGACAACATCGATCCGCTTCTCCTCGAACCGAAAACTCCTGCCGCTCGCAAGCGGCAGCTGTGTTTCCGAGCGCAAGCATACACCTGCCTCCCAGCATCGCCTTCAGGCCACCAACTCATTCAGTACTATCAACGACTACATGAAGATCAAGATGGTGTCCGAGGAGAAGAAGTCGAAGGCGATCGAAACAAAGGTGGAGTTGGACCGCATGAAATTGGAGTTGGAGCAGTCACGGGTCAAGACGGAGACAGACAGGGCGAAGGTGGATATGGCGCGTGAAGTTCTTTCTGCTCCAGGGGTGAGTGACGAGGTCAAAGACGCCGCCAATGGGTTCCTCCTCAATCTCTTTAAATAATTGCTCCTTTTCCCTCGTCCTTAATTCCCTCCCCCTTAATTACCGACTGCTTAGTAGTCTCAAAACATACATGTTGCATTGTACCCTAGTTAGAACAAGTGGTTTAACAGCCGAATGCGCTTCTTGCGCCCCTCTTCTTTCAGCCACAGGTCTGTCTCGTGAGCCGGCACTTGTGCTTCCCCAACAACATCCATTGCGTCCCGGTCTCCGTCATCGCCGTCGCGCTCTTCCGCGTCTTCAGTGAGTAGCCATGTTTCATCGGGTTTGTCCTTGAGGTCAATTGCCATATTGTGGAGGACAAGGAGAGCTTCAATCACGCGATAGACCTGCTGGATATGTTTATGTTGACCCATTCCGCGGAGGCATGGGAATCGGCCTTTTAGTAGACCGAAGGCATGTTCAACCGTGATCCGAACACCGGAAAGTCGTTGGTTGAAAGCGTGCATGCGTGCCCTGTCTGAATTGCTGGCTGCCGCGAGTTCCGGCTCGTCAAACGGACGGATTGAAAAAGGTGTTGAGGGATAACCTGCCGCAAACCTTGAGCTGACCACCAAGACATTCATATCTTTGCTGCGCACCTTTGTCGACGAGAATATATTCACCATTCTCAAAGTACGAGTGGCGACGTTGCCACAAATCAGAATTCTTCCAAATCTTCACATCCGTAACTGCACCGGGCCAACCGAGTTCAAAGGAGGTGAACTTCTTCTCGTGATCAACGGTGGCTTGCATGTTCGTCTGTAGGCTCAGGTCAATGTTGCTCCCCTCAATGAGTTAAATTCCTGACTCACAGCAAACGACTTCTTCCGGGACATGTATAGGTGGCCCTCCTCGACAGGCTCATTCAGGAAATAGAGGAGGGAGCCGTCACCGCTTCCAGGCATCGATAAAACCCCGATCGGTCCTTGATATCTGCTTGATAACAACTTTCCGCTCCGGAGTCGGCCCACCCACGAACTCCGGCCGTAGCTCACGGTATTGCTCGTGTAACTCGGCGACAGTACAGGAATACCGTTCCAAGCCAATGGAAAGTTTTTGCGCAGTTCCCCAGTGTGTCCGAACCAATTGTGCCGTAGCGTACAAGGAAGCACCCAAGTTGGTACTTCACATGGCGCTGTGGTCGTCTTCCCGTGGATTCAAAGATTGGGTTGACAGAGAGCCTCTCAACCAGGTAATCAAACATATCCCGGCCCACACTGTCTGAGGGTTAGGTCATGACTTGAGTGGATGATGTTCCGAGACGCACCGAAACATATGGCGGAATTCCCGATCTGGTGCCCGTAGACAGACAGAGAAGAAGTCAGCAGACTTTGGGATCTGGTTGTATGTTCCGCAAGATCCATCCCCAGCCATGGAGCGGACGACTTCCATCCAGTCAAGTGCTACTAGATCGAGGATGTCGCTAATGTCGTCCTCGAGGAATTCTGCCTCATCTTCACTGTTGCCCAGCAGCTCAGCGTCATCATCGTCCTCTTCAAGGGCAATCGATGCAGCCATTAAGGTCTCTGCAACGTGCAGAAGGTCGCTTTGTGTGTCTGTCTTGGTGGTGCGAGGCATGAATCTAATCGTTCCATATCGGGTCGCGTCGGCAGCCACTGCCGGGATCAGTCGGAGACTCAAATCTTTTATTTATTTCGACCAAATAAAAGCACGAGCAATTTAAATCGAGCGCTCGAGATAAGAATTGAGCACCCCTAGTGGGAAGCCTGTTCAATTCGGGCGCGGGTCATGAACTAGCTTCATGCACTTTTTTTCTTTTCTTTTCACATTCCCCACTGGACAGGGGATAATTTCAACGGTCAAGGTGCTTGGTTCAATACTTGGTGGCGTCGAGAGTGACTCATAGCGCTGGTACGCACCTGCCCTCCATGTCCCAATTTTTTCTCACCATACATAGTGGGCCACCCGTTTCGACTTCGGGGGCCGAGTCATTCTTGTGGAGTGCTGAACTTTTTGCGTCCATCCTCTCCAATTTTGCGAAGCCTGTGGGCCATATTGATAGGTTCCCATCAATGGCCGGGATAAAATCTCAAAGGACATCTAAGGCCTCTACTTAATGGAGTTGAATTGAGAACGACTCGTAGTGTTGGTACGCACTCACCCTCTGTTTGTGGGAAATAGAACTTCAGTAGGCGACCCGTTCGATTCGGGTACGGGTCATTGTTGGAATGGAGCTTTTTAAAACCATTTCATTATCCCTGCTCAGTGGTTGGAGTTTTCGAAGGTCCATATATTGCCAGGCTGGGTTGAGAATATCTTAAAATGACCTGTAGTGTTGGGTATGCACCCACCCTCGGTGTGCAGAACTAGCTTGTCAGTGGGAAGCCTGTTCGATTCGGGTGCGGGTCATGACACGACAGTTTGAATTTTCTTTTTTTCACATTCACCGGCCCCCGGGTGAACAGTAATTTCAACGGTCAATGTGCTTAGTTAAAATTGGTGGAGTTGATGATGACTTGTAGCGTTGGCACGCACCCACCTTTCGTCCACAGTCCACAAAGATTCAGTGGGAAGCCCGTTCGATGCAGGCACCGGTCATTCTCGAATGGGCGGTGATCTTTTTGAACCAAGTCATTATCCCTGCTCAAGGGTTGGAATTTTTGGAGGTCCGTATGTTGTCAGGCTGGGTTGAGAATGGTTGAGAATGACCTGTAGCATTGGGCATGCATCCATTCTTTGTAGTGCGGAGGGCCTGTATACAGTGGGATGCCCGTTCGATTCGGGTGCCGGTCATTAATCAGCTTGGAGCATTTTTCTTCTTCACATTCAACGGCGGGGACGATTTTTGTAAGGAATGTTCTTTACTATTTTCATACTCTTTAGCTACAAGTGATCTGTACCGTAGATAAGATCATTATCAATCATCTTTTACCACAAACCACATCGTCCACCGCCTTCCTCGTCCTCGTCGAGCTACTCCGAGTTCCAGATAGAGGCACAGACTCTGGTTATCGCCTTGCCTGGCCTACGCACTAGGCACTAGGCGACTATATCGACTACACTATCAACGCCGGTGCACCATTCGGTACACCCTCACGACTTACACTCGATCACATAGATCTACGAACGCTACACTTATCCCATTCTTATCTCGTTCATCCTTACGTTCGACTCACGGATTCGAGAGGTCGCCAGCAGCCGACCACTTTATTCGCCTTATCTCCCGCCAGGGCAAGCAACGACGACTTCCCCTTCGTAGTACGAAGCGCGGCTGGTTCCAGGTTCGATTTCGAGCGAAATCGTGGCCCGCGGATCGAATCAGCCGGAAAACATATCCTTTGGGGTGTTTTGCCGTGTAAAATAGCCGGCAGTGTTCACGCAGAGCAGTAGGCATGTAGCACGGTTCACATAGCTTTTGGTATGTGGAAAAATCGAGGTAAAATTCAGGCTGATGTAGAGATAAATTAGAGATAAATTAGATACTACACTACAGGAACGGGGAACGAGATACGACGGCAAGGGAGTACGCTAATCTCGCACAAAAGAAGGCACTTCATCCAGTGAGCGTAACACAAATCACAAGGGGGCGACGAGCTGTATCCAATTGAGCAGACGGTTGAGGCACCAGAACAGGGCCCCCTACAGAATCAAGCGCGCACAGGGGGGCGCTGCAATCCGTCGAAGGAAACACCCCGTTGTTGCGAGCCGGAGTGTCGTGTTGTAGTAGGAAGGAGGGGTGGATGGCGGCGAGGGCGACGAGACGACGAGGTACACGAGGAGGGTGAGGTGAAGTCGGGCGGCGGGGTCCTTGAATGACCAAAGATGCGTATTCTTCGGTCCAGTTCCCCAAAATTATCAGCGGCGCGTGACGTTGTTGACAGTTGTGAAAGGCTCAGCGAGGGTCTGGGGCATCGCCTAGTGGCGCTGGTTAGCTAGTTCGGGTGGAGGACGGATGGAACACACCAGGATGACGAACAAATGTGTACTTTAGGCCCCACTAAAGAAATCAAAGTCGTTCTTGGCATTGGCGGCGGGTGCGGCATCGGCGACAGCAGTAGGAGGCGGTAGGGATTTCACAGTATCGCCTGGTAGTGTTGATTGACGGGGTTGGCGGAGAATTACAAGGGTACTCACTAGAATGAAGTCAGACTTTGCGGCTCAAGTCCGCTCCAAAAACGAGTTCGTTCTTGACTTTGATGGCGAGGGAGGGTCCGCGACGTCGATAGGAGACAGGCGGGGGCGCATGGCATCCTCTGGTGGTGTTGGGGGGTGACTTGAAGCGCGACATGAGGGGAAGAGAAAGAGAATGAGAAAGCTGTGCTGTCCATTTCGGGACATCAATACCGTTCTTCCCACCACAACAAGGCGCGTTTGTTGAACCCATCGTCGGGAAAGTGACAGGTAAGTCTGGTGTGACAGACGCGTTCAAAACTGCTACAGTGTGTCGATTCTCACCTAAGCAGGCTTGCAGATTCCTAGAAAATATGTCGCCTCCGCCCTGCGCCTCTATATGCCGAGCCCGTTCACCACTTCTTCCTTTTCGACGACAACCACACAGATATGCCGCGTTGACTATGTACACTGGAAGGTAACAGCCCACATTATGTGACTGTACGCGACAAAAACTGACGGACATCCGTCAGTTTGGGGCTGACCTCAAGCATTACTTGAAGCCTCTGGTGAGTCCGAGTCCGAACGCCGGACCTGCACTCAGTAAACACTGTTGCCGCGTTCCACATGCCCTACGCGACATGCCCTACGCGACGCAGCCATGTCTGCAGGTCGCAGTCCGTGCAATCCGCATCCAGAGGACTGGAAGTCTGTTCTTGCGAGCCTTCATTGAACCCAGTTCGCTGACATTCTCTTGCTAGGTATCCACACTCTCAGGCCTCGAAGATTGCGCCTCTGGGTCCACATCAGCCCCCAAATGTCATCGAGGGCTGGCACCGCCGGGACATAGGGCAGCACTCTCGTCTCTTCTACGCCCGCTCTCTCCCAAGTGTGTCGTCAGCGCTGACCATCGGTTTAGGATCGCTCGCCATCCCTCGCTGTTCGCTCCTATGCCGCTTGTTGCTTCTCGCGTGGTGCCCTCGCGGCTGGAAACTCATGGTGCGGTTGAGGGTCGGTGGACGAGGAGGACACGGGCAGGTTTCGGTGGGCCAACATCCGACGAGGTGCGTCTCCTTTTGATTTCCGTGCACTGCTTGTGTGCCAATCAGTGCTGCAGGGAATACTTAGGAGTGCACTACACTACTATCGTTATTACGGCGCGTGTGTGTACTGTGCGAATTTGCCTTGACTCGACCCTTTCCGGCAATGGTTGATACCTTGCCAGCCCTTCGTCCATTGCGTTCAATTTCGCAAGTTTCTCCCATCCACTTCCGCAACCCTTCCATTCGCTACCCTCTACCTTTCTGCTTATGGGCGAAATGCCCTCACAAATGCGAAAATCTCGCACAGAACCCGATTGCATTTCCGCTTCCAGATAAACTTTGTTCGGCTGGAGCCCTGTCTCAATGCACAGGTACCAATGGAGTTGCGCTGCATTTCAACGAGGCAACCAACAAATATTCGCCGAGCAGGGCAGCTGAGTTTTTTCCATTCCGAGGCCCGCCGACGCCTGCCGATATTCTCATTGGGTACGACGGCCATCCTTGCTGTACGCAAATAACCCAGGCTTGACAGAGCGATACATTCCCCTGGATCAATGGAGCTCATCGGCGATTGCGAGTCACAGGTATAAAGTCCAAGGTCACCTCTCTGTTTCCCATCCTTTCGCTCTCATGCCTCCAAACACAATCCCCTGCGGTGGCCTCAAAAATATCAACGAGGGGTGTCAAGAGATATTTCCCCGTGCCACGCCTGGCGCGCTCTGCTCCCTCTGCGAGAAGATTAAGGCGGCCCCGACGGAAGCCGTGAAGCTGCAGTTGGCGACGGTGGGTCCTGCCTTCTTTAGCATCACAACAGTTAGCTCATTGCTGAATAGACAATGAAGTCGTGCGGGGGTTGTGGCCTTTGCGGCACCCTGCTCAAGGAAAGCATCTGCGGCACTTGCCGCAGGAAAGGTACGTCGTTTGCTTCCTGAGTATTGTCCGCACCACAAACAGTCTTCTGCCCGCAGATATGGAGGAGAACGGTGACGAGGACCCAAAAGGACCGGCCGCGCTTGCTCGACTCCAAAGGCTGCAGCGTTCCATGGGACGCCCGCTCCAAGATGTTGCTAATCAGCCTTTGGGCATCGTCGGTGGCACTAACTTGGCCGAATTGGAGGCGCTCAAGGCTGCTAATCAGAAAGGCAATTGGACCGTCATCGTCCACCCGTTCCGTGGCCAAACGAAAGACAAGGACATGGGCAAGAGAACACTTATCATACCCGGAGAAACTCCCATGCCCGGCAAGTTCTTTCCTTCGGCGTTGACGCCGTTCACCGAATGAGGCTAATGATATTTCCAGAGGTTCAAGCACAAATTATGGACCAGTTCAATACGCAATGGACCTCGATGAAGGGCCATACCTTGAGCTTGAGACGGCGAGTTCTACCTCTTACTCTCTGGCTCACTTTCCTGAGATTCGTACCGGCGCCAGGGACGAGTGTACCCTGCGCTTTGTCGGTAACATCGAGCTGACGGCAGAAGCACAAGAACTGACCCTCCAAGACCTTTACTCACTCTACCAAGGACGTCCCGATCGCGCTGTTGTTAATGTTGACGCGAAGCTCAAGCTGTCCAAGGGTACTTCAATCGTCTTTGAGTTTCATATAAACGCGGTCCTTGTGAGTACCGTTACTGGAATGCCCATTCCGTCCTCTGATTCATCTTCACTGCAGTATTCCGAGCGCATACTTGACCTCGAGGAGGACGCAGAGGTTGGAGGCAAGCGCAAGAAAGGTGCTCATAGCTCAATGACCAATAAGCGTCCCAAGACAGGTAAAAAAAATGCATCCTACGTTTGCCATCCCTCAATTGATCTATCTACAGCGGCGTCGGGGAAATTGACTTCAACTTATAATCTGGAATCCAATTATTCCATTGTCGGTAGCCGCCCTGAGACAATCCAGCTCACCTTCCGCATAATCCACTGTGATCCCGAGGGCGACGAGGGGAAGCACCAACTCTCCATGGACGATGAAGTCAAGACCGGTCATGTTGAAGTCAAAGCGATGATTTTGTCTATGTGCGACCGAGGCAAATCCAAAGACGTGTACAAGGTACCTACCATCACCTGTCTAGCGTTCGATTTGACAGTATTTCTCAGCTCAAAATCGACGGAGATAAGCAGCAATATGTCGCCAAGAAGACATACAACATCGGCAAAGGTCGAGACGTTGATGTTACGCCCACGGTGAATCGCGAGGTTCTGAGCCGTGATTTGGTGACTTTGAAACGACTCGAATGGTTTCACCAAGCATTCATCAACCTCGCTACCTCAAAGAACTACGATGAACTCGCAGGTGCGTGGGCGCAGGTCTTCTTGGAAATTCTTTGATTCAAACGATCGTCGCAGAGTTCAAAGTTTCCGACGGCTTCATGATCCTCGAGAACGCCAAGGAGGGGGGGGATGAGGAGGATGTCGCCGCATATCTTGTGGAGCCCTTGCGCTCCTCGGTTGTCCAAAAATACACGGGAACTTTCGGAGCCAGCACTGCGAAGGACAAACTGACATCGACTATCCTCGCATTCTCCCACTTCGTTATGGAAGATACGGCGTGTTTATTGGCAGTTGCGGACCTACAAGGTCATTCATTCCATTTCCTCTCTTCTTGCTACGTACTTATACTTTTGCCAGGCAGCCGCCACAACGGTTTCCTGGTGCTCTTTGATCCAATGACCCACACAATCGGCGGGTGCGTAATCTCAATATGCTCCTTTCTTTTCCTTCACACTCAAGGTTTCACAGGAACAGTGGGGCTGGCGACCACGGGAGTAAAGGAATCCGTGAAACGATTGAGAGCCATACATGCAACTTGTTGTGTCAAGGGTTGGAGCTTTCACCCGTCAGTGTTCTACTCCATACCTTGGATGAGCGTATCAAGGAAGCTGGTGAATCTCTGGTTTCCGTTTCCTACGGGAGCGCCCTGAACGTACGGTAGTATAGTTACAAGAGCAGTACAATAATCAAGACTCCCATTACGACGTTTCCGATTACGATTCTTACGATAACCTGTGATTCTCTTCTCTTCCTCTGAATGAACCAATTCCGTGAATGCTATTGTGTTCCCTTGCGCGAATAAATATTTCGGAACGAACTTCTCGACTTGATGATGTTTACGTACAGTTGGTGCGGCCCTCCCTCTTTCCTCCCTCCTTGTGTATGGTCAACGCCTCGGGAAGCAATGGAAGGCCCGTCATCGTGTGTAAGTATACTTTGGTTGTGTCTGTCTGGTCTGACCTTCCTTCCAGACCCTGCCGACGAGCTTTTAATCCCAGCATTCAATCAATACGCTCGCGAAAATAGCGGGGCGGGATTGGGTATACAAGACCAGCTTGCGCGGCTCAAGCATGACTTCAACTTGCGACTAGAGTATGTACTAATTACATTATGCGAGGTTCTTTCTGATCATCGGGCAGGAAATCATCGCTGTATCGACTTCGGACTCGACTCGGGATTGAAAGTGTACGCAAGGGTCATGTCAGAACGGATGTCGAGCTGCGTCAAGCTGTCATGGATCTCAAGGAGGGAGACCCTGCTGGAGGATGGGGTGTAACCCAGACCAAGGGTCGGTTGGCCAATGCGGGGGTTCTTATTCCGCGGTAAGAGATGGTTCAACACGCGTTCTGAACTAGTCTCATGTCCTCCTTAAATTTCAGAGACACAGTCCGGCAGATCCTGCACGACGAATTCGATCATGAATTCGACGCCCGTTTCGTCGGCAAGAAGAAGAATCTCAAGCATCGAATAGCCCTTAAGGCTCTGGGGCCATATCACCAAGAGCACTCTGACGGACACGAAAAGATGTCCTCGCAAGGCTTGGACATCGGTGCTGGTATCCATCTACCCATATACGCCTCCAAGGACCAATTCTCCGCCTTCTTGTACACCTTGGTGTTGATGCCCAATGTTCGGAACGGTAACGCAATTGCCCATTATTACCTTAACCTTGTCGAGGACCGTGGTTGTGAGTATCCGAGTTGTTGCTGGACGTGTATGTGTTGACGGGATTTCTTAGTTTTGATATCCATGCAGCTCACGACGGATATGGGCAACGAGGTCAATGAGATGCATAAGATTCACGAGGCCCTGAGGTAGCTCTTGCTTTGAATGCCCTACTTCCCCCCACTGACTGCGATTTTGTTACAAGAGACGAAGTTGCACCCGAATTTGTTCCGCCACAATGGCCGCATAGTGTCAAGCAGTCCAGCACGGACAATACCCCGATCGAAGGTTTTTGGCGCTGGTTGCGTAACGGTGAAGGACACAGTACGAAGCAGACCATTCAAGATGGTGCAGCTACAGGAAATTTTCTTCCTCACGACGCAATACATCGGTAAGCACAACTAGCGAACTCATTTTGTGTTTGAATTCCGATCTTCCTGTCAATTCAGTCAAACATTCTATTGGCTGTGGGTGCCCCTTCTACAAGAAGGCTTGGACCGGTATAGGGAATACTGGAACAACCACAAACTCAGTGGTTCGAAGGGGAAGCTCAACGCCAGTGGCTCGTCGCCCCGAAACATGCTCATTAACCCGAAGAGCGCGGTGGCCAGTGCAGTCAACGTCTCCATCCGGGTTAACCCTGATTCGGTGCGACGTCTCCGTGAAGCGTATGGCGGTGCTGCTGCCCAAGACAAGGCTTTTCGTTTTGTCAGCCAAGAATTCGCTGCAGAGGCAGACGCCGCATACATGGACATTGGTTGTCCCGAGATTATTTTGACAACAGCGTGGTCGGTGTTCCAAAAAGTCGTGGCTGAACTCGGTCGGAGAGTCAACAACCTTTCGTAGAGTAGTATGCGAGTCCGATCCCTATTTAATGCATACGGTTGAACGTGGTTGAACGAGGCGGCTCGAAGAGCTGTCCCAAAATGGAAGTCTCTGAACAGCCACTGACAGCGCTTGCTTGCCCTCATCCCACAACGCGACTGACCTCTGAAACTGCTCAAGATGGAACGGATCGAGGACCCCAAGGGCGGCTCAAGCCCGAGGCGGCGCGGGAGGATAGGTTCAAGTTCGACAACCTGCGCGGCAGCTCGATGGCGGTGGGCACCATGGAGGAAATTATAGACGACGACCACGCGATTGTCAGCACGGCAGCTGGCCCCAAATACTACGTGTCCTACTTCGACAAGGGGCCTGGGTGCCAGGTCCTGCTGCACCACAAGACACAGGCCATCATTGGTGTCCTCAACGACACCGATCCGCTGGTCAGCATCATGAAGCTCGACAACGCGCCTTTGGAGAGCTACACAGACATTGGTCTCGAGCAGCATATTCAGGACATCAAGGTTGGTTTCTCATGTTTTCTTTTCGTTTATGGGATCTCATTACCGCTCAGGAATCCGTTGAACTTCTGTCAACACATCCCGAATGCAGGGACCACTAACAAAATCGAGTCCCCGACCCGCGTATCAACCGCAAGATCCACTTCCCGCCGCCTGACCTCAAGACCAAGCGCCATATCGTCAGGTTCGTCACTTGTTTGCCCGCCATCTTTCCCTTCGCTAATGAACGGCAGTCTGCAGACTACACACTTCGCGCTAAGTCTGAGTGAGGGGAGCTCGTTATGACCAAAGATGATCTCACGGGTGCGGATATCAAGGCGGTGTGTACCGAGCCGTAGCTGCTTGCGCTACAGGAGCGCCAGATGCGGGTTAACAAAGGTGACTTCACGGCCCGACCGAGAAGGTGAGTCTGGTGTTTTCTTCTGCTGAAAATGATCAGCCCTTAATATGTCTGTCAGCATTTTGGGCAGGAGAACGAGGGCACGCCGGAAGGTCTTTACTTGTATGTAGCGGCTGCCCGTCCCTTTACTCTTCCTCGCCGTCTCGCGGGCCGCTCTCTCATCGTCACCGACCCCAAGGTCGCCGCGACCGTCAACGGGGACGCTCCGCGTTCTCCAAGTCGCCGAACACAGGTCCGAATTTTTACACTGAGGTTCCGGCGCGCTTGCTCATATCACTTACAGGAGATGAGACCGTCATGTTACAGTAGCTTCCAGTTATAGCTTTTAACATCGTTTCACTGGTGAGTTGGCTTCTCGTTCGTCCTCTTTGGATGGGTGTCCGAAGCAAATACTTGTAGGGCAAAAGACAACGGCCAACACACTGCACTAGCTCCTCTGTCTGGCGCTGCACCCGGAGATTCAAGAGGGGCTCCTGAAGGAGATAGACTCCCTTTACGAACGGGCAAAGAAGTACAAGACCGCTTTTCACGCCCGCGATCGGCCTTTGCGACCATGCTATGTGTCGCCCTAATCCATCTGCCCATCATACCCAGAAGTCGTACCCGGCACACCCGTGTCGGTCAACGGCTGCGGCATCCTACTGGACAACCTGCGAGGACGAAAGGATACCGTTCGTCTCCACATATCTAGTTTTTGTCGTCAATCTACTCTGTGTACCGTGTAATGTACAAAACTATGTAACTATGTGGATAAAAAGCTGCCGTACCTCCTCTGCACTTGGTAAAGATTTACAGTGCATGTTTCCTGGCCGATTCGAACCCAGGCCACTGATTTCGCTCGAAATCGAACCTGGAACCAGCCGCGCTTGGTACGCCGGCCGCAACGCAGATCACATCACGAAACTGAATATTAATATTACCTTTTTGGGACTGGCGTGCGGCCAACAAATGTTGCGCCCTTGCGCGTTGCACACCTTTCCTTCCTCTTTCCTCTCTCGCTCTGCTGCTGCGTACTGCTTCTGCTTGTGCTGGTTTCCTCTGGGTTATACGACGGGTGGATTGACGAGATAGGGAAGTGGGAATTGGGATTGGGAATTGGGAATTGTCGCACGCACACGAGGATATCAGCCGACGACGTACACGCACCCTCGACGCTGCCCTCGACGCCACCTCCACCTCTTCGCCACCTCCGCCAACGACGTTGACCAACGCTGACTGACGTCGACCAACGCCACCGATGGGCCAAACAACCTCGAAAGAGTCCCGCTCCGAGCGCGCCCGCTCCGACGCCATCGACCGCCAAATCAGCTCCGACTCGAAGCGGTACAAGAAGGAGTGCAAGATCCTCCTCCTCGGCTCGGGCGAGTCGGGCAAGAGCACGATCGTGAAGCAGATGAAGATTATCCACCAGGGGGGGTTCGAGGAGCGGGAGAGGGTGGAGGCGCGGACGGTGGTGTATCGGAATGTGTTGGATTGTGCGGGGACGCTGGCGAGGGTTGTGAGGAGGGTGGGGGTGGGAAGGTTGGGGGCTGTGTATGCCAATGGAGGACAAGGGCTAGGAGGGGAGGAAGGGGGGGAGGTGGACGTAGGCCGGCACGCGGCGCTCCTCCTGCGCGCCTTCCCCGCCGTCGTCGGGCGGGACGACTACGACGAGCTCGCCATGGGCATGGACATCGACTCCTCCATGCATTCCATGGACGGCATGGGCGGGGGCGGTGGCTACGGCGGCTACGGCACGGACACGGAGGAGGGCGGCGACGGCGACGTGCAGGTCGGGCTCGACCCCATCCCGTTCACGCGCTCCAGCGCCGCGTCCATGTCCATGTCCACCGCGTCGTCCGAGTACCTGCCCTTGCGCAACGGCGGCGGTGGCGGCGGGGGCGGCGGCGGCGGGGGGATCCAGACGGGGCGGGTGTCTGCGAGGCCCGGGACGGGGGATTCGTCGCGGTTGAGGGGTGCGTCTCCCTTCCTTCCTTCCTTCCCTTCCCATTCCCGTCCTGCCTTTCCTCATCGAAATTAATCATGCTCGCAGGCGCCCAGGAACAGGCGACGGTGCTGGCGCAGACGCACGCGGTGCTGACGCCCGCGCTGGCGGATGCCATATGGCATGTCGCGCGCGCGCCTGCGGTGGAGCGGCTCGTCGACGACCATCCGGGCGAGTTTTATTTGATGGATAGTGCGGCGTAGTGAGTCCTTCGTTTGCTGCTCTGTTATACCCTTCCCTTTCATCGCATCCCCATACCACCACCTCTGCCCCCACCTTCCGTACCCAGCCTGCCCCACGAGCTCTCGTCGGGCGTGCCTTCAGTCCGCGTCATCCTCATTTGCCATTCTGTTCTACCCTTCCTTTCCTTTCCTTTCCTTCCCCGTCGTGTCGCCTTCATCTCGCACATCTACACCCACATTCACATCTGCCCCCGCCCTACCCTCTCTTCCCATCGTCACCCTCGCTCGCCCTAGAGACGACACGAGCGCTGCGCAGACGAGACAATACGAGTCTTGTCCCAGCGGCTGCGTTCTCGAGAGCCTCGTGTTTCGCGGCGCTGAGACGCCACACATCGGCGGCGTCCCTGCGCTGTGCTCGCGCGCTCCTTCCCCCTTATACCTTCTTCCCTGCATCCTTCCTCCCTGCATCCACCTCCACTCCCCTCCTTCCATACCTTCCCATTCCCTCGAGAGAGGCGGCGCGAGTGCTCGTCCGTCGTGCTCCGCCCTTCCTCCCTCCTTCTTCCATACCATACCTTCGCTCGGGAGGTGGCACGAGCGCTAGCCGGCCGTGCTCCCTCTCCTCGCATCCACACCGACATCCGGCACTCCACCCTGCTCCTTCATCGCATCCACGCCCTTGCTCAAGAGACGAGGCTCGTGCTGCGCATACGAGCTCGTCCGTGCGTCGTGGCACGCACCCCGACCCTCAGCCATCCCTCACCCCGCCTTCCTCCACCGTTCCGTTCCCTCGCCGCCTCCCCCCCTCCCCGTTCTCTTCCCCCTCGTCCTTACCCCATACACTCCCGTCTATACGCGTCCTTCCCTTTACTGTCTTCCTTGCCCTCCTGGCTCCCTCGAGAGCCGAGGCTCGTGCCGCCACACGAGTCTTCATGCGTCGTGCCTTGTGCTTGCTTGGGACGCTCGCTCTTCTTCTTGCCTTCCCCTAATTCTTCCAGCTTGGTTTCGTTTATATTAACCCCCTCCCCTCCCTTCCCACAGCTTCTTCTCCCAAATCCACCGCATCGCCTCCCCCACGTACCTCCCCTCCGACGAGGACCTCCTCCGCGCGAGGGCGCGGAGCACGGCGATTATGGAGACGCGGTTTTGGATGGGGGATTTGATGTGCGTGGTTTTGAGGATTTTCTTTCTTGCGGGGCCGTATGCTGCGTCGGTGCGGGGTGTCTGTTACGGTTACCGTGGGCGTCGAGGAGGGGAGCGTGATGGCGTCGCGTCGCCCGTTCCTACGGCCGCGGAGAGTGTGGGCGTACCGCCGCTGGGGTGGGAATGCAGGTGGACTCGGGGCGGAGGACGCGGGCTTACTTGTGGCGGAGAACGCGGGACAACTCGCGGCGGACGTCATCTGGCTACACCTGCCGGGGAGGCCGGTACTGGGGATGCGGTGGACGGACATGGCGCGAGGAGAAGTGCGTCACGGGCTCGCCGCGCGTCCTCCGCGCGAGAACGGTGCAGGCTGGTGACGGTGGACAAGGACGAGGGCGCGGTGCAGAGGCAGATCGTGTTCGTCGGTGCCGGGCTGGGCGAGTCGACGTGGCTGTAATGGCGCCCTGGGCGCGGACGTGGACGTCGGCGCGAGGGGCCGGGGAGCAGCGGAGAGTGTGGAGACCGACGCGTTGTTCGAGGACGAGGACGTGTCCGTGCAGTGTGTCTACGACGAGACAGTCTTCACTTTGACCGTGGAAGCTTACGTCGCGGTGGGGACGGTGGATGCGGACGAGGACGAGGACGTCGATGGGTGCGCGACGCTGGTCTCCGTGACCATTGGGACGCAGGGCGAGCGCGGACGTTTGTTGGAGCCGGAGCTGCGGACGCCCGGCGTGTCGGCTCTCGGAGGGGATGTAGATGCGACGAGATGTAGAGGTGCATCGTGCTCGTCGTGCCTGGCTGGAGGAGTCGCCTTGGCTGTAACGGCGCGCTGGATGCGCGGGCCCGCGCGCTCGATCTGGACACGGGGGCGGGCTGCCAGTGCGACCTTGTATTCAGCTGTCCATCGTGTCTCTTTCCTTCTCTCCTGTCTCTCTCCTGGTGCGCTCACTAACGACTCGTTGCAGGATCCACATGTTCGACGTCGGCGGCCAGCGGAGCGAGCGCAAGAAGTGGATCCATTGTTTTGAGAGGTGCGTTTGCGTTTCTTGCCTTCTCTTCTGTTTCCTTCCTCTTTACCTTTTTTACCCCTTTTACCGTTTTACTCTTCGGGCGTTTGCTTCTCTTCCGCTGCTGTGCGAGGGTGCCGGGGGTGCGTGGCGGGAGGGGAGGGCAGGGGAGGACAGGCCGGGATGTCTTGCACGCATGGGGGTCGGCCGAGGAGGCGGGACATCGGTGGATCCGCGGGAGGCATACCGGCATATCGGCGTCGTTGTGGAGGTGGAAGTGCCTCGGTGCACCGTCCCGTCGCCACATGGATCTTGGACTGCATGTCTAGACCGAGCCGCTTCCCTCGCCCGTGTGGGGTGCTCAGAGGCACCCCAATTGCCCGTCGGTTGTGGGTGAATCAAACGAGCACGCCGTTGGTCGTGCTTTCAGACGGACGCTATGGGACGACTACCATCCTGCCGCTCAGAGCATCGCAGGAGAAACGCTGCCGCCGTATACGATACTCTCCTTCACGCCTCCGTGCCGCTCGTCCGTGTGGAGCGCGCCCTCCTTTTTTGCCCACCTTCACCCCGCGACTGTCGATGCGGAGGCTTCCTTTTCGGGAAGGTCTCCGCTTTTCGTGGCTGTGCCCCACCTTTTTCCCTTGCTCTGCCGCGTTTCTCGTCGTGCTTATGATTCATGTTATCTCTACCTTCTCATTCGCCCCAATTGCTGCGATATACTGACGTACATTGACTTCTCTAGTGTGACGAGCATCATCTTCTGCACGGCGCTGAGCGAGTACGACCAGGTGCTCGAGGAGGAGCGGAGGGTGGTAAGTGTTTTTGGTTCCTTTCCTTCATTCTACTCTTCTGTTGCGAGTGCGACGGGCGGAGGTGAGCGAGATCGGCGTTGGGTGCACGGGATGGTGTGGCTGGGCGTACACACCGCGGAGGAGGGGGAGATGCGGATGGACAACTCGTATACCCTCTCGATTGTGCATCGCGGCGGACGTCTGCGCGCCCCCTGCCCCTCACCCCCGTTCCTCTACCTCTTTTTCCTTCCACATCCGTTCATGCTACCCGTCACTAACACACACCTCTTTACAGAACCGCATGCGCGAATCCCTCTACCTCTTCGAGTCCGTCATCAACTCGCGCTGGTTCCTCCGCACCAGCGTGATCCTCTTCCTGAATAAGATCGACGTCTTCAAGAGGAAGCTGCCCAAGGTGTGTACCGCGTCGACCTCTCTGCAACGCTTGCTCACGCTCCGTCTCCGCAGATTCCCCTGGGCCGTTACTTCCCCGAATACGCGGGCGGAAACGACCTGCAGAAGGCGGCGAAGTATATTCTGTGGAAGTTTATGCAGGAGAATCGGGCGAAGCTGACGGTGTATCCGCAGTGAGTGGTTTCGTCCTTCTTCTCATCCCGATCCGTCCATTGCTCACCTCCCTGCCCTTTACGTAGCGTCACGCAAGCCACAAATACCAAGAACATCCGGCTCGTCTTCGCCGCCGTCAAGGAGACGATCCTGCAGAATGCGCTCAAGGATTCGGGCATCTTGTAGGCGTCGTACGATGACGACGCGCACCTGCAGCCCGGCTTCTAGATGAGCTTGGATACCCTGCCGCATTAAGCGACACCCCCGCTGGTGCCCTCGACGTCGATCGAGGGCGCAGCGCATACATGCACGAACGCCGTTCGATGGCGGCGGCGGCATACCTACCACCCTCCCTCCTGGTGCGCGGTGACCGTCGATAGGCGGGACCGCGTGCGGGTGGGAAGACACCACGCTGGCGATTGTGCGGCACGGATAACCTGTGCTGGACGCCGCCATGGACCGCAGGACGGACGACGCCATCCATCTGCTTCGCTTTCTCTCACTATGTTTTGCATACTTACCTACTTATCTTTATTTCGTGCTCGTGGCTTGTTCTACTCACTATCTGTTGTCGGTTATATATATAGTCGTATATTGTACAGTCTCTATAGGTTCGCGGGTACATATTATTTTACTTATAGTCTGTTGTTGTTGTTAGTGGTTGACTTCCCATAACGATTAAACAATTATTTTGAATATTCTGAGTCGTCTCGCCGATATGCCGAGGCAGCTGTCAGGACCCCATCGGCCTTGGATCTGGGTAATATCGGGTTTGGACCCTCTTCTAGATGTAAAACAATTATAATCTGGAACGGGGGTAGGGACCCCCTCTTCAGACTTTCCTCGCCTTCAATAAACGGATTTGGGTGCTCGGCCGAGCGACTTGCCCCAATGCGGCTCGACCAAGCGTGTGAACAATGACTTGACATCCCAAACTTTCGCACTCTGCCTCATCCATCCTCTTCCACCGACTCTTTCCACGCCCACCTGCCCTCCCGCTGCACTCTTGCTCGAACGCGCGTCAAATCGATGTCACCCTCAAGTTAAACCTCAGTGCTCACGCCGCATCCCCGTTACCTCTCGATTGAACGCAGCCACAAATGCGCTAGCGCTGGGCGATGCGCGCTGATGTCGGCTCATTGGGTGCAATAGTGGCGACCTCGGTGGTCGGTATGTCCATAAAAGCGCAAATTATGCAGGGCCAGAGTGAGTTTGGACCTCTGCTTGCTGTTTTGGCCAACATGTTGACGTCCACACTGGTAACCCTCTCGACCAGAGAGTTTAACTGCTCCATGACATCCCATGTTGTCAGTCCGCTCGCCCACATAAAAGGTCGCACCCAGGTTCGTCTTCCTTGTTCGAGTCCTTCTGTCTCGTTCACCTCATTCCTTTCTTCCGTCTTCTCATGTCAGATTCGAATACGCCTTCGTTCACCCATCCGGAGTTCCAGTCGCGGCCGTGGTACAACAACGACGCCGGTGGTCCCGCAACTTGGGGTTCAGGTAATATGTACGTCGCCGATTCTCTCTCGTCAATTGACGCTGAACATTTGCACAGGCGCCTCCCCAAGGTCCGCAAGGCCCCCAGTTCCATCCTGCTCCGCAAGGTCCCTTCGTATGTGTTCTTGCTGACCGTGCCACACCTTTTCTTATGATTCCTCAGCCGGCGCAGCAGCCCTTTCCCCCAGGCGGAGCGTCGCAAGGAAGAGATCAGGTATGGACGACTCCCCGAATGTTCATTGCACCTCACATTAACCTGTCTCTCCAGTACTTCTTCCCGCCTGTGCCTTCGACTTCGGCGCCTGTCATCGACCCTCGCCTCCTACCCCTGCCCAATGGCGACGACGACGACGACCTTTCTGAGCCCGTCGCCATTGCCAAGTCGCGCGGCCTCAAACCTGCCGCGAAGATTGGTGGTGTGCGCCAGGTCGACAAAGGCAAGAAGCGCGCCCGCACTCCAGGTTCCGATAGCGAGAGCGATACTGCTGCCACCGCCCCTCCCGCCAAGCGTGGCCGTCCGAAAGGCTCGTCGAACTTCAACAATGCCGACATTGGCAAAACCCTTGATCTCGCCCAGAAGTACAAGCCCATGGGCCAGAAGGGTTGGGCCAAGGTCACTCGTCGTCATAACAAGTGGGCCCGTAAGCAGAACAGGCCTGTGCGGGATGCCAAGTCCCTTGAATCCAAGTTCAAGACGGTATGTTCTCCACATTCTATCTCTTTTTCATCTCCTGATCAATTGTCCCAGCTCATCCGCACCAAGAAGCCGACTGGGTCTGGGCACTGCCCCCCAGAGGTGAAGCGCGCTCATCACATCGAGCGCCTCATCACGGAACGCGCGGGTACGCGGCAGCTCAGCGACGGCGACGGCGATGGCGACGATGCGGATACCGCCTCCGACACCGACATCAGTGACGGCGGCCCTTCTTCCGACGACAGCGTCGAAGTACTCGCTCCCAAGAAGAAAGCGAAGGTTCACACTGCCGTCGCGCGCCGCGCCCCCACTCCTCCGCCTCGTCGCACCTCTCGCATGAACGCTCCCGAGCTTGTCACTCAGCTCGCGAAGGCCTTTGACCCCGACGTGCAGCAGTCGCGCGAGGAGGAGCGATCTCAGCATTCGTTCCAGGCGACCCAGTACCAGAACCTCGCCCAGCAGTTGCGTGACGCGCAGGCTGCCAACGAGAGTCTGCGCACTCAACTCTCTGTTGTCCAAAACCACTCCCACACCGTCGAACGCGCGCGAGACCTCGCCATTCTCAAGTTACAGTTCATGGAGCAGGGCCGCCCCATCCTTCAGCCTGTTCAGCCCAAGCCCGTTCAGCCCAGGCGCCAGAGTCGTCAAGAGTACCTGGCTGAGCACCACCCCGACATCCAGCGTGTTGGGGGACAGGTCCGCAGCGAGCCCATCTACTCTGATGGCGGGCGATGCACAACCTGGCACGACGACCCCTCTGACGACGAGAAGGAGAACTGGGATCCCCGCGGCGACCCTCGCTCCTCCTCTCCACTCCTGTCGTCGTCCTCCTCGCTTGCCCTCCCGCTGTCGTCCTCCCCCATGCCTGCCGTGCCCGATATGCCCATCGCCGGTCCTTCCTCCGCGACAGGCGACGCCGCGGGGGCGTTGTAGAATCTGACACCTATATTCTTTTCTTCATCGGCTGCTTACCATACACTCCTTTCTTGCCTCGGACATCTATCGCCTGTGCCCACGATCTCTTGATACTCTTCTTGCAGACATTCTACCTTACTCTAGCTAGATAATGTGTTCTTGTCAACGAATGAATTCACTTGTTGGCTAATAAATTGCGATGTTGTGAAAGCGAGCTACTCGATCAGAACGGCGCTGGTCACCGAACAACATGTGCTCAAAATCCATCCAAACTCTCTCCTCCTCCTGCGTCTGCTTCCACAGGGGCATGTAGACACTTCGGATCTGGTTGATTCCCACCAAGTTTGCACGCAGGTTGTTCAGGCGAACACATATCTCCAGTAGATCTCCACGCGTCTCATCCTGGCCGATCTCCAGTGGGATCCGAAGGCGTCCAAATGAGCCTTGAAGTCCTCGCATACCCCACTCCGCCGTCTGCCGGTAGGAGAGCAAGTCCCGATCGAAGGCGAGTCTTTCTTCAATCTCGTCCATCGTGCCCTGCATTCATTGACCACTTTTGATTGGAGCTCGGATTTTACCCTCGATTTGTTTCGCTCCTCGGGGAAAGGCAGTATCGGCAACGAGATAAAAACCTTCGGGGGTGCGAGTCCGAAGTTTTTCGTAGATGGATTGGGCGACACGGGAATCATGCCAACTGCCAGGCGCGTTCAGAACAGCGGCAATTATTGTTCCTGTGGACAAGGTGAATGCCGCAAGCAGGATACGCAGCCAGGAGGCGTCACCTTTGGGGGAGAACATCAGAACAGAGCTGATGAAATGCGCACATAGCCATCCATTGTAAGTCGCGTTCTCAATTTCTTCGTTGTCCGAGGTCTGGCATGGAAGGTTTAACCCATCGATACTCGCAAAGGCGCCAGTCAAGCGGGGGTGACGCGCAACAATCAGTTCGTTGTAATCGCGAAACTCGTCATCGTACTCAGGCCACTGGATGCGAGCCTCGGGAATCGTGCGTAGTGTCGTGAGAAGGAGTTTGAGTCCAAATGTGATGTATCGGGAGACGGTGGTTGGAATCAGCGCGAAGACTTGCTGTAGAGTGATCTCCCGCATCGTTGAGTTCAAGTAGTGTAGAAGGAGCCCGAGAGCTCCGGACGCGTCGAGAGATCGTGTGTTTGGACGTGTCGCTGCCGTGCCAGGCGCGTCCCCCCGGGGAATTGGTGTCGTCCTCCATGCTGCATCAAATCCGGCGGCGAGGATTAAATCGAAAGCCGCGACATCGAAGCCCATCGTCGTGATGTACGCGCGGTCGCTCCGGCTCCAGTACAGAACCTGCCAAGGAGTGGCCCAACGTGGACTGCGGACCAGCTGCGGGCGGCAGAGGTAGAGACGACTGGACCTTCGTCGTTCTATGCGCAACCTGTGGGCCTCGATTGCACCAAGTAATAATATGGCCATGGCAATCCCTGCCATCCGTCGTTCCTCTTCTATCCCAACCTCCTCCATCTCTTCGAGTTGTTGCCGAAGAATAAACGCGTCAAGGTCCATTGTAGAGAGCCAGGAAGGTCGCGGTGGGAAGCAGGACGCGTTTGTTTGTGTTGCACGTGCTGTTTGTGCCAATGTCGAGCGATAATAGTTGAGAAATACGATTTATACGTTGTGGGAGCCCGAGACGATTAGATCTACTCGCAACAAACGAATGCCGACATCGTTGGCACCGCTCAACTAATACAAAACATTCTTTAATCGTTATGGGAAGTCAACCAGTCTCCTACTTACTGTTGTTACTCTCCTACTTACTCGCTCTCCTACTTACTTACTCGATATGATATCCTTTAGTGCGTGTTCCCTTTCGGGGTGAGGAGGTGGTGTTTTGTTCGTTGTTCGTCGGTGCGTTGACGAGATATTGTGAGGCCTTTCAGCCACTTCATGTCACCGTATGCATGCAGTCCGCGCGCTACAAGCGGTGAGTCTTTCAAGAGTCAAGAGTCAAGAGTCAAGGTGCATTTCTGCGTGTCGTTCGTGTAATTTGTTTCGAGCTCACATCGCGAGACACAACTGGTCGTTAATCAACCTCCTCGCTTTCCTGGCACCTCGCGGCACGCTTATAAGTTACATATTCCACAACGCCGATCTTCGACGAAGAGCTAGGGGATCTAGTTCAACCTTAGGGAATTTTGGCGAGATCGACATCTCCTGGAGTCCTGCTTCCCTTGATCCGAATCGTGTGCTTGGTGTAACGGTAACACACGGCACTTGATATAATCGCTGAGTCTGGGGTTCGACTCCCCGAGCCCGCCTATCCAACCTTCTTTGAGCTTTTTTTGCCCGTCGACAAAACCATTCCTTTTTGTTTCCAGCGCAGGTACCGCCGATAAATTCAGTCGCTTTTCCCATCGAACGCTCCGGTGTCGCGGAACTCATGATTATGATACTTATATGGGGGACTCTGTAAGTACTACTTCCTCTGCGGTCGGCATGGAGGTATGAAGGCAATGCTCGATTGATAGTTGAACAACTCCACTGCCAGGTGCATTAATTCTCTTCAAATCTGCCTTGTCTACACCAGAGCGTCTTGCCGGACAGCGCGCTTGGTGTAACGGTAGCACGCGGCACTGAATTTCTTTAACGTCGAGTCTGGGGTTCGACTCCCCAAGCACGCCTTCAAGACTCTCTTGTCATTATTTTGCTCCTTCCTTCCTTTAACTTGACATATTGCCGCAGAATTACTTTTCTTCCTTGTTGGGCATCGCCAATTATGCTGGCCATGTAGGCTTGGTGTAACGGTAACACACGGCACTGAAGACAATCGCCGAATCTGGGGTTCGACTCCCCAAGCCCGCCTTCTCCTGCAACCTCAATTTTTTTCAGCAACAATCCGCGCGCTTGGTGTAACGGTAACACATAGCTCTGTTATTAGCTCAGTCCAGGGTTCGACTCCCTGAGCGCGCCTGGCCGATTGGCTAGCTTCAAGTTTTGCCTCACTGGCCAGGTTGCTACTCTAATTTTCAGACATTGAGAGTCATGGAACTTCAGAGAATCTCATTGCTGTACTTCCTCACTAGCACTCCCTGCCAGCAGCTGAAAAAGCTTTGACAAATGTTTAACGACTGGCAATGCATCCCAAAACCAGCTTTTGAGAGCAACTTGGCACTCGGTTTTATGGTTGCCCTTCAGACCTAGGCCGTGTCCGGGCCTTGGATTTGAGTGGAAATCGAGTTATAATATCCAACCTACAGGTTACAAGGGACAAAGATAACGAGCGCTCTGTTCATTCGCGCGGAGGGGTGAAATGGTTCAAGCTAGATCCAAAATGTACCTGGGAAGGAAGAAGTGAGCGAGAGCGTGCATTAATACGAGGCGGAGCAAGAGGGAGCAGCAGCAGACGTACGTTGTGGGCACATCAGTTTGGTGGAGACCTGATATGACGAGCGGGACGCCGCCGATGCCGAAGAAGCTGCCCGCACTACATAGGAGAGAAAGATTACCCCCGCAGGCGATGCAATAATTAAACTGGAAACGCTCACCGAACATTGATATCCACCTCCTGCAGATCCAACTCCTGGAACGGGATGATGGCAAGCGACGCGTCAACGCCCTGGGTCAGCGGCACGTTCGTGATGTTGCCCGAGTTGGCGGTGCCGAGGGGCGGGACGACGACGGAGTGGGGGAAGGAGTGGTCGAAGGAGGCGTAGGTAGTGCCGTTGAGGCCGGCGGAGGAGGTGACGCGGTCGAGCGTGAGTTCGAAGAGGAGGGGTTTTGCGCTGGAGTGGTTGCAGACAATAAGCTAAACAAATAAACGAGGAGGACTGAGAAGATAACCTTCAAACGAGATGCTGAGCCGGAGAGCATTAGGTGGGGCTGTGAGCAAGAAAAAGTTGGAATGGGGCGTACGAGACGAGATTGTTGCTGAGGGTCGCAAGCTGGTATGTAAATTCATAAGCTTGAATCGATGGAACGGAGGGGAGGAAGCCGTACCGTCAGGGTGACCTGGATGCTGGTGACTAGCCCGA
The DNA here is from genome assembly GCA_029281495.1 of Mycena filopes. Lineage (NCBI taxonomy): Eukaryota > Fungi > Basidiomycota > Agaricomycetes > Agaricales > Mycenaceae > Mycena > Mycena filopes. The sequence continues at coordinate 1,721,290 of JARIHR010000020.1, read as the reverse complement.
TGCCGAGCGCGTCGATAACTTCGCCGAGGAGGTTGTCGGGCGTGGGAGCAGCGCCAACGAGGAGTCCGGCGAGGACGCCGAACAGGATGGATTTGAAGAGCTGCATAGTTGTGTTGCCGATTGAACAGGAAGGGACGGACGGACGGCGACGGGCTTTGGAACTTCTGACTCGAGGAGATTTATGCATCCGTCGTGGGGAGAGACTTCGCTACAACAGGAAAGGAAGAAGCTAGAAGAGCAGAACGCGACATGAGAAATTGAAACGTGCCATGTGCGTTGGCGCAGGTGACCAGACTTGGTGCCCTGTTTCCGGTCAAGTTCAGCCCCAGCGCTGTGGGGGCATCTCGGGGGGTTCGCAAGTGAGAAAGGGCAATGAGAACGAGCACGCATATGACGGGGAATAGCCAGGAAGTTGTTGATCTGGGCCATGTCGTCTTCATAATGTCCAATGCTAATCAAGGTACAGGCCGGTCAACGTCCGCGAATTGAGGTACGAGGGTCGCCTGTGATTCTTGCCGGGAAACACAGTCCGGAGATCGAGCTAACAGTATCCGGGAGTGAGTGACCAAGTTCTGAGACGTCCCTGAGAATATATACATACGGAAGCGAATCGGAAGGATAAACCGGCCCAGTCAAGGTCAATCTAAACTTGAGCCAGCGGCATTGGCAGGAGAGAAGGTCTTGGGGTGCGGCAGTGAGAATCATGCCCGTGAAAATACAAGCCAGTTGCCCAACGTACATAAGTAACAGGCGCGTAACCCCGTTTTTTCGGCGGGCTGCTGGTATTAGATGAGTGGGATTTCAGGCGCGGCAAAAGGGCATGTAGCGTACGGAGTAGAGCTGTCGACACACCGAATGGCAGTTGAGGCGAAATGGCGCAGGCAAAGCCTCGCAGTCGCATCGACATGTGTTGATGAGCTGAATGCCAAAATGCGTTCGTTGAGTCGGAATTTGGATCAGCGTCGACGGCAATTACCAACATAGATTAAAGAGCCCTAAATAAGCCAGTCCGGCGACATCGAGGTAAAGGTCTGGGAGTTTGAATGCGTTCCCAAGGAGAGTAAAATTCGTAAGTTTTGTTTGCATATTTCGAACGCATCGGCCACGCATGGTCCCTCGCAGAGAAGTTAACCCAGAAAGGCCCGGAAGAGCCAGAACAAACAAAGAAGAAAGCCACAGGAATGCGGATAGATCTGTGGACGAGGGTCGAGCTAGTAATCGGAATTTGCCAGGGTGCCATGTTTCGTCACTGTCAGAATGCGACGCGCCGCGTGTGCGTAACCCAGACCAGAGCTTCGAGCTTAGCCGGAGAAATTCCTTCATGTTTGGCCCGAGTTTCCGAGGACAGCACTCGTTCGAGGGGATTCTGTGTACAGACGAGATGGAAGTTGCGGAGAAGGAGTGCGAGACGACCTTGGACAACAAGGCCAAACCGATCATCTCTTTCTTTCGAACCGCGATGGCCAACGATAAGGGTTCTTTTTTCTTCGTGTCCCCTCCTTCCATTGTGATGAATCCTTGCCAGTTCTTGTCGGCGTGATTGGCGGTAGTGGACTGTACAATCTCGGAAACCTGACCTTCGTGTAAGTCGTCCATCGATCCCATTTCTTTAATTTCTAAGCCTTCGAAGACGCGAGGTTGAGGAGGAGACAGTACGTGTCCAGAATAATCCTGCTGGTATCATACTGACCTCAGTAGCCCTGGGGATATCCCTCATCGCCCATCACCATCTCCGCGCTCCCTTCCGGTGCCCTAGTAGCCTTTGTCGCGCGCCACGGCAAAGCCCACACAATTTCGCCCTCTCAGATTCCTGCGCGCGCAAACATCGCCGCCCTCAAGTCCCTCGGCGTGCGCACCATCCTCGCCTTCTCTGCTGTTGGCTCCCTCCGCGAGGAGATCGCTCCAGGCGACTTCGCGCTGCCCTCGCAGCTCATCGACCGCACCAAAGGCGAACGTCCCACGTCCTTCTTCGACGGTACGGGCCTCGTTGCACACGCAGGCTTCAGCGACCCGTACTCACCGCATCTCGCCGCGTGGCTCGCCGACGCCGTGCGTGAGGCGCTGAAGGACGAGGGGAGAGGTGTGAAGCTGTGGACGGACAAAACGCTCGTGGTGATGGAGGGCCCACAGTTCTCGACGCGCGCGGAGAGCCTGATGTACCGCCAGTGGGGTGGGGATCTCATTGGCATGACCGCCCTCCCCGAGGCGAAGCTCGCGCGCGAGGCGGAGATTGCGTACGTCCCGCTTCACATCATAATCCTCCGAGCGAGTGATTAAATCTTATGCCAATCCCCTACACAGCTTCGCCCTCATCGCAACCGCCACCGACTACGACGCCTGGCGCCCGCACGAGGCCGGCGTCACCGCCGCCGAGGTGGGCAAGATATTGCGCAATAATGCCGATACCTCGCGGCACGTCGCCGCGCACGTCATCGAGCGTCTCCTCGCCGCCGACCAGGCGCTGCTCGCGGAGGAGTCGGGCAACATGCGTTTTGCGTTTATGGCCCCGCCGGGCACGCACAAGAGCGCGAAGTTGGCGTATATCTTGCCCGAATATTTCGAGGCGTAGGTATGTAGAAATGAATTCAATTTTCAAACTTGACGCGTTGGACTACAACTCGCTGGCGAAGTGGTCATCAAGTCTCCTTCCCAATCCGACCCTTGAAGGCCCTCTCGCAGAGTGCTGCACTCACCGTTCCATTAGAAAGCGTCGCCCGGTTTATTGTGTGGTTGGTCCGGATCTCCAGAAACGTCTCAGTTCGCAGTCTCTGACTGACCCTGCAACGTCGTAGTGCGTCCTGCTCAAGGGCGCACGAGTTGGGTACGTACCGTCTTGCCTTCGTTGGCGAACATGTTGACCCTTGAATCTAAGACTGAGCGGATATCCCCAGGGATATTTGATAAGTTACAATCGTTTGGGGCGAAAAAGCTGCCCAGTTTCCATGCGAGCACTTCCCTGGCGTCTGAGGTTGCAGGCCGAAAATCGTGGGGTATGACTGCTGCCCAAAAAAAACAGAAGGAATGCCGAGACGAAGGCTATCGGAAAATGTCGCCTCTGGTCTTCGAAACCTACTAAGTACTCCGCGTGTTGAAGCCGTCATGCGGGTAAGCCTAAGAGCTTCATCGTTCCTCCTGGGGGCGGGGCGACCCTTTGCATCAATTGTACCCTCCGCATGGGGTGCTAGTGTTATGGCTTCCCCCCTGGACGCGCGCTTGGTGTAAGGGTAACACGCGGCACTTAATTCCATTGAACGCCGAGTTCGGGGTTCGATTCCCTGCGCCCGCCTCTGTTAGCTGTAGCAGACGCCTTTTCCTTCGACCGATCTTGCATTTTGTCCGTGAATCTTCTTGCGCCGCTCGTATATACAACCCGGCACACTGGGCAGAATCCCAAGGCCCTGTGGACCGTCTATCTCCCTCCAGATCCTTGCTGGGGAAAAGTCACCGTGCCTCAAAACGTTTAACAATCCTATTTCAACAGATGAACCCAGCCCGAAGGTAAACACAGTGAAGGCCCCAAGGTTCGCATAGTATCTACTACAGGATGATGTTCATACACAGACTTTTCAGTACAAATAGCGGAAACCTTTCCTCCTCTCCACCGCCTGTTCGAAACTGATTCCTTCGAGAATCGCGGCCTCTTGTACACGGATCTCATCTGCACCCTGCATCGCGAACCGCTCGTCCTCGTCCAACTTCCGGTTTCTGGCCATCAGGTGTCTTCGAATTCCTGGACACATCCCGCCGCGTTAATAGTGGTGTAAAAACCCAAGACGGGAATCGCAAACTACCCAACGAGATCACCGAACTCAAAACCAGAGAACACAGGGAAATGAGGATAGATTGGTGGTATTTCGGACCCCAAGTGGCCTTCCAGGTGTAGGAACCCATCCTACAGAGGAATGTTGGTAGTTGAAGAAGGAAAGGTCTCGTGGATTACGCACAGGCTGCCCAAATTCCCAACGCCGTTAACAATTCCAATCGCAGCAGCCCTTTTCCTGTCCGGAGTCAAGAACAGGGTTAATTTGAACGGAAAAGGCACTTACGAGGGCGGTCGCGGGATCACGTTGGATACCCAGACGATTGTCACAGCGGTCCCTGAAGTAGTGGTCAGGTTCAGCACAAGTTACGCCGGGATACGTACCAGCGTAGCCGCACGCCTGGAATAAACTCAACAGGGAGAAATAAAAACCGATGGACGCGACACACCATCAGTATCATCGAGAAATAACGGGCGCCAGTGTTCAGGGTGGCCAGGCTGATAACAAACCCAAGGATAACGCCCCACCAGGGGAGTACGAGATGGAAGTATCGCTCCCCGGTTTTATCTAAACCTGGTCAGAACCTAAGGCATTTACTATCGAAGATAAAACCGACCCGCATGCCGAGCACTGAGGCAGGCGACTACCGATGTAACCACCCAGGGAGGTCTGATTTTTTTTTGGTGAGCGTGTGGATTCAAAGGCGGCAAGTCCAACCACCCGAACACTTACGCTGCAAGAAGCAAACTGATCGTCGTATTGAATCCGAGAGTCTCGGTAAGTCTGCGGTGAGCGGTCAGATACATGGAGTGACTCCGAGAAGAGGGCAGGCAAACGTCGGGACTGCGAGATTGTCAGACTCGAGGTATGATGGAACGCAAAACACGGAAGCCTCACAGAAGTTGATGAAGCTGAGCCCGAGAAGCTGCGCGACGTTCATGATAGCGAATGCCAGCACGAGGGGATCTGTAATCGCCATCTTCAATCCCGCGAATGGCCTTTGCATATGAGGGTGAGGTCTTGGAAACGGGAGCGCGTAAACATAGCAATCTTACGTGTCCTTGTCGTTATCCTGGTCTGCCTCGCCAGCGTCGTCTGCGAGACGGGCCTGAGCGAGACGCCGTTGGTCCCCAACAATCCACTTGGTGTTGTGCGGCTGTGAAGCTATGTGAGCTTGTAAAGCAGGTAGGGATTGCGAGTTCAGACAGACATAATCCGGAAGCGCCCAGCTGGACCGAGTCCGTGTTAGTATGAAGATTCACCGCCCGGGATGCTCAACTCGACAGACATTGTGAAAATACCAATGCAGATGGTGATAGAACCCTGTTGAGTTTCTCGATGAATTGACGGCTCGATAGTACTCGACACCCACCTCAATGAAGAACAGCCTGGAATCGACATGAGCAGTGATTCGAATTTCGTTGAAGCATACATACCATCTCCAAGCTCGGATCCCCCGCTCGCCCTCCATTTTTGCGAGGATCCCGGCGGCAATGAGCTAGTAGATGTGGTTAGCAACCGAAGAAGGATGTGCTTGTCTGAAATCTTACAGGACCGAATGCGTTGGCCATGAGGAAACCAACATAGAGTATCGCGGAGCGGAACGCCAATTCCTGGAATTCGGGTGAGTCGGGAGGTGTGGCACCAAAGGCACCGTCGATTAACCTTCCTGGTATACCACCGCGTCAACAGATAGATAGCTAGATGCAGTGGTTCGGTGATGATTAGTAGTAGGAGCCAACTCGAGATTTTCCGCACCTCCCGGGTAGAATGCAGCCTTAGCCGTTGGTCAAGACGGGGTCTAAAAAAGCACGGAGTGGATGATACAAACCTCCGGTAGTCCAATGAAGACACGACAGGCCAGAATTCCACCGTAACTTTTGGTTACCTGTTGGCCGTTAGACCGGTGCCAAACGTTTGGCGTCAATCATACATACACCGGTGAGGAGACTGGTAAGTCCCCATCCCATGACGCAGGGCCCGATGTACCAAGACGGCCTGTAACGGTTTATCTGGTGATTCAAGTATGATATTTGACCAGGTGCACATACCTCCTAATGCGGTTGAGGATCTGAGGACATGTTAGCGAGCTCAAATAATAATCTGGTCGGTGTACCATGTTCGAAGGGATTTGGGCCGGGCAGTAGGACACGAAAAGAATTGAGAGAACCACGCTGTATTGAAGATCTAAAGAGACGGGTCAATCGACAAAGGACGCGGACGAGTTGATTCGTACCCGAGAGCCCCAGATCCTCTTGCAGACCCTTCAAACGAGCAGTCGTGATACCGTTCCGCTGAGGCCATCGTGAGTCAAGAGGGTTGAACACCGACAAAAAGGAAGCCCACGTCGATGTAGTTCAGGATGTAGATCAGAATGATCGTAGGGAGCAGCCTGAGGTCTAGTTTGCGAACGAGCTGCTTCTCTGCGAGGATGCGTTCGGGGGTTCCTATTTCTGGCAGCGGGAGCAGGACCTCGTCGCTGAGAGGATGGTGTTCGACAACGGAGACATCACCCTTCTCGTTTTCTTTGGACATCGTCGGGATTAGCAGGGGAAGGAAGAGGGCGGTCGTGGGGTGTTTTGCGGCTTCAGTGCCTTTTACAGTGTCCCGGGTGCGGGCTTCTCTTCGCAGGGAAGCGCTGGTCGTGATGAAGCTAGCCTTGAAAACGAGAAAGCGGAACTTACGCGACGGGACGGCGAGTGATAACTGAATTTGGCCAGGATTGCGACGGAGACCTATATTTTCGGTCATGTCTTTTTCCATGCTGATTGCAGGAATAGACGACGACGTAGTGTCGAACGTTGGGAGCCTGGTAACGTAGATAGTTATGAGATTTCAAGTCAGTCCCAGTGGGTCCAGCTTGCAGGACAGGTTAAAGGCGCAGTTGCTGAACGCAACTTGAAGCAACCACAGCAGATAATGAAGAAGGGGCTCGGGGGCTCGTGCGGCATTGTCTGGCAGACCGGGAAGAGATCAGGAAGGCTAGTGAAAGCATAGCAGCGGGAAAGGAGTACGTAGAGGCGGGTGGAGTCAACGCGTGGTTTCTGAACGCAACTTGAGGCAACTACGGCAGAAATTGGAGAAGAGCGGCTTTGGGGCTCCTGCGGCATCGTCTGGCAGAGCGGGAAGAGATCGGGAAGCGGGAGAAGAGTACGTAGAGGCAGGTGGAGGGCATTTTGCAGGCCAGATATTCACCAGCGCTGAGGTCCAGGTCGTTCTGTTTGTCTTCCTACCGTCCAGTCCGCATCGAGTTTTGAAACAGATTTGAGTCGGGGCAAAGCGCGAATCGCAGAGACTGGTGGTAACGAGAATTCGAGATTTTGGAGCAGTGGCGTCTCTGTAATTCGGGTCCGCCTGCGGGAACGAGCGGGAGCCAGATGAAGATAGACAGTTCACGTACACCAATGACTTTGGCGGAAGCTGGGCGGCGGACCTCAAGAGCCCGTTCGGCGCGGGGAAAAGGCCCAGTCTTGGAGCGAATGCGGCGGGTCTCAGGAATGGGGGTTTTGGGGCAAGGATCCTTATCGTGCCTTGAGCGGAGGAGCAAGGAAGGCGGACTCGGTAGTTGGCCATTTATCGAAAACGTCGGTGACTTGAATCTCTTCAAGCGATGGGAAAAGGGCGGGAAACGCCTCCAGTATTGAGTGCTCTATGTCAGCGAGCATCGTTAGGGTGAAGCTCTCAATTTTAGGGTTATGTTGTGGGAGGAGTGCTTCCTACTTGTCGGGCACAAGTATGAATCTACCCTGCAACTCAAGCTCCGGAAGACGCGGAAGGCTGTGACGCGAAAACCGTCAGTGTAGATCACAGAAGGTGCTGGACGCGTACATACACCATTGCGGTGAAGACGGATATGCCGACCGAGGAAGCCAGGCAGAGAGACTCCAAGGCTGGGAGGCTGCAAGGGTGACGACGGCCTCCCACGACAACGAGGGCATCACTAGATATCTCTCGTGACCAATGAGCCGTTCGAGGTGTGGTGTGTGGCAGAAAATACGACTCACGTCAAGCACACGGTCGTCCCGATAGTCAATGTGGTAATGGAGGTGTCCGGAGTGCGGTCACCAAGGTGAGTCTGTCCAAGGAGGACCCCAGCCAGTGTGAGCTTTGAAAGGCCAGAGTATGATGAAGGAGCGGAAGGCCCGGTGCTGGATCTCTCGTCAGCGGTTGAGTGACAAATCGACCGCGCGGACTGACAATGAACATTTTACATTTTCAATATAACAAGATAGAGGATTTGGCCGTGATATTTGAGTGTTGCGCCAGCGACGGGAACTGGTGTTGGCAGCGTTGAGTATGCTCGATTTGGAATGCAGGTCGACAGCTATGGAAAACATCAGGATGCGGCTCCAGAGACGGTCGGTCACGTCGGGGCACAGACTGCAGCGGCTGGAAAGACGGGTCAGTAGGCCAGATGTCAGTAGACTCGAGTCAAGTCAGCGTTCGCCTGGGGGAGACTGAAAGTTGATGATACTCGATCAACCTGTACCGGGCGAAGCGACTGGAGGATATTGACCGCCGGTTACCACGGTCGACCGATTTTGATGGCAGTTGTTTCGACTTGGTGCATTTCGCGCTTCGTCGTAAATTCAAACCTGTAATCTCGAAAATCTGAAGAGACAGTCCTTTCCGTAGTATGCCCAAACACGTATTCTATTGATTTTGAGTCGAACGAATATGATGGGACAGCGCTAGAGCGAATTTACGACCGCCGATCTCCGTGAATAGGCTTGACGCGCTCCTTCATGCCATTCAAGCCACCGTCCCAACTCGACCCAGCAAAACTCGCGAATGCCGAGCAGGCCCTCTGTGCTGTATTTAATGTCCCCTCGCTCCGCCCGCACCAAGTAGAAACCGGGCGGAATACTCTCAAAGGAATATCTACCTTTCTGGATGTGCCTACGGGTGGGGGCAAGACTCTTGCCTTCTGGTATCCCCTGTTCTACCACTGGGCCCCAGGGAACGTCGAAAGGGAATCTCAGAAGATTATTCTGGTCGTCGGGCCTCTCACAGCCCTCATGGACTCGCAAGCAGGAGATCTCACGGGGAAAAAGATACCTGCTGTCGCGATCTCGTCCACGAGCGCAAATCCTGACCAACTGTTAAACGTGGGTTGCCGAGGGCTCTTTCACGTCGATAACTGCTTAACATGTCTCGCAGAACTGCGCCAAAAATGAATACCGTGTCGCGTTCATTAGTCCCGAAATGGCAACTTCTTCGAAATTCCACAGCACCGTTCTCTCCAGTCCCACCTTCGCAAATAATGTCATAGCCCTCGTTATCGATGAGGCGCACTGCATCAGCGAGTGGGGCAACGATGATTTTCGGCCAGACTTCTCCAAATTGTCTGTGCTCATTGCGCGAATGCCGAGCGGTGTTCCTGTCATTGCCGCCTCTGCGACGATGCCCAGAGATGTGATACTCGACATACGGAAGAAGCTCACGCTGCGCTCTGATTGCGCACACGTAGCGGTATCCAACGACAAGAAGAACATCGCGCTGTCCGTCCGGATCATCCAGCATCCACAGGATACCTTCGCCGACCTCATGACTTTGTTCTCGTCAGACGCAAAGAAACCCGAGTACTTCCCGCAAACCCTCATCTATACCGACGACCGCATACCGTGCGAACGAATCCAGGATTTCTTGCGTCAAAACAGGCCGGAGCAAATCCCTGAGACCGCCTTTGCGTTCTACCATCGGCACATCGACGACAAGGAGAAGAAGAGGATGCAGGACATGATTCAAGCCGGAACTCTTCTTGGCACCTCCGCTACTGATGCGCTGGCGATGGTACACCTTTCTCGGTCTCATCGCTCATTGGTTAACTAACAATATCCGCAGGGAATGGACTTCCGGCATATCATGCGCATAATTCTCTGGCTATGCCCGCGCTCGTTCCTCTCCCTAGTGCAAAAGCTCGGCCGTTGTGGCAGGGCTGCTGAACTCCTGGGAGAGGGGATTCTGTACATCACCAGTGCAGCATATATGCAATACGCAATTGAGCTCGACATCCTGAAGGGAGATTTATCCGACGACGAGGAAGATGACGAGGGTCCGTCTGAGCAACCTGACGTCCCAGCAGACGGGGAGCAGATGGATAGGGATGCGGTGATAGAACAGGAAGACCCGGAACCGCCGGCGAAGGCCCCACGGAGGAAGGTGAAGAAGAAGACCATGTCGGTATTAGAGGCGCGCGACCGCCGATACCTCTTGGAATACATCGTCACGAAGCAATGCCGTCGAATTCCGTGGAACAAGTTCTTCGGCAATAGTTCAAAGCGTCAGTACCATCTTGAGTTTTACGCATATGCTCACGATGAATCCGGCAGTCACTCTCGACTACCCTATACCTGACGGTGCACGCTGCTGCGACAATTGCAGTCCCGACAAATTTCCAGTGGACACCATCCGACTCACCGACGGAACACAAACCAAGTTGGGTCGCCGGCAGCAAACGAAGACAGTCGAAGAAGTTTCTGCTGCAATCAAGGAAACCTTGCTCGCGCTCCGCAATAGCATCGCCTGCACAAGATACCCCGGACAAAACATAGTTACCGGCAAAATCCTCATGTCCAACTTGGTCGTAGATGCCCTCGCGAATCGGGCCCGCAGCATCACCTCCGTCGAGGCAATCAACCAAACCGTTCGATGGGCTTGGGCTGCAGAGCTTGGTCCCGAGGTTGTCGAAGCTATTCAACAACGCCTGCTCGACTTCCCGGATCTGGAGGAGCTAGCGCGGCAAGAGGAGCAACGCGAGAGAGCCTTTGCTGCCCTGCAGGTGCTGGCTGAGAAGGATCTACGTCAGAAACTTACACTTGTCTTCGACGGGTGCTATGAGGCAATTATGGGCGAGCTGGTGACTCGCAGAGGGAAGACCGTGAAGCGCTGTCAGATTTTCATGACCCTGCCGAGGCGCACTGTGAGCAGCTTCGTTTGTATGTGTCCCAATCTCATCCGTCTTCTAGGCGTGGCCGCAATATTATGAGCTCATCCTAGAACCCATTTCAATGCCCCATATCAAGAGGTTCTCGCATATGACAGTCGTTCGATCCGCAACACAGTATGCCGCCCTTTGGCACCGCATGTTCAACAACGCCCGACAATTCAATATGCCCGACTCAGAGGTTTACGATGACGCAGAGTATTTGCAGGGTGTGCTGGACAATAAACTGAATGAGCTCAGTGTCGTGCATGGTATTGAACGCCCAGAAGTACATACTGTAACACTAGCATAGATTATACATCTATGAAATTAATTCGGTCGCGGCAGATATTAATTGAGCCGCCTGCGCGTATGGCTCCTCGTCGTCTAAACACAAGTCCTCCTCCGTTGCATCGTACTCCTCCTCCATCGTCCCCGAACCCTCCTCGTGCTCCTCCAACTCAGGGTTCCTCTCCCCGTCGACCACCCCTAAGTTCTCCGCCTTCCTCGTCTCCGGTGTGTATCGTTTGAATGCTGTTCGTGTGTCCGCATACTTGGCGCCCTCCTCCAGCAAGTCGCGAACCGGAACAACGGAGTCGTTCGAAGGCCGGTTGGCAATGTACTGTTGGATGTTCTCGTCCCGCAATGCGTCTGCGAGACATTGGACCTCTTTCGTCATATCTGGGATAGTGTGGTGCTCGCCATATGCGGGGATCTTGAAGGTCTTCTGAACGGTGCGCATCGCCTCACGGAGGGTGAAGATGCAGACCGTTATCTTGGCTAACCAGTTCCAGGAGCGGTTGACGCCCTTCGCGTTGTAGATTATCTGACTAGACGTTAGCATGCGAAAGTATGTAGCGGGCGGCAGAATAATTGGTACCTTGGCCCAAAAGTTTTGGTGTTCTTGTAATAAATCGACCTCCTTGAAGCTGTACGGCCGGCCGGTCAAGTTCACGAGCCAGTTGTGAAGAAAGAAGCGTCTATCGATTCACTAAGTATGAGGACTGCGAGTTATCAAGGATACGCACTTGAGCACCGGGTCGTACCGGTCGATACGAGCCAGTGTTTCGAATATGGCGTCTGCATACTTGGGCATAGTCTTGTTGGAGCGCATCATCACCATCCACACGCGGAGGACATTCACCACTCGGCCGATATCACCCTTCTTGATGGCAAAGACGAGCTCGATGTAGAAGAGCGCATCACGATTGAGGAGAATCACGTTCTCGTGTGTAATATCACGGAGTTCGGGGCGCACGTCGCGGACGGTATCGAGTGCAGCGGTGCTGAAAAGCTTGTCGTGAACCCGCGCCGCAACAGCGGAGACATCGTCGATTGTGGCGGTAGCTGCCCAAGTGTCGAGATCCGTGTGGCCGCAATGGATTCGAAAGCCATCCTTGACGTGGGCAGCCAAGGAGACTTGCAGGAGCTCATGCGATGGCTTCCAGGGCGTCGCTTTCTTCGCCTTCCAGCCCGCCGTCATTGCTTTGCGCCCCAACATCCGGGTGTTCTCCCACCAGAGGCTGCCCGGCAGAATCGAGTTCGGCTTCCCCCAATGCTCGTTGACGACAAGACGGCATCCAGCCATCTTTGCGTGGAAAAGACCGAAGCGGCGGATCGTCGCCTTCATGCCTTCGATCTCGCCGTCGCTGTTTCTGCGCGCAGACTCAATCTGCAAGCTGAATTCAGTTACAACTTCGCTTTTGAGTCGTTTGCAATATACCTTGTCCACGAGTGAGTCCGTCAGCAAGTCTCCGTCGTTGAACATAAGTCCGTGAGCTTGCAGGTCCGCGTTGGTGATTCCGAGGCTCTCAAGAATTCTTGTGTAGACGCGTATCGTGCCTTCGATGCTTGACTCGTCCTCCTGCATTGCCGGGACCGGGTACTGCTCTGTGAGGTGAACGGCAATCTGGTCGACGGTCGGACACTCTCCCAGGGCTTCCTTGAGACGCTTCAGACCGGGGATATGGTCGATGGCCAGTCGTCTAAGCTGCCATGCACAACACCGGCCAAGTTCCTCTGCCTGCGCGGGCGTGAGTAGAATGTCCGCGCTGGACCAGTCTATAACGGGGAACGTCGTCGTGCGCGAGGGTTTCATGTGCAGGGGTAGCGTCCCGAGCTGTGTGTCGCCGTTGGTGAACGGGTTCCAGACCGGTATGGTAGTTCCAGTCGTGCCGTTGTCAAAGTGATTCGTCGAATTGAGGCGCTGAGATTCCACGCGGAAAGCAATGTTGAGGTTATCCCAGACGATGAAACACATCTTCTGCTTGACCAGTTGCTTCAGCCGCTTCAGGGCCTCGTTCGAAAGCAGGGTGACATGGTCTTGGATGGTGGAGTAAGAGATGGAAAGACCGGCGTGCGCCAACACTTCCATCTCGCGTTTCGCGGACCCAGACGCGATAAGAAACATGCCAATGACGACCTGGAAGTTGTTTGCCCTCTGCGAGCGCGCCATGCTCAGCATCGCACAGACGGTCGTGAAAATCTGAGGAAGAGGTAAGTCATATCCCAAAAAGGCAATCGAGGCCCATACCAATGTCTTCTCTCGCCTCGACGCACCGTCGCTCTCTCGTCTCGTCTCCCTTCCAGGAATCGACACACTGTGCAGGATGCTCCAAAGCGTGGGCGCAATTCGCTGGAGGTCGTTCCCCAGCTGCTCCATGTCGAACTCTTTCAGCAGCTCGGTAACACTGACCGTCCAATGACGGCTCAAGTGCTCTTGGATAGCGAGCCCCTCTCGCTGCAATACCTCCTCTAGCTTCGCGTCGAATCTCTTGTCGATGAACTCCGCTCCAACCTCTGGTACCCGCTCGACAATCTCCCGGAGGAGCTCCTCACCGTTATTCCGCAAATATCGCGTTAAGTTCGCGGATATCTGTGCGTCACCGCCCTTCCCAGTCGAGAATAGGCTTTTAACGAAGCTCTGCATGCTGTCGAATCCAGCCCCTCCCTCTGCCTGGGACCTTGTAATCTTTGCGAAATATTCTTGTGCGCGTTTATGGTCGTCCTCCTCTTTGGCTTGCGCGGCTGCCTCCTCCTCTACGTGTCGGGCCTCAGCGAGCGCAACCCGCTTCAACCTCTTCTTTTCGGCCTCGCGTGCACTCTTGCCAGCTTGCGCCTCCGCGCGCATTTGGTCGCGCTCGGCGGACGTAACCCCAGCCTTCCGCGGGTTCCTCGTAGCTTTCGATGCACGGGGACGTCCTCCACGAGGCTTCTCTGGACTGGGGTCGAATATGGTCGACGTCGCAGGGGAAGAGAACTGCGCGGGGGTCTCTGATGTGGCGCGCTGCTTTCTCGGTGTCTCCGGTGGTTAGTGTTACCGCGGTCAGGTTCAGAACCGAATGTGAACCTGAACCGAACCTGAACCGGACCCAGGTTCAGGTTCGGTGGCTGTGGGGTTCGCCGAACAGAACCCGAGGTTCAGTTCGGGGTTCACAAATCTTGAGAATTCTCTGAACCTGTTCGAACCGGTTCGAACCCGTCCGAACCGGTTCGAACCTACAAATGCTTCTTATGAATGCCAAAGCGCGTGTCTCAACTCCTGCGTCTGTTGCGATGCCGTGGCGGTGTCTTGTCCTCCCCGAATCCGTTTTTTTCTTTTTTTTCTTTTTCTTCTTCTTTTTTTCTAGGTCAAACCGTGCATGCATTCTGCAAAGGGACAGACATTTACCATCCTGCTGTGGCTGGTAGACACCGGGGATTGATACCTAGAAGGGGAGAACCCCGGCTCAGGTCCCGCAGGGTTTTAACCGGTTGTCCCGCCTTTGTCAAGGCCGGCCAGTCCACAGTTGGTGAAGTTTTTGATCGACCCCCTGGAATGGTGTGTGCTCCGTTGGTATCCTGTAGTTACATGTAAGAATAACCACTCTTACATTACTACCTGTATACCTTCGGTAAACTCGTTGTTCAGACACTTGGACCACACGAGTATAATAAACCCCCCCCCCCCCCGTCCGAACCTAGGGGGACATTCACAGGTTCAACTTCCGAAAATTGTGGGATGAGCCAAGCTATATGAGGTTCGGAAGGTCATTTGAATCAAAACTTCAGTCTGCGTGGAGTTTCGGACAAGAGACACTTCAAATTTGGTGCCGCTGGTTGATTGACTTAGCCTTGGGGTTCGTTGATCGCGTTAGTGCACCCATAATACACCAAAAATTGCAAGTGAGTAGTTTAACAAGATGACCGGGAAGTATTGACTCACCTCAAGACATTGTCGAGGTTCACCACCTCTAGCGAATATCCCCACTTGAAGTTTCAACTCAACAATGTGACCGTAGTTGGGTTATTCAGACTCGGGGGGCCCGGAAGTAGCTATTGTGATGATTGGGAGGGGAGAGGATGGACAGATTTACAATCGATATGATATTGCTCACCAAACATAGCCTTATTATGAACTGTATGGCAATTTATTTGCCGCTTTTCTGGTTGTTTGAACCGTGGGAAGAAAATTTTGGTTCGAACCCGTCCGAACCCCCCTTGAACCTGAACCGGACCCCATCGAACCCCGAACCTGGGTTCAGTTCGAGGTTCAGAGATTTTGCCGAACCGGACCCCGGGTTCGGTTCGAGGTTCAGCAAATATTGGCCTTGAACTGGACCGAACCGGACCGCGGCAACACTACCGGTGGTGCTAAGCCCCCCGAGCTCGTCGAAGGCCCTGCGAGTATCGTTCGTTCCAAGAGCTGAGTAAGGAAGGCAGGAAGCGGCTCGATAGGTTGCTCGTCGTTCGCCAAGTGGGATGATTCGGCTTCTGGGGGAGGCGAAGAGTAGGGAGAGGTGGGATTGCTGCTTGTCTGGAAGAACTGTTGCTGACGGCGTGTGCGTTTAGGACTCGGAACTGCCAGCGATGGTGCCCCATAGTTTACGTCGGGGTCTGAGTCCTGTAGTTTGCGTTTGGGCGGCATCGCAGTAGAGAGTTAGGAGAAAGGTCCGCATTGGGTCACCGCGACTTAATATTGTTCTAGCTCTCGCATTTCTTACTTTTCCCCCTTGAAATGAATAGTACAAACATTTGAAACCATTTACACGAGAACTCTCTCTTCAGATTTGTGAACTTGCACATTTGAATTTTCTACGAAACGCAAAATGCACGAAGTCAAAACAACTGCCATCATAATCCGTCGACCGTGGTAACCGCCGGTCAATATCTTCCAGTCTCTTTTTCGCCCGCGAACTGATCGACCGTCATCAAAGTCCCGTTCACACAAAAAGAGACGGTATCGAGTCTAAGATGTCAGTCGCGTCAACGAGTTCAGGCGTGCTTTCGCTGGCAAATATCAGATATAAGAGAGATAGATCCGACGAAACATATATCTGTGCACCCTCACCAGTTTTTAGGCACCCGGAGAAGCGCCTTCAGTCCAGGCGTACAGGTTCGCAAGCTTTGGTCTCCTAGCGGGGCAACGCGGACGTCGATCACCTCTAGGCTCTGGCGAACGGCGAGTTTGACGAGGAAGGGACAGAGAGCGGGGAATAATATGGGAGACTGAGGTCCGTCTGGGCATAAAGATGTTAGGGAGGGCGAAACGGAGAAAGAGGTATGACAGACAAGTTTTGTCCATTTGAGTACTCTCTCCGTCAAGGTCGAGATCACGGCCCCTGCATGGCCGTTTCTGGCTGGATTAGGATCCCAGCAAGCATGGTCGAATAAAATGAGGCGAGTGGGGTTGATAAGCGGCAGCCCGGCGACGAGTGGAGTCCGATGCGTGGATTGGAAGGGAGATGAAGATGTCGGTGATGTTAGGTGCGTGGATGAGCACCTGCTCCATCGCAGGTCCAAAGCCCCCTTCGACTCTGAACATTTTGATGAATTTTCGGAGGTCCGGATTGCTACGCAGCGTCCGCTGAAGTGCGCGCGCCTGCACTGTTGAGCGAATGAAAACGACATGATACAATAGCGGAGTCGCGACACGGAGCCACGCATCGCAGACTACAAGGGCGGCAGAGGTGGATACGGACGGCGCTGCGAAGCTTCAAGGGCGACACCCTGGAGTCGTTGTCTGAGATTCCGGTTTCGGAGACCTTGAGCGCCGGGAGAGAATTTGTGAAAGAATTTCGTCGGGCAGATGGGGTGCCATTGGACGCAAGTCCGCGACTGCAGGATGTTTTTTGCGGGGACGATGTGGTGAGTGGCAAGAGATCGACGGTGTTGCCAGACGTGGCACGCGTTTGATGATGGTCGGCCGAGGCCCGGCCAAGGCGCCTTTTCTCGCCATTTTTGTCGCGTCGTGGCGCACGACGCGTTTTGACGCGTCGAAAAAAAAACCCTACTGCTGCTATCATCACCGTCGCCCTTGCTTTGACCTTATAGAAACGATTCGGCCGCTTTGTGCGTCTAGCTTCAACAAAAAAAAAATCCCGTTGGATTGTGTCCTCTCGGGATTACGCTTCGTATCTAGGCCTATGAATACAAAGTCCCGATCTTCCTGTGCGTGAAACCGGTCCCATTGAATATATTTTCCACCGCGAGCTTGTCGTGAGCATCATAACGTCAAGTCCGCCGCGGCCATCATTTTTTCCGTGATGATGCTGTAGGCGCGAGTTTGGCGCGAGTCACTCCCTTGTTCTCAACTTCCATGCCGTCTGAGCCAAGTCTGAGCCGCGATCCGAACTCTGGCCAAAGATCTTTGGAAAAGTCCCTCGACGGTCCCTGTACACAGTACAACACGGATACTCGCTGCAGCTCTCGCCCCGGCATTCTCTTCACCGAATCAATGAAGGATCTTTCCACCTGGCGAAATCTGCGGTTTCTCCGACTCGTGAAGGCTTTACCTCGAATTCCGCCGGCCACGGAGCGAGCAGTGCTCGCATTTGCCAATCACGAACACTACCTGTGGCCAAGCACCAACTTGAACTGGGCCCAACTCCGCAGAATTTCCCTTGTGCTTGCGCCTTGGAACTTCATGATCAACCAGCACTCCAGGAACCTGGACTGGATTAAACTGTGGTCATCGCCTGCACCGCAATATATTTCGATCTGCACGTCGGTGTGAACCATGCTAGCGGTTGTAACTATCTAAAGGCGCATCATCCTTCACCACCTCCCAAATCTCGTCAATCCTCGCCTTGGCCTTCTCACCGACGGACCCTTGCTTGAGCCACGACGCCGTATCCGGTATCTGCGAATGTTTGCTCGCTCCGAACACAACAGCGTCCTGGGGAAATATTGAGCCATCGAAGCAAAACGGTAGATGGAACCCGACATACCCCATACTTTCCATCCACGATCGAGTCAAACGCAACCCAGCGGTACGCCAACTCCGCTTTGCTACAACCCGCCTCCCTCGCCGCCTCTTCCCACATATCGAGTGCCTTGTAATACGACGGCTTGTTGTACAACCCGCCGTACAACGACTCCTTCCCCTCCACCTTCGCGAACCGGCCCGAACCTTCACCACCCTCGCGCAGCTGCGCGGCGGTCTTGGTGAGCAGCCCGCCCGCGATGGGGCTGTAGACGTAGAAGGCCATCCCGAGCTTGCGCAGCGTCGGGACGAGCACCTCCTCGTTCCTGCGCGCCAGGGCGCTGTAATTGGCCTGGTAGACGGTGGGCAGCGGGTACCCTTTTTCTTTACAAATGTCGTACACACGCTGAACGTCGGCGACAGCAAAGTTGCTGAGGCCGAAGCGCCTGAAGTGTCCCGCCTTGTATGCGGTGTTAATGCCGCGCAGCTGGTCTTCAAGGGGCACCGACGCGTCGGGGGCGTGGATGTAGTAGACATCGAGCTGATGTGGGACGGTGAGTGGGCCTTTATTCCTGGGCAATTCACTGTAGACGCACCTGGTCGACCCTTAGCCGTTCCAGCGTCTCTTTGGCATGCTGCGGGATAGTCTCACTCGTGCTCCCGCCCGGCGTAAAACCCCCTGGAGTCTTGCTATCGATGGTGAACCGCGTCCCCGCGCCCGTTTTCCCCATCCACTCCTCCGATGGCCCGTACAGGCGCGCCGTATCGATTGTGTCGACACCGGCGGCCTCCAGTAGCGTGTACACCTCGGCGATGCTCTCCTCGTCCTTGAAGGAGTCCCCGGGTCCGATGGCAAACCCGCCGAAGACGAGTTTGGGGGCAGATTTGGTAGGGCTCATGGAGTGTGTGTGTGGAAGGGGGCGATGGAAAAGTGATGAGGGCAATTGAAGACGAGGTCGCCTCTATTTATCGGGGGTCAAGAGCCAGAAGTTAATAACTTGGTGCATTACCAACGCGAGGCTTACCTTGCATATTGCGGGTTCGCGGGAATTAGTAAAGACCCGACACCGCCCAAATGCCGCCCGGGGGATCCGCGTGGCTAGTTTCCCTCGTATGCCGTCGGAAGCTTGCAAGTTTGATCACCGTTTGCTCTACCGTTTTACAGACAGTTATGGAGGAGCAACAAAGAGGCACGGTTCAAAAAATTTGGTCGATACCGCCGATTGTAGAGAGGCTATTTACCCGGTCTGGGTCTTCCCCAGATCGCATTTTACCTCCTAGAATTTCAGACGGTATTTGGGAAATGCGACGAATCGCGAACCCGTCGAAAGAAAGGGGGTGGCTGGGGCTCGATCATCAATCACTGATGGACCGCACACTTCCGAGTCCGTCCTGCTTCCCGCCACCACCTTGTTATTGGGTCAAGTTCCCTCCTGTGGCCGACGCAGTTCTGCGCCATCGGACCACTCTTCCATGGGTCTCGGATTACCTCCTCGTCAAGCAGCTGAAGTCGTTCCTGGGCAGGAAGCAATTTCTCGATCGTCTGGGGGTCCTTGGGCTTGCTTGACCTGTTCACAACTCGCAATATATACTGCTGCTTGGGTTCTTCTGCCACCCGAAACACAACGACTCGCATCACCTCGTTGACTTCGGAGACGGTTCTTTCTTGCTTCCCGACTGGCTGCGGATGTCATGAAATTACTTCGAGGCGAACAGGACGAACGGGCCGCACCAAACTGGAGGATCGCGTGGTTGCGCAATGTAGTCATGGACCTCTCTCGAGTCGGGTGCGTGCCATGCTCCTCTAGCCAACAACGGTCTTTTGCTCCAATGGATCCACACGCAGTTGCGTCACGAACAGGTCAGTCTCATATTCTAGCGTACACCTTAGAAATTCATATCGGCCAACGCCAACTAATGGTTGTAATTATCCAGCGGCGCATCATCCTTCACCACCTCCCAAATCTCGTCAATCCTCGCCTTGGCCTTCTCACCGACGGACCCTTGCTTGAGCCACGACGCCGTATCCGGGATCTGCAAATGTTTGGTCGCTCCGAAGATAATGGCGTCCTGGGATACGGTCAGGCAGTGAATCAACATGGTGAATGAAACAGAACATACCCCATACTGCCCATCGACGACGGAGTCGAACGCCACCCACCGATACGCCAGCTCCGCTTTGCTACACCCTGCCTCCTTCGCAACCTCCTCCCACATATCGAGCGCCTTGTAATACGACGGCTTGCTATACAGCCCGCCATACAACGACGGCTTGCCCTCGCCCAGCTGCGCGAAGCGGCCCGAGCCCTCGCCGCCGTCGCGCAGCTGCGCGGCGGTCTTAGTGAGCAGGCCGCCCGCGATGGGGCTGTACACGTAGAACGCCATCCCAAGCTTGCGCAGCGTCGGCACGAGCGCCTCGTTCCTGCGCGCGAGCGCGCTGTAGTTCCCCTGGAAGACAGTCGGCAGAGGATAGCCCTTCTCCTTGCAGATGTCGTACACGCGCTGGACATCGGCGGCGGAGAAGTTGCTCAGGCCGAAGCGCTTGAAGTGGCCCGCCTTGTACGCGGTGTTGATGCCGCGCAGCTGGTCCTCGAGCGGCACCGACGCGTCGGGGGCGTGGATGTAGTAGACATCGACCTGTTGCGTGACGGTGAGTCAGAAGTCACTCGCCGGAAACTCGGACTGTAGACGCACCTGGTCGATCATGAGGCGCTCCACCGTCTCCTTCGCATGCTGCGGGATCGTCTCGCCCGTGCTCACGCCCGGCGTAAATCCCCCCGGAGTCTTGCTATCGATGGTGAATCGCGTCCCCGCAGCCGTTTTTCCCATCCACTCCTCCGACGGCCCGTACAGGCGCGCCGTATCGATCGTGTCGACACCGGCAGCCTCGAGCAGCGTGTACACCTGCGCGATGCTCTCCTCGTCCTTGAAGGAGCCCGCGGGGCCGATGGGGAAGCCGCCGAAGACGAGTTTGGGGGCGGATTTGGTGCTGGTGGTGGTGGCCATGGTGGTGTGGGAAGGGAAGCGATGTCGCAATGTCGGCTGTATTTATTGTGTCGGTTAAGTTCACTTACTAATCCTTAAGTTAGGGGTAAGTATACTTATCTTCTCATCGGCGATTGGTAAGGACCCCGGATGTTAGTCCGAGCACGGATATGCAACCGATGGGCTAAGATAGGCTAAACATGCCGATCTTCCCTTGCTGATTCATGTGGAAGATGGAATCGGATAAAAGGCCCATAAAAGGCTGCACCTGGTTGGAATCGGGATAATTCACCAACGAATCGTGACCACGTAGGAACGGGGCTCGCCGGATAACACTATGCTCTCGTGTCTGTAATTTTCGGGCTCTCGACTGTGAATTTGTTGAATCATGGGATAAAGTCAAGTTTTTTGAACTCCGCCTGAGCCGTCAGCCATCACTGCTCCCAGTGAGCAGACGCAGTAGCCCCAACATCGTTCAGTCACGAGTACGTCGGCGGGACACATATACTTCCCTCAGGAACCACTTCCGCGAAGATACCTCCCAGTTGAATTGGATGCGATTCATTCGAACGTCGCGGTTGAACGGTGAGGCCCCCGTTGATCCGTGGATATGGCACATATACTGTACAAAAATTATCTCGGTTTGCAACACCAACTGGAAACAGGGATTCTGGATTGCAACTGGTGTCAAACCCTGAAAAGGTTCACAACTTGGCACCAGGGTTGCATCTTTGAGCATGCTTCAAGGACGGTTACTTGACCGGTGAAGCCCACATTTTTTAACTTCACCGATGAGAGATAAACCGAATTATGATGGCGGTGATCTTACTGGCGGAACAAAGTTTGTGCCGACTCGCTGCCGTGTTCCTAAAAAGGAACATCAACGGTTTTCTCGACTCATTGTCACTCAAGTGGTCGAGAAGGGTTTTTGTGGCTGGAAATGGTAGATACAATAGCCCTCAGCCATTTCGACCCTGTCGACACTCAGACCCTACCCTGTTATCGGACTATTCAAACCTAGCTAACACTTGAGCGTTGTGAGGCGGAATTTGGCGCCTCGAGGACGGGGAAGGGCAAATTTGGGCCCCAGTGACTCAAGAGGAAGCTTCTGAGATATTTTATAACCAGCCGTAACTGCAGATACCATGTCAACTCCTTTTCTCGAGAAAAATGCAATTCTGCCGGTGATGGCCGCTTGCCGACGCATGTGCCGGTTTGATACATCAAAGCCAAAGAGGCGCAAGCAAGTGTTGAGATGTAACCCACCTCGGAGATGTAACCAACCATTGAAGGTGTCATCCAAGACCATAAAGCTGTCACCCACAGCTAAGTTGCATTCAAAAACCCTGCAAAAAAGTGCTAATATTTATACAGTATATCGCCCATACGTGGACAAGGCATTGACGCCCGCCGTGATTGTAGAGGGACCGACCCGGTTGCTGTGCGTAGAGCCGTGATATCGATGAAGCAGAGGAGGGATTTTCACAAAGATTGGGAGTTGAGATTACCGGAAACCGGGGGGCGGTGCATACCGGCGGCAAGTCGGCAGACCAAAGCGGACATTGAAAGACGACCAAACAAGTTGTAACAACGCGCCGTCACACCGCGCTCCTCTCTTCCTTCGACCACCACCTCCCCCGCGTTACCTCCTCTCCTCCGAGTCCTCTTCTCCACCTCGCCGCCTCATTGTCGACTCGCCGTCCGCTGCTCGTCATGCACGTTCCTCCCCCAGGCGTGCACTGCCCGTATTGCCAAAACTTTCTTGTTCCCCGCCTGACGCAAAGCGGGCTCGCGCCCAATACATACTTGTGTCAAGTACGCCCATTGTCTCCTCTTACCCTTCATTGGCGCGACGCTGACATCGCGCCGACGTGCAGTGTCGCAATAACCACCAAAACTTTTGCTTTCGCTACGGGCCCGAACATTCCCCGCCGGTCATGGCTACAACGCCTGTGACTGCGCGCACCCCCGCCGATCCCGCCAGTGCTTCCAGGCGTTGCAAATACACAAAGGTCAACGGCCGCTGCCAAAGCCAACGAATCGCGCTGTCTTGCGCCCACGGAATGTGTCGGCGCCATTGCCGCGCGACCGAAGGCCACTGCCCAGCGCCGCTCCACAGCACCGCCAGCACCCGAACTCTCCGCGCCTCTACGCCACCCTTCAGCGCCCCCACACCACCGCCCTCCATTGCCCTCACACCACCGCACTTCGCGTTTGACGACCCCTTTGTGCGGGCACTAGAGCAACAAGCCATGGAATACCGCAGACCACTGCAGCTGTTATACCAGTAGCATGAGCAGGAGCAGGCCCGCATGGCGCAGGAACGCCGTGCGCTTGACATCGCCCTCGGCTGGGACCCCGACGCACCTCCATCGCCCGACCTGAGCGTAGAGGAAGAGCTCGAGCTCACCCTCGAGCAAGCACGCATAGACGAGGAAGCCCTCGCGCGTCGGGAGGAGAGCGATCTTGCGGAAGCGCTCCGTCTCTCCGCGCAGCAGTCCCTCCCCTTCATGCCCTCCCCGCCTCCAACCGCCAGCTCCTCGCGGCTTCCCCTACGTGCCCTCTCCGCCTCCCCCACCCTTCCAGACTCAATCCCGCTTCCTCCTCGTCGCCGCGCCACTGCCCCTAGCCTCGCAGCGCGCGCCAAACCCAGCCCGCGCCTCAAGATCACAACACAGCTCAACGCCACTTGGATGGCAAACAACGGGGGCCCAAGCACCTCCGCTCCCTCTACACCATCACCCTCCCAGGTTGCGCCTCAAGGCCCGTCGACATCGGTCCTTCACATCAGGCAGAGCGGTGGCCGTCGGGCCTTTGTAGACAGACGGCAGGTAGAGCGATTCACGCTGGTTTTCCTGGTGTGTCCTGCCTCTTCTAGCTTCGTTCTTCACGTAACTAACACCCCACCAAAGACCGAAACCGGCCCGCGTATCATCTCTGTTAACATCGCCGACAATGCGACCCTGCGCTGGCCGATCTGGGACCTCGCGCGCGATACGCAGACCCAGAGCGCCCTCGGCGATGACCTCCGCCTCCTCGACGTTTATCTTGAGGCGCGCGGGCTCTGGATGGGTGTGGACATCAACCACCTCCATGAGGTTGCCACCGACTCGGTCCTGATTCTCCGCCGTCGAAACGGCCCCGACGACGACGACACCATCGAGCGCTTCCTCCCCCGCGTAGCCCTCCCCCACCTTCGGTACAACCTCGCCGGCGAGCGCGCTGCCGTCCGAAAGCAACTCAGGGTTATCAAAAACAGTGCCGATGCTCCCGGGAATGAGGCGAGGGTGGGGAGAAAACACGAGACGAGCCTGAATCAATGGTTGAGACCCCTCGCGGTGGGCTCCAAAATGACACGCTCGCGGCTCCCTTGGAAGCGGAAACAGCGGCGGCAACAGCACTACAACCAACACCAACAGCAGCTACAGCGCGACGAGCCACCCAGCAATAAAGCAAGATGATCGCTGAAGCTACTAGTACGGCGAGAGAAGTGCTGCCAGCCACTCCGAGGGCAGCTGGAAGACGGGTGATGTGCGAGGTGGTCAATCCATGTCCAGTACTCGGGTCGGCGAAGAGGGGAGTGAAGGAGGAAGGATAAATATGGGAGGTGTTGCCGGCGAGTCGGCCAGCGGCGACGGGGAAGACGAGAAGGAATACGGCGGTAAGCGAGGCGTGAACGACGAGGGACAAGACGGAGGCGTGGGCGAGAGCGAGCATCGGCGGCGACGAGGGACTAAGGCGGCATACGAGAGTCGGAGGCAAAAGAAATCGATAACGGGGGCGTAACTGTTAACTAAAGTACATGTGGGTTGTGGTGGTATTTATATGTAGGAAAGAAAAGGGAATAAGTCCCCTGGAGGCTATACGAGTCTTACTAACTACACGCGATGGCGTCGGAAAACATGCTGCGGCCGCGCAAGCTGAGTCAACATGCAGTGCGAATTAAATTGAAACAATACGCTGGAATTCGGCTCGGGGCTGGAAACGACGTGGATCGATGAATAAGACCGGGGAACGCGTCGGAGAAGTTCGAGAATCACGGAGATCGCGTGGGTTCGGCGTGTCGAACAATAAATCTGGCGCGCATGGTCGTGTTTGCATCGGAGGTTGATCGGATTCGGCGGTCAGCGGCGGACGCTGCTCATCAACAATCACCTCCGTGTTGCGCGCTGTCATCGCCGCCGTGAAGCAATCTTTTTGATCACCCGAGTGGGGTACTGTATCATTTCGACCAAAGGTTCAGGTGACGGGTGACGGGCACCCGTGAACTGAACAATTTTGGCCTTGGTGACAGTGACAAACGACTTTTGTGGCCCAATTCGGCTGAAAAACACGAAAAAATTGCGTTCGGCACTTGCCGGACGTCCGTATATGGTAATTTTCGCTGATCGCCGATCAATGAACACCTTGTTCAGTGAACAATCGTGGTGACGGGTGACACCCCGTGAACCTTTGGTCGAAATGATACAGTACTTGTAGGCGCGTCGCCCGTCGCTCGTGGGAATCAAGGAGGGTGAGGAGAATGAAGGCGTCCCAAACGTGGTCAGGTGTGAGCTTCGACCCGAATTGCCATCCTCCATCAGCAAAATCGCGTTCTTCCTGCCCTGAGAGCGCCATATCATAGACACGCGCACAATTCGTCGCGGAAACACTGAGGAAGAGGGTTGAGCATTGTGTGTGTGGGTGAGAGAAGAGGGTTGACCACGTACTGGGCCATTAGCATAAGACTAACCCACGATCCAACCTGCTTTCTTTCGACGAACTGGTGGGCGCCCACTTGGATGTAGCGCGGTATTCCATCGTAATATGTCCGCTGATTATGCTGGACAGAGTAGTTGTGATAGTAGGTGGTGTTGCAGTCGCGACAGTACAGCTGTATCTCTGACGCCGGAATGACACCGTTTCCGAGGGTGTACACGACAGACTGTCGTGCCTTCGCATCTGTGAGATGCTTCTCTCGGCCGCAGTGAGGGTTCGTGCAAAAGTGCGAAGGCGGGTAGAGGGCCAGGGATGCTGGGGACAAGACTCGGTACTGTGCAGAGTGAACACAGGGAGAAGATGCCTTACTTATGCCCCGTTTCCATCCGAAAGCGCGAAACAGTCCTTCCTCATCCGCACTGAGTGTTTGTTCAGGTAGATCCCAGATTGCGTCCTTGAGACGGGTCCAGAACTTGGTGACTGATTCTTCGGAGACTCCGACGGCATCCGCAACGAAGCCTACGATGCTAGGACCCAGTACGTGTGGTGCTTGATCAACCCTGCACGACACCGGCTGCACCAACATGATGTCGCGCTCGAGGACACTGAGGATACGTGTGAGTAGGAGAGTTTGGGCAAGCGAGAGGGCTTCGGGCTGTTGCGTCGCGTCGGCAGCGCCATTGGGCGCGTCGTGGGCGCTCATATAGAAGTGATTGTGATTGTTTGTACACTACTCGGCATCACTGCGGCACATCATTTTTTCGCGCTCCGCCCGGTCGATCGCTCGGCCGGTATTTTCGATCATCCGGTATTCTCAACTCCCAAACGCTCTCGGGATTTTCGAACCCCGGCTTGCACCTCACATGCCGTGAAATGAAGGGAAATCCAGTGGGGACTGATGAGCGGCCGGGGCGTAGTTAGTTAAACAGGGAACAGAGTCCTGATATCGAGGGCTCGAGCAAGTTGTATCAACGGAGTTGGACCCGCGAGTGGAAACCACGGATGCTGGATGGTCAAGAAGATTTGAGGCGGATGTCGACTTGAGATGGGATTCAGTAGGTCAAGGGGCCACGGAGCCGGAGGAGTAGCAGATATTCGTTCCCAGAATGGGATCCCAGGAGTAAAGGATTCGCAAGCGCACCGCGGGAGTCGTGGCGAGTCGTGCAGTAGCAGACGTTAATGTTCGTACCAAGCTTTGGATTCGTTCGCGCCGGGAATAGCCCTTGGTGGTGCTGGGAAAGCCGTAAGAACACCAGCGACTGTGGGCTACGGGGAGTGCAGCAAGGGCCTCGAGTATTCGGGGTTCGGGGTAAAGTTGTTGGACGTGCATACTGTAGGGTGTGCGTGGGCGATGAGTGGCCATCAAGTCCGATCTGCCCACCTTCCTTTCGTCCTTCACAGGACTTCCATCAGGCATATTTAAGTTATTAACGTTGTTTCATAGGCGGCTGGTACATAGAGTCCTCGGGAAGGACCGAGGAGTACCGCACAGATTGTCGTCGACTAGAATAGTGGAACTGCCGACCACGGATTTCAACTGAAAGGCTCAGCGGAAGAGACAGCCGGGTGCATTCTCCTCCCAGTCATGATGCTCCTCTGCGCCACAGAAGCACTGCTGGGATCAGGGCCAAGATTCAAAGCTCGCGTCGCAGACGGATCAGTGGCAAATCAGGATTCA
The DNA here is from genome assembly GCA_029281495.1 of Mycena filopes. Classification (NCBI taxonomy): domain Eukaryota; kingdom Fungi; phylum Basidiomycota; class Agaricomycetes; order Agaricales; family Mycenaceae; genus Mycena; species Mycena filopes. The sequence continues at coordinate 1,694,060 of JARIHR010000020.1, read as the reverse complement.
GACCATTCAAACCCAAGGAACGACGATCTGTTGGTTGACTCCCTCCACATCGAGGAAGGGAAAGATGGCGATGGAACGCAAGAGGACCCAGAGGAACAGGCGATGAATCGATCGAGCGAGGGGATCAAGATGGACGAGAACAAGACGAGAAGATTGCGAGAAGAAGTGCTCGATCATCAATGCTGTGCAGCCATCATGATTGCCGAGATATGGCTCCTCTCTGCTCCTCTCCCACTTGCTGGCATGCCTTGAGTCTGGCGGCCGCGTTTACAAAAGCATTTCCGACCGAGATTTTGCAGGGCGAGCTCAAGTTCGATCAAGCTGCAAGTCTGCCTGTCATGTCGCCTCCCAGAAAGGAAGAATCACTGGCCTTGTATCAGAAGTCTCCCTGATATAGCCTCAGTCTGTTGACAGATATACTCGTAACCCGGTAGTTGCTGATGTTGAAAATTCTTATAACGTCTTTCAAACTCGGACCAGCATCAATCCCCCTTCCATGTTCACTCTCCAGAGTCTCTTTTTGCAAGTTACTTCCTATCGCTTGGCATACACCTCGCGGCGTCGTAAGTCAGCAGGAGACTTGGCATCCCTGTGCTTACTGTAACCTTATTCAGCCTATCCCTGGCGGTGGGCAACTCCCGTCATCCTTCTTGTCTTCCTCGTCATTTCGGTGTTCCTTACTTTTCTCAACGGTGAGTGCACACTGGACCCAGAGATGCAACACTAACTCAACTCCGAACCCAAAGTTCCACTCTCTGCATATGAAATTGTGCAGGAATCAACCTATTTCCCGAACGACACTCTGCCTCCTCTGCGCTTCAGCAACCTTGTTCCAAACATCATGCAGGGTCCACAGAACACTTTTGCGCCACATATTGTAACTGTTGGGGAGTCTTTCTTCGTGAACAACTCAATATTCAATTTTACTGTGGTCGGGGCATGGGATGAACACTCCTCCCCGGTTTCATCCTTCTCATATTATAACAATCCATTCTCAGATGGTTGTGATATAGTGAGTATCAACTTACTGCAAGCTCATCTTATCTGACACCGTATCTAGTCCAACATGACATTGACATTCACCATGCCAGGCCGAGTGGACATGGCGTTGTCGGTGATGAACAACATTCTCTACTCACAAAACTCATGATACTAATATTGGGAACATTAGTTCGACGTGCTGTGTCTTGTTCCTACTCTGTTTCGGGTGACATCAACCATCACCGGCTATTTAGATGGTGATCCTCAAACTCCACGAGACATTGTCAGTTCCCTTTTGTCAGACATGGTGAGGGAATGGCCTTTTCCAGTTTACTGCAAGATAGTGATGATATCCAGGGCTTGGTAGATGATGCTCTGAGGCGCCTGCTAGGGAACCACTCCGTAGTTGCATCTGCAAGTGTCGTACCCTGTTGTGATTGTGACAGCAATCTCCAGTCTGCTGGGTCATTCCCTTTGCTGCCTACCCAGCTACCCTGTCGAGCGCATCCAGTGCGCCTGGTGGCGTCCCACTCCTCATTCATTACTCCCTATTACTCCTTGGATAGCGGGCCGAGGGACGTCCCAACAACACTCATCTTCGGTAGGGATGAACCAAGTACCCCTTGGGAGCAATCTATGGAGGTGCTATCACAACCTGGTATCAACAACATCTTTCAAAACCTCTTCCAATCATTATACCATCTTGCGCGACTGGAGTTGGGAATTATTGTGGAAAACCAGATCTTCGATTCCCCCGCCATGTTCAACAAAAGCATCTCAGCCTTGTATATTCCCCGTTTGCCAACAAATCCCGCACACTCACGTCTAACATGACCCTGATGAAGCAATGGGCAGAAACTGTTCACTCTTTCAACACCACCACCAGAGTCCCTGTCATCACCTACCTCCGTCCCGTACAGCACTTGAAGCCCTTGGGCTCGGCGGTCACCAGTGTCTTTGTCTCGACATTTGCCATGGTCTCGGTCCTGTGGACAATATTTTCCATCGGGGCTGGTATTGTTGCGGGGAGGTCGGAGAATGCCAGTGAGTTTGTTGATAGTCTCAACTCAGCATACTAGTACAGCTGACTTCGACTGCAGAGGAAGATGATCAATCCTTAACGGAGGATCTAGGCCAGACTGTCCGTGGCAACAGCTCTGCCATAACCCAGATTGAACTCTCCCTTGTCCGCATGCGGCTTGCCCTCAAAAAACATGGGTTGCTTGAGGAATATGATGAGGAACGGTCAATCGCCTTCGTGGGTACGTCACACTGCCAGTTCTTAGAGTCCATAAACTAAAATGCTTGACATTCAGACCGTGGCAGGCAAGAAGAGTAGTCTTCGCTCCTGCTGCATCATAAGCAGTCAGACCCCTATTTGGAAGTCTGAGCTGGTTCCGTTTGGAATTTCTCAGTATCTATCGTGTAGCATAGGGGTGTTAGCCATCCGGAGGAGCTCACCTATGCTGCTTCTGACTTTCTGACCAATTACTTGCCGTTGAACCTCGTTCATTTTAGTTTTGACTCTCTCGTTCACGTTCCTGTCGATTTGATTCTACGCACTCCCGCCGTCACTCGTCAGCCGGAACATCGCACTGCTTGGTCTGCAGAGGGCACTGGACAGCTTGTACCCCCCTGGATCCTTCCCTCGATTTGAATTTTGAACATTCATGGCTTTTCAACATGCCGAGGTGCCGACGGATCTTTCCGACTATGATTGCCGGGAGCAATCCACTCTTCGTCCTGACTCTCATCATCACTTTTTTCAGCGCACCGCAAGGATGCTATCCCTCAAGTTTCCGCTGGCCCAGACCTACTTAGGCCCCCAAGTTCTCAGATGCAAGTCCTTCGCGGCCCGTCACTGTTCACGGCGCTTTATTACGTTCTTCGGTGGTGCCGCCCTTCGGCGTTCGCATTCGTCGCTCCCAAGTTGCTCCGCTCTCGCGCGGTGGACCGGCTCACCACACATAGATAGCGTTCCTTCGTCCCACGCCAGCTGGAGCGTCGGAGCTGTTTCACGAAGAGAGATGCAGTCCCGCGTCTGTTACCGTGCTGAATGGCGGCCGGGACCGAAGTTGACCAGGTGTGTAGACGCACAGCTTCCAGCTACCTATTGGTATCTACCTCTTCTCTGATCTGGATGGGATCCAGGGGACGACGCCGAGGGTTCGTGGACCCAGATATCCGGATATGTTCTAGCGTTGGCACTCCTCCCAAGGTCTCGGTCTCTCAAGACCTGCCCATTGGAGTCTGGACCGGCTTCCCCCTGGATCTTATGCGGCCTTTCCACCTTCCTCGCTTTGTAATTACAGCCCGAAGGTCCGTCGGACCTCCACAGTGCTCTCATCATGACAGCCTTCTAGTCGGCCGGAGTATTCTGTTACTGAAGGTTTCTCGCAACAGTTGCACTGCCCGTCCAAGCAAATCTAACGCTGAAACTCATATCAATGTCCTCTGCAATGTTTCACTGAGGTTCTAATTATGTAGACGGAGCCGGAGAGGCTCGCCAAATGCCTGGGAAGCCAAAATGAGTACCGATTCTCTGCGCTGTTCCACGCCACTCGCGACTGAATGTCCTCACCCTTTTATTAGGTCATTGTAACCGGGATGTTCCCCTCGAAGATTCCAACCTTTGAACTCAGCCTAGACCGTCCAGTGACTCCTGGTAGCCAACATCCAGGGGGTCAGGTGCTTTCTGTAAACCTCTCCGCAGGAATGCAAACTTTGCTCAAACTAACCAGAACTCACATAGTCCCACTCAGGCAGAGCGCCGGGCCCACTCAGGCGGCTGACTAGGGCACTGCTGCACCTCTACTGAAACAGTGATACGATGAATCCATGATACCGCGAACGACGGACGAGAGCTTTGTGGCGTCGAATTTAGCCAATTTTGGGTACGGCGCCTTATCTTCGCGCTCCGTTTGCCCGGAAGGTGGAAGCTATAAGGTAGGGGACAGGCAAACGCGGTTACCCCACGTGATGCTGACGAATCATTTCCTTTTTCGGTTGCCTCGCGTTTCGGCGACCATTTACACGACTCTTCGATAGATTATGGAAAATCGGCTTCAGCCATCCTGTTTATAGATAGCTTGAGTATATATACAATTTTTTTCAGCAATTTAAACGCGAAATTCAAGGACTAGTTACAGTTTTTCTAATTACAACTCATAAACCGGGGTTCGCATTCCCCCCGCGCCCCACTCCAGCCGCCTCCATCTCCTTCAAGAACTCCGGAGGAAGCACCCGGTGTCCCTTGTACTTCCTCGCAGCCCAGGCAGCTTGTGCGCCGTCAAGTCCATGCCGGTATGCATCAGCAAAACGGTGAGCGCGGAGAACAAACCGGCGCATTGAGTCAAGTGGAACCTGCTCAAGCGCATCAAGCGTGTTCTTCTCAAGCGCATCCTCCCGCGAAGACTCGGGGTTCAAGCGATAGATCCGCTTCGCGTACCCCCAGACCATCTCAATGGGATTAAGTTCGCAATGGAACTTCGGCAAGAAAAGAACGGTGCATTTATGCTCGGCGCAGGTATCCTCGAGACAGGACTTGACTGCTGCAAAGTCCGGCTGGTTGAACAGCATCCGTCGCATACAGCAAGATGTCGAATGTAGGTCGGCGCATTTGAAACTCTTGCATTCGGTGTTCTTCTTTTTGAGGACATCTGCCGAGATGTCACCAAGATCACCCTTTGCCCGTCGTTCCTCGAGCAGCACCTCCATGCCCTTGAACTTCCCTGCATGCTTGGAAGCATGGGCAGGGAAGTAAAGCTCCTGCACCGTCCCATCGGCGAAGGACGCACCTGTCATCTGAATATTCTCCTTCAACAACGTGCCGTGATCATCGTACATCAAGGTGCCGTCGGTGTTCCGCTTGTTGACGGGCACAAGGAAATTGGCGTCCAGATTCTTGTTCTTCTTCCCACCCTGGCGCGTTCCCGAGATGGACTTTGACATGGCTCTAGCCGAAAGTGCGCCCGCACTCCGTTTGCGATGTGTGGTCGCGTTGTCGTAAACGAAGACATGGTCGAACTCCGGCCATCTCTCGTTGACAGTGGTACAAGCGGCGATGGCCTGTTCCTCGATGTCCGCCGACGAGAAGTAGCCATCACGGTTCTTCCCTGGTCGCATGGCACGGCGGGCGATGGGGTCACCGTCTTTGGTACGAAGCCAGCCAAAGTCGGCAGAAAAATAGTCGGCCACCATATATGACGCACCATCACCTTTTTTGTATGGGGTTGCGTCCGAGTCCTTGTGGTACCAGGATTTACGACGGCGATCATGGGCGTAAAAAATACTCTCGTCGTGATACCAGATCACGGTTCGCCGGGCTCCAGGAGGGAGGCTGGGCGTGATAACAGAACCATCCGGCTCAAAGACACAAGAGTAGTCCTGAAAGCCCTTGAGTGCGGGGAGGTAAACTTCCTCTCTGTAATACACGACATCGTCGCGTTCGTGGCCGTCAGAGAATTGACCTTTCTTCTCTGCTGTGAACCTGAGAGAAGGTTAGCGAGAAATCATAACAGTTGACGTCGCTCACCGATAGCCAAGCTCATGGAGATATCTGCGAGCCGTGCGAACACTGATCTTTTTGTCGAGTCCATGCTTGTCCATAACATCCTCGCGTGCAAGATATTCGACGAGCTTGTCGGCCGTGATGAATTTTCCGAGCTCCTGGAGATGTTCACGGACATCATTCGCCAGATCCTCGTCAGCTAGCATCGAGGTACTCCACTGGCCGTATGGATTGATGGGCAAGACCTTCCGAGAGGTGATGTACTCTCGGCTCAAGCTGGCGAAGCGGCGAGCACAGTAGACATCGCGGCCGGCCCCAATAGCAGCTTGGCGGGCAGACAGACCCCATTTCCCGTAAGTAACCGAGCTCGGATTGGTGTATTGGGCCAGATGGCTGCGGATGCCCTCCATACGGACACGAACCCATGGACTCAAGTCCGGTGGTTTGTAGCCTCCACTTTTACCTCGACTCGGTCCTCGGAGCAAGAGCTCCATATCTGTCAATGCAGCTTTAGCCGATGAGATATCGGGCGCGACGGCGATGAGTTGTTTGGCTCCGAGCGCGGCCATTTTTTCGAGGAATGTCGGCGGCGGCGTGGGACGAGGATATCCATCCCCACCAAATGTGCCGGCGTCTCTAGCGCAGAGCTCGTCGTACTCTGGAGCAACAATCTCACTGTCGAGGTCATCAACATCAGACTCGGCAAGCAAAGACGGCGCGCGTGGGGTCGGAAATGTGTTGACAGAAGCGCGGTCATCGGGAGGATTGTTCGATGGGAGTTTACCCTTGAGCTGAAAGGTGAGAGGTGCTGCTGTTGGAGGCTCTGGAGTGGATCCTTGATGGAATTCATGGTAGTGCTCCACGGGAGTCGGGTCCGCCAGGAACACATCTTCATTTGGAATATTTGCGGGACCGGACTCCGGTTCTTGCATGGAAACAGAAGACTAGGACTTTGCCATTAGACGGGTGTCTGCGCGTGTCAATGCAAGAGATATGGTGCGTACACGGTCGTCCTCGGACTCTTCATGGCGGTGCTTCTTTTGTGGACGCGCTTTGACAGGACTAAGCGCGATCGCCGCGACGCGTTTGATGGCCTTCTTCGGGGACGGCACTCGCCCGTTAAGACGGCTCAACTGGTCTCGAATCAGCTTTTTGGGGCGGGGCATGGGCAGGGATCGAAGAGCAGGGGGATTGCATTTTTTTCGAGGCAACGGCGTCAAAAAAACTCTGCCACGACGCGCCATAACTCGGGCATCGAGGCAGAATAGAGCCTAAATTTAGGAAAACTGTAACTAGTCTCTGAGGTTCGCGTTTAAATTGCTGAAAAAAATTGTATATATACTCAAGCTATCTATAAACAGGATGGCTGAAGCCGATTTTCCATAATCCATCGAAGAGTCGTGTAAATGGTCGCCAAAACGCGAGGCAACCGAAAAAGGAAATGATTCGTCAGCATCACGTGGGGTAACCGCGTTTGCCTGTCCCCTACCTTAGCAAGTCCGGATGGAGTGCACCTTCTCCCGACTTTCCTAGAAGGGAAAGGCTCTGGATTATAAGTGGCTCACCGTCATCAACTCTCCCGTTCTCGTCAATTACTCATGGATTCAACTATCGGTGCGCTGGAATCCCCGTCTCTGTCGTCGCCAAAGGTCTTAATGTGATGCTCTTACAGGCGCGATGGAGATCGGGACGGTGCTTTCGGGAGTCCTATTTGGCCTCATCACCTCCCAGACGTATGTATACTTCAAGACCTTCCCCCGAGACTCGCGTCTCACGAAGGCGCTCGTACGTCGCCCCCACTCCGACGCTGGGTTGGCACTGACCTTGAACCAACGCTGTAGGTGGCCGCACTGTGGTTCGTCCCCTGCTTCCCATTTCGGGTCGTGAACGCCATCTAACTCCCATTACGTAGGGTCATCGAGCTCGCGCACACCGTCTGCATCTTCAACGCGCTCTACCTCTTTACCGTCACAGGCTACGGAAATCCATCCACGCTGGTGCGCTTCCCAGTGTCTTTGGATGTAACGATCATCTTTCACGGCGCTACCGTAATCATCGGTATGTCTCGTGCTCTGCCCTGCATCCAATATCCCTGACCCACAACGCCAAAGTGCAAATTTTCTTCACCCACCGCATCACCAAATTCATGCAGAAGGCATACTACCTCGGTGTAACCGCAATTGCCCTTTTATTCCTGCGCTTTGCGGCGTTCATCGTGACGGGCGTGGTGGCGATCAAGATGACCGACCTGAGGAGTTTCATGGGCGCGTGGAAGGCGCTCATTCTGTTTGACCTCCTGTCGTGTGCGATTACCGACGTGGTGATGTCTGGCATCTTGGTATATCAACTCGCGACACGGCGGTCGGACTTTGTGTTCCCGAGGTACAGTGCATTTCCCAGTTGGATATCGATGTGAGATCTGAATTCATCCAATCAGTACGCTGGCGATGATGGACAAACTGATTATGTGGTCTGTGGGTGAGAGCTCCTTAGTCTGTTCCGACGACTCTAACTAATATATCATTCGACCAAGAAACGTGCCTTGTCACAACGTATGTGGTGGACCCACTGGTGATTTATTTAGCTCAACCGCCTTGTCATTTCTAGCTTTACCACCCTTACCATCCTGGTTTGCGTGAGCTCCCATCCCTGCCATCCAAATAATCGAACTGACTGCGTGGTACTAGTTTCTAACCATGGAGAACAAGAACTGTGAGCGCTCACACACTCCTCTCAACCATGTGTTCGGTACTCATTTCGATGCCAGTCATCTGGATCGGCATATTTCTAGTCCAGCCAAAGAGTAAGCTGCCTCCATTTGTGGGCGGAATCGATAATGTCCTAAACGAACGCACCGCTAGTCTTCTCGAACGCCATGCTGGCAAAGTGGGTATCAGCCAACTCATATTTCCGTCGTTTCCTTACCATCCTCCCTTCGCTCGCATAGCCTCAACTCACGCACGGATTTCCACGCGGGCCTCACCGATGTCCACGAGCTGACAGTAAGGATTCTTCAACTCATTCCTGCCCCTCGAATAAGCCTCATCCGCTTCCAGCCCAGTCGCCCGGTGCGTTTCACGCCACCCTTAAGCGGCACGGTCCTGGTGAGCAAGGAGTCAGCGACATTCAGCGACGCGGGCAGCACATTTCAAGCGGGTGCGAGTCCAGTCGAATCCAAATTCCAGGAAGGAAGGCAGGCGCATGCGATAATGTTTTCTCCGGCTTGAAGACGGAGCTGGTGGATCGGAAACGAGGTTACGTTCAGGAAAGGCCTTAGCCGCCTTAGGATTTGTATATATTTTTATTCTAGAACGGACATTCTGTATATATTATATGAGCAGTCTGAAAATGTCTCCTGAGGAATGAGCCAGGCTACCTTGACCGCCGAGTTCAAGCCAAAGGTGCGCAGTCGTCGACGCTCTCCAGGTTTTTATTTGCCTGTGCCTCTGGAAGCGTCTTCTGGACAGCTTCTACTCCTCCAGCCAGCTGCTCCACCTTTTCGAGTCGCCCACCGTGGTCCGGAGATACGCTCGCCCGGTGAAACTCCGCGACGCTGCCAAGTCGCTCTGGGAAGCGGAAGAGGGGACACAACCGATGGTCGTATCCGGCGCAAAGGAGGTAGGGCTTCTTCTTCTTTGCGGGTCCCGCGAGAGTGAACGCGAAATTATCTTCTGGGTGGAGTTCCATATAACCAATCGGGACTAGGCAACTTTTGACTTCGAAGAGCAGAACCGGAATTGGCCGGCCTTACAAAGGGTGCTCAAGTGTACAAGTGCCCAAGAGTGCTTCAGCGATTGCCACGCAGTCATGATTTGTGGGCGCCAGTCGGTGGGCGCCAGTAAATAGATTCGATTTGGTCCAGGTGCCGAGATCGTTTGGTCTAGTGTGTCCGGTTCACCGAAATCTCTGAACCTTAAACGGGACCCAGGTTCGGGGGTCAATTAAAATTCAATGGGTTAAATTCGGCGCAGGTTCAGAGGGGATTCGGACGGGCTTGAACAAGAATTTCCCTGCCCTTCAAACAGAGACAATCTCCAAACTACTGTGAAGTGCCGTGATGTTCGTCGACTGACAGTTTGTAGTTGCTTGGTTCGAGAATGTGACGCGTTTGATGCACGTGCTGTGATGCATCACTTTCTCTTCTTACCTTCACCTTCACTTTCACTACTGTACTATTTCGACCATAGATTCAAGTCACGGGTCACAGCCCTTGGTGAATTGAACCTATTTAATGAAGGTCACAGGTCACTGAGGGGCTTGAATTAGTGACCGTTTTGCCTGCTGAATTTAAAAAATTCTCCCGCACCGAGTGAGCAGCTCCCAGCGCCAACTTTGACTGTTTTTGCGCCTTCTGGGGGCTTCCAACTGCAAATTGACTCTCAGCATGCTTGTTAGGCCAACTCACACCAGGATTTCTTTCAGTTGAACATTTCATCAACTGAATGTTGAATGATAAAAATGTGGGTCACAGGTCCCAGCCGTGGTTGAATCTAACGAAAGGTTGAATCTAATAGGTCACAGGTCACAGTGGCTGAATCTACGGTCGAAATAGTACAGTATCCCGCTACTCTTCCAGTAACTGGCTTCCTGCTGCTCATAGGATACCTCTGCCCACTTGCCGTTCCTTTTGTGGTCTGGTACGACTTACTTCTGACCATATCACACTCGAGACTCACGCTGGAGTCCTAGACTTCAAAATCGATCTACGATGCATCCATCTCTGCACCTTGCGAATGTCTCGAAACTTCCACTGAAGCTCAGTGTGAGAATGGTCTCAATGAGTCTGCAGCACTATTGATGTCCTCGCATTTCGTACAGACTTTCGCGAATGCTGTTGCTCGTGGAGACTCCACCGCTACGTCGAATCTCCTTGACGCCCTCATCGGTGGCGACATCGCTCGAGAGCACTCGATTCTCTTCTTGCCCGCGCTTTATTGTGCTTTGGACCCCAGCCGAACAACAGCGATCCTGTCTGCGTTGGATACAGCGAATTCCGACACCGAAATTAGCCGTATCCGCATACAACTCGGCGTGATTTTCATGACAATCCGCGCATTAGCGACGATTTTCGACGTCGTCCCTACCGCTGCGTATCAAAACCTGTGGCCATGCCTCTGGCAATGGATCCGATTTTCCGACACGTATCGAGAGCACCTACCCGGCGACAACATCCTCTCTGGTGCAGCTGCGTACCACGTATATGCGACCATTTTTCGTTTTCTGAACCAAAGCCGCGCGATGGATACCTCAATTGGAATACACGTCGTGATTGGGCGAGCATGGACCCACCTAATTCATGCAGAAGCCGCGAGCTTTGATGATCTTTGCGACGCCATCGCCTGTGCGCTTCCTAAACCAACGCGCGCCCAGCTGGACGATCTCATCCTCGGCGTTGGCGGTGGAGAGGACGATCTCATCCCTCTCGTCATCACCCACTTCTATCGCCTCCTCCCCTCCCCCGACGTTGTTCTGAACTCGACTCGCCTCTTCCATCTGACTCCGATCTGCGTCCTCCTTGAAGAATATTCGGACGTTGCGAATCGCAAGGAATTCCTGTCGCAGGGCATCGTCACGCCGTTCGTGAATGCGCTACGAGCTCTCAGCCGCGTTCCTACGCACAAGGCGTCGCTTCTGCTGCATAGGTTCTGGAAATTATTGGTAAATTATTACTTCGCCTCTATGCCTTGTCCTCCGCACATCGTAGACGCTCTCCACGCTGGTCTACTGCCCGCCTTGCTGTCCTCTGGACCCATCAAGACTGTTAAATTGACTATACTGACACTGGTCGCCGAAATCCTTCCTCGTGCTGCCGTTTATCATTCGGTGTTGACCCAACTACGACTCTCTCTCCTCGAGGTAAATGACTCCGCAATAGCCTTTTCGACGCCCGAACTCCTCAAGTCTTGGGGATCTTTCGTCGAACTCGCAGAGACACGGTTTTCCATAATCGATAAATATATTGCTGAGTGGTCAAAGGCAACGAGAGCTTGCGACAATCTCGATGTGAGTGATCCTCTATCCATCTGCGCGTGCACGGCAGTTGATGCCAGTCCAGTGCGGCAAGTTCTGGGACAAGCTCGAACTAAAACGCTGCGGAGGTTGTTTGACAACGTATTACTGCTCTGACCTCTGCCAGAGACAGGACTGGGGTGCCAGACAACACAGTTCAGCATGTAAAACTCTGGCATCGGACCGCATCCGTATGTTTCCTTCGCCCTATGCCCACCATTCCTGACCGCCCCCACAGAGCTACGATTGTACATCAACGCCAAAGATCGGTCCTTCCTTCGTTTTCTCCTTCACCACGACTATACGGCGCACCGGGAGGAGCTGGCGCTTCACCTTATTCTGTTGATGCGTGCCCACCCGGGCGATTCCCTATACTTTGATTTCAACTACACCCTGGGCGCATGCAGAATGGCGATTCGCAGAGCCGCGGAGTCACCACCGTCCCAACTGTCCTACGACATGATGCACGCAGGTGACAGCGGCGGGCGGATGCGCACGCACTTGATGCTGGTCGGGGAAGAAGCGCCATATGCCAGACTTTGGGTGTTTCCTCTGCATGCGGAGAATCCAGAGATCGACCAAGGCCTGCAGCGGATCGCAGCGAGCATTTCACAGGAGACAACTTTCGAAGAACTCGCCCCTTTCCGGCCGCGGGTTCAGGAATTGTTCGAGATGGCGCAGGAGACTCACCAGCCGGGTCATTCGGTGATGTGTGTCGATTTAACAAAACACAAGACGAGCACGCGCTGAACCGACGAATTCCATTTTTTTTTGCAAGTACTTTAATATTGAAGGGTATTGAACGCATGGCGAGATATCCCAGGGATTGTTTGTCCATTCTTTGGCGATCCTCTTCCGTGAACTCGAAGCCAGGACGGCTCAAAAGTCAAGAGGAAATATGGGAAGAATCAAGGACGGACGCCCGAGGCAGTGGCAACTTTCCAACTTCCAAAATACAATGTCGTGTCCTAATGCGTCTCCGTCAACTTGGAGTCAATAAGAGCCTGGATCCTCGCTACATATTCCTCATCAGAGTCGATCCACCGAGTGCCGGGCGGAATGCTGTCCGCAATCTGGCGCAAGCCGCGGGCTAGTCCAGCCGTCGCCGAGCGCAAGGGGAAGCTCCTGAGCCGCGCTTCCTTGCCGTCACTGACCACCATCAGGTGCAGCTGGATCCGCCCGCCACTTCTCATCGCTCGAACTGCATCTTCCCTAAATTCGTGCGGTAGGTCCCGTTGAGACCCAAGCGATGGCGCCAATGTACCGCTGGTGTAGTCCCACTGCATGTGCGCTATTTCGCCGGGGTGTGAATGCATGAATTGGACCTTGTTCATCGCAATATCCTGCAGCTTCGTGGCGTAGTCGTGGTTCAGAAGTGCGCGGAAGAATGATCTGTCTTTGGCCGTAATGTCGTCCTCTGGGCGCTGTGGCATCAGCGGGTAGTTTGATGCACGAGTGGGCGCTCACCTCTTCGGCGTCGTGATAGCACTCCGCAGAATGAACGATGCCCGCCTCGTTGCCAGTCAGTCGCCTGGCATATTGGTGAACAATAATACGAATGCAAGCAACCGCTGCAGCGCTTGAGGTTTAGCTTGTCCGTAAGTTTACAGCACTTAGTTTCGTCAGAAAAAAAGGGAACGGAGGCAGGCACTTGGAATAGGGCTCACATCAAGATTATCGCACGCTCGCGATGCAGTTAACAAGCCTGTGTTGAACTCATCCATGATATCCACGCGTTCATCCAGCAAACATAGGAACGATCCCCAGTGTTGGACGATGTTCGCCGAGCTCCGGATGATATTCGATGCAGCTGCGTCCTGGACTTCAGGGACGGATAATTCGAGCTGGCGGAGAACTGAATGGTAGACCATGTGTGCTGGAAGGATCGTATGAAGGACATGAACAACGATGTCCTGAACTCGTTGTATGAGGCTGCAGGTTACAATGACATCAAGGAGGCCAGCGCGGAGGGATGCAGCGACCCATGTGTGACTCCGGACGGAGTTTAGATGGATCACTAGCGCGTTGAAGAAACACTTGAGGAGGATGTCCGCAGCTTCTGCAGTGCTGTGACTCAGGGCCCGGCAAGCAGTCGTGAGCACCTCGACAAGAGTGCAGGACAATAGCACCTTCCGGAAGTCCACGTCTCCATCCGCACTGAAGTAGCTCTCGAGTAAATACGCGACGCCCATGAGCCGACACATAGTCACTCCTGCCACGGGCGTATTGGCTGCTGGGAGGATGCGCTGGATGTGGAGAATGACCAGTGAAGCTAGTTCCACGCGTCCGCCGGCGCCAGTAATAAGCCCTTCGAAGTTTTCAAAGCCACCTGGCACCTTCTCGAAATCCATTGCCAAGAAGCCGCATAGTCCGTCGAAGGCGTTGTCCTCTAGGACCTCGGCATGGAGGCAATTGCGCCATACCCTCCCAACGACCACCCGCAGGCTGAATGACACGCCAATCAAAGGCCCTGAGGCGTGGTAGTTCGGGTTGAAGACGCGCAGCAGCGATAGATAGACATCATATGTGGCTTTGTTGGAAAAAATGTCGGCGGCAGGTAGGTGGTCTTCGTGTGTATGCAGAAAGTCAATCCATGGCCAACATCGAGACCACAAATCAGGGAAGGCCTCTGGCAGGATGCTCCGCCCAAGTCCGACAGTGGCAAGGCCACGGAGACCCGCTAGGACGCGAGCGGTTTGACGGCGAATGGTTTCAAATTCCGTCGCAGAGGTGGATGAAAGCAGTCGGTCAAGAATCGTGGGGATTTCCGCAGGATCCAGGATAGCATAGAAGACGGGGAGGAGGAAGTGTAGATATATGCGTGAGAGCTGGGGGAGGTCTGAAAGTAGAGCCAAGAGCGCTTCGAGAGATCCATGCCAGTGGGCAGCCGCAGTCGCTCGCGTCTGGAATATTCGTGAGCCTCCTGCAACGTAGGGACGCGTGAGACGGGTTTATCTACTCTGAGGGTCGGAGGAAGCTTTGAGAGATTAGAAAGTTGTAGAGATGGATGCATTGTGGTGGAAGTAGTGATGTTTTGGCTTGGCTTGGCTCTGAAACCCCGGCTTTGGCTTGGCTTCGTCCGGCTTTGGCTTCATATTCCTCAAGCCAAAGCCAAAGCCATGGGAGCCGGCTTGGCTTGGCCTGGCTTTGGCTTAAGCCGGGGCTTCCGGCTAAATTTTTCCCACGGTTCAAAATATTGCCAGGAGTCCCCAGAAGCTATGTAAGTACTCTGTTGCACCCGAAGGCATACAGGATGGTGTTTGATAACATGTAAATCTATTTCCACCTTGAAAGAAGGGGTTCCGAAGCCAACCAATCTGGGCTGAACTCTACTCCACGGTTATCCGACTGAAATCCGACCTGATCCCAATTTGGCAGAAGACTTATTGTGCAGTCGGGAGAGTTGCAAGTGCATGCAATAAGAGGCAGTTAAGACTTCAAGCAAAAAAACTTGCCCCAACGGGAACTTGCCCTACCGGTACAAAGCCATGGCTTAAGCCCCGGCTTTTGGCTTCCAGACTCTCAAGCCAAAGCCAAAGCCGTCGGCAAGCTAAAATTTTGGCTTGGCTTGGCTTGGGCAAGCCGGGGCTTTGGCTTCTTGGCTTTTGGCTTGAAGCCAAGCCATGAACATCACTAGGTGGAAGGAGACGCGCGTGTCACTGTGACCGGTGACAGAAGCCATCAACAACGAAACAAGGACAAAGAAAAAGACTGGCGATATCAACCGTGGGAACGACCGTCCAACCGTGGTGAAAATAACAACTTTACATTGAGTGAATCCATGAGCGATTAGGCAAGATACAAGCTGAGAATGTACGACTCCAACTTTCAACTCGTTGCGGTGAATCAAGGGTCCAAGAGCTGGAAGTATCCGTACGCTGCACCTCTAAATCACCATGCCGTCGACCAGCGATACACACGACTCACCTGCGGAGACAACTACAAGGCAGCATGAGTCAGTAAGAGCTCTTTTCTCGCACGGGAACACTTACGACCGGATTCGATGACCGTCCCGGTGGCCATATTCGGGTTCCGCCTTACCACTCTGTACGCGTTAGTATTGCTATATCCATCCACGCTACCCCACTGCGGTGAAGCCGCTATGATTGGGTTTTCAGTAGAGAGCGGTGACAACGAAGCACGGTGCACTTACGGTAAGCAGTGAGGTTTCCATCCGTCCAAAGAATCTCGTCAGGAACCAAGTTGGGGATGGTACCCGGAAATGCACTCCAATCTGTAAAAGTTTGAATGGACTATTTTCCAAAAGAAATCAGCCAAATGGAACCCACCCGCATTTCCACTGATGTTCTGAATGCGTTTGTAGAATGTGGCCCAAGGGTCAGGGTTGATAATACCTCCACCTCCTCCGCCTGTGCCTTGCTCGTTATCGGGGTCGATGATGATATCGGGGGGAGGGAGCTCGTCTCCACTATCGTCCGTATTGTCGCTTCCACTATCGTCATCGTTCTTTTTATCGTCGTTGCCCGTGTCGTCGCTGTCGCTGCCCCCATTGCCGTTGTTGCCGCCGTCACCGTCCCCGCCGTCCCCGCCGCCGCCGTCCCCACCATCCCCACCGTCCTCGTCGTCCCCGTTCTCGTTACCGCCGTTGGGATTACCTCCACCTCCGCCTCCTGTATCGTCGTCATCAAAATCATTACCTGTACCTCCGTTGCCGTTTCCTTGGTCTCCGCCGCCACTGCCCCCACCGGTAGCATCACCGTTTGGAGTCACAGTATTCTTCACCGCCCTGACGCCCCGGAGTCAGCGAAGAAGATAGATAATCAATTAGATCCCATACGATATGAGGATCACCGTCAAAATGGTGTCTTTGAAGTCCTTGTCGTCCCCATCCTCAACTTTGAACTGGTTGCGTCGTCAAAAATCAACCCCAACGTTTGAATCAATCATTTACTCACAGTGTAGTACGTGGAATAGCCCTGGATGATTTTCTAACCGGGATCTCAGTCAGTATCAGGTTAAACCACAACGAACAACGAGCGAAACCTGGGTAGCGCGGTAATCCGAGCGGTATGTGGACTCGCTGAAGCCTCCGCGGTCATTCGACGCCTCGAAGGTTATAAACAAGGTCGTCCTCTTGTTGACGGGGTCGAAACTGATGTACAAGTCCTTTCCACTCGAAAGTGGGTTGCTATCCTTGCCGGAGAGAACTAGGCTCTTGGCCCCCGTCGGAGAGACGGTGACGCGTTGCGTGCGGGCGCCGAGGGCGGTCTATTGGACCGGGATGGTCAGTCGACCGACAGGATGAGGGAAGTGCGGTACTTACGCCGACGATGACAACGAAGGCGTTGGGTTCGACGGTGAGCCGAAGGACTGTGCCTGCATCTCCCAGTCCGGTAGATGGCGCCATGGGACTGAACTGAGGACCAGAGTGAAAGATGTCTGAGTCTTATACGTCCTTGAGAACGGACGCGGGACGTACGAGCGCTTTGTAGAGTGAATTGTCCAGTATGGGTGGACGTGCAAAGTTGAACGCTCGGCCAGGGGCACATCCAGGCGCCTTTCGAAGACACACAGAATGGCCGGTCCCCGAAGGTGTGCTAGTTCGTTTCGGAAGCGTGCAACGCACAAAGTTTGACTCTTGTTCAAATTCCTAGCGCCAGGGCCAGCCGGCATGTCAAGGCATCTGTTGAAGACAGACGGAATGACCACTGACGGTGGACTTCTAACATGTCCGAGTTCGTGTCGCGTCGGGACACCGCAGGAAGTTGGAGTCGTGTCCAAATTTTCAGCCTTACCTTCCGTCTATTTACTCAGTTCCGACCCTGCAAAAGATGAGAGTTGATGACCCCTTGAGAACAACCGAACCGACCTCTGGTGGGATTTCTCCACGCGGGGTTTGCCTTAGCGCATAATCTGGGCATACAGTTCAACGGTCGGGGATAGAGTGGGCCTATTTCGGAATAATTCGACGTTTGAAATGGCGCACTTGAATTATATTACTTGGTTCTGCAATTCGCCGACGCCTCGTGTTGTCTTTTGGCGCGCGTCTCCTGACTAAATTAGACGCGCAGTCAGTTCTGAAGCCCTGGATGGACACAAAGAATGAACGAGGTTCCTACAAGGTCCGTACCCAATATTCTGGAGTGTGGATAAGGCCCGCGGGAGCACCGCCGATGCGCACAATGTGGCTGGGATAATCCTCAACAACGATTTTGAGGTTGCTGAACTAAGGGTTGTGGCCACTGTGTGAATCGGTGCCGGTCTTGGTTGAGCACCAGGGGTCGAAAATGTGGGACATGCCTGCCGTCGACTGCCAGACACCTGCATGTCGCAGCGTTGAAAAAGGCGCCGATAGTGGATTAATTTGTGATTTAAATGCCAGGCGAAGCATGCTCACATTTTGGAGCGAACATACAGTGTACCGATGGGCGCTCACCAGACAGCTGCTGCAGATTGGCGCCGGGGATGACTGATACCACAGGGTCGAACATTAGTCGGGTGGAATGAAAGTTGAAGAGCGTATCTTGACATGGGTGGGATCCGATGAGAATCGCCCGGCAAAGTAGACACATAAAGAGCGAGTTCAACATTGGCCGTGTACCCCAGAGGAGCATGGCACCTGTACCCCTCGGAATCGTAGGAGAGGTCCTCCGCATCATTGTCGAGCCAAACACGTTCGTAGCCATTGCGGGGGTGAGCTTTTCTTTCGCGTCTGCGTCCTGCCGCGGAGCTAACGTGGAAGTTCCACTGTCTAGACTTCGCTTGGGGGGTCAATGAAGCAGCAAATAACCATTGCCAAGGACGGCAAGGACTACCTCCTCGGCGGCGACGGAAAGATCCTCGAGGTGGACGGCGTGGCGACCAAGAAGTGTCTCACCTTCCCGCCCGCCGCCACGCGAACTTCACTCTTCCTCGTCTTCCAGGCGGCACCGAGGACATCCGACGACTACATTGATTCGGCCATCCACCCGGACTACAAAGAGAATAAGGTTTGCTGGGTCAAACAATCGAGAATGGACGCGAGGTACTCACCGATTAACAGCACATAATTGATGGATACGCAACCTACTATACGGTGAGCGTGCCCAGGGGTTTTGTATCGCAGCCAAGACTGAACGTGACACTCCAGTTCCGAGTGGAGGATGGCGGCGACAACGACTATAATGACTGCACACTGTCGGTGGCGTTAATTGCGTGAGTTCAGAATGATCCAGAGGATAAATGGGATTTAATTGTGCTGTGCAGGGCGACAAAATCTTGATCGTCCGAGAATGCGAGGTGGATAGGGTAGGAGGATTATTTAGCGGTGTGTGTAGGATTGCAGGAGAATAGCGCGGAAAACATGGTCTGCCGGATACTAATAATCGTCAATTGAGCTCAAATAAATCCGCCAAAAAATCAATGCGTGGAGTTACTACTACCTTCGCATGAAATCAATCACTGCGCGGAACGAGAGCAGCAGGGACTCACTTGTCCGCCACCTTCCGCACTGGTTGGATCATGAATCAGCGACACGGCGAAGTCTCTTTGGCCCACGACAATGAAACACGCTTACAATCGCCAAGAAGGCCGTTGCGTCGGCAATGGCCTCAGTCACTGCTCCCGGCGATCCGTACTTCTCCATGGTCACGATGTTGCTAAGAAGCCTAACGAGGCCGATGACTCGGGCCTGAGTCTTCGCGTTCAAGTCCTTCGTGGCGTTGGCGGTCGCCTCTAGGGCGATTACTTTGGCTTTAAGGGCGTCGACTTCGTCTGTTAGGGCTCTGACTTTCGACTCTGCCAAGCTCGTGAGCACAAGACAATGCTGCTGCAATAAGCATATGTACCGGTGTTTATGGACGAGTCCGAAGACCCCTTGGGGTGCGTTTTTGGTTTGCGGACAGTCGTGCGGGATGGAAAGAGATGCGGGGCGATGTGAGGGAGTAGAGGCTTTTGAGGGACGGACATGGGCGCGGACGTGAAGAGAAGGGAAGGTCAATGCATATGTCACGGCGGTCCCTGAGTTTATTTGAATTGTGGAGCACGCAATATTGATCCGCCCCTCAATCGAAAACGTAGGTGCGCTGGTCGACGAAATAATCCGACAGGCGGTTAGTGGCGGATGGGAGTTCATCAACATGGGTAGGATCGGAGGGAAGTCGCGTAGAGAATATGTTCCGCAGAAGTACTTACTAACAACCGTCGAGATTGAACTTAAATAAATCTGCCAAAAATCAATGTTGCATTCCGCTCAAGGAGTTACGACGTACCAATGTATCCCCTTGTCAAAGTTAGAGGCGCGTCAACCGCGCCTCCGCCTCCACCCAGTCATCCTCAACCCTTCCCTCGGCCAACCACGCGAACGACCGCCCAACAGCATCCCCGAGCGACGCCAACTCCTCCCGCGACGGCGCGTGTTCAAACATGAACTCCGGGTGGTTGAACTCGTACATCATTCCGTTGAGTCTGGATTTCTCCGCGGCCGCCTGAGCCTGGGGGAGCCGAAGCTCCTCGTGGAGTTTCAGGATGGCGGGGATAGTGGCTTTTACGGCTGCGGGGTGGGCGAGGAGGCAGCCTAGCATGTGAGCGTCCTGTCGTTGTTTGATCTGAGATGATGGCTGAAGCAGACATTGGGTGCGCACCTCGATAGCCTGACCGCCGCCCATCCCTTGGTGGGGCGTCATCGCGTGGGCCTGTGTAAAGGATGCACTTCGATACAGGTTTGATCTCCGGAGCTGCAGCCGCACGTACCGCATCACCAATCAAGGTCGCAGCGCCCGAAGCGCAGAACGGTAGGGGATTGACGACGTGGATCGCCCACGCCGCGTACGACTCGACGTTCTGTAAGTAGCAAATCAACGCTCGGAAATATATTCCTTTCGCCGAGGCCTACCTCCGCCAGCGATCGCACATCCGGTTCCCACCCAGCGAACAGACGTACGACGGCCTCGTTGGGCACATCGGTGATCATGGGTTCCAGATACGGCTTCCCCTCCATCTCGGGTCGAGAGTGGAAGAAGTTCATGCCGATGTTGGAGCCGATTGGGTGGGAGACGACGTGCTAGAGCGATTTCAGTCCGTGAGCGCGGTTCAACGAGATCGGAAAACGAATGCACCGAGCCCTTGCCGCAATACTGGATAGCCATGAGGAATTTGAGTGAATGAATTGAGTTATACGGGTAAGAGGCTCACCACTCCGGGATGACCCACCGCTGAATGCTCGGGAAACTGTTCGGTGAGCTTCGCCGTGGACAGAACGCCACGATAAGCAATGGTGCCGCTGAAGCTAGGCTGCATGTACTGCGCATATTCCTCTCCCAAAGCCGCGAACATCGCGGCTCGGGTCGCAGAGTGCACGCCGTCGGCACCAACGAGGACGTCAGCAGGCGCGGTCGAGCCATCGGAGAAAGTCAACTGGAGGGAACCGTTCCCCAACGCAGTGTAAGACGCCAGTTTCTTCGAAGCGTGGATCTGGCAATCGGCGCTCAGCTTCGAGCGTAGTATTTCGAGGAGGGTAGGGCGGTGGAGGCCGAGTGGACCGTCTATGCGAGGTTCAGTCGAGTGGGGTATCCGAAGAGGGAAGGTGGACGCACACGGCATGGCCTGACTGTGGAACTCATATCCCTCCGTTGTTTGGTCGGACTTGCGGAAGATTGGACCCTGTGCTATTCGCACGAATCAGACCATGCTGACCATGAAATACCGAGAAACTCACCTTGTCCTTCGACAGGCACCCTAAACCCCTTGGCTACAACATCCTCACGGAACCCATTGAGCTGTTGAAGCGCCTCCCAGGTCCGCTTCCAGACCCCTACAGCTTGCCCGATCGTGGATACCTCTTGCTTCGCTTCGTAGATATCGACGGCGATGCGAGAGTTCGCGTCTCCGGCGGTGAACTTGCTGATGAAGGCGGCGAGCGAGAGGCCTGAGATGCCGCAGCCGCTGGTTCAGTCACAAGGCTCAGCGTGAGTTGCGAATGGAACTACGGGTGAAGCTTACACTATGGCCACACGGAATTTGTAGTCGGCTTGATTCATTCTGGAATCAGGCGTTAGTAACTGCAACCACTGAACAGAGGAGCAAAACGGGGCGCGCCTCGTATTGCCCTGATTATGCGTGTCAGAGCACGGGCGTAGATCACTGAGGCTTGGAATACTTGGTCTGTTTTATCTGGCTCGCCAGCCCGCGATCCGGCGGTGATGCGTGCAGCTTGATACGCCGTTTATCGTCGTGGGAGGCCATGCTCCGCTTCACATAGTCAGGGTCAGTATACCCGAAGTAGACGGTTATGTATATACGCACGAGGATGTCGGCAAGAACGATGGGGTCAAGAACTTGAGGAACTTCTGGAGAGCGCTTGCGTAGCTTTCTCGCCATTCAACCCACCAGGACCAACCATAACTCGGCTCCAGATGGAGCAGCGACAAGACCGACATCCGGGGGGATCCTCAAGCTGCAGTATCGGACTTCGCTCAAGAAGCCGGAACGGCGTTTACATGCCAGCTGGTGGGAGCGAGTAGTCAGCACCTGAGTGTGCAGTCACGGGGTGGTCGGGTATGCTGAGTCTTGCAGTCCGACTGTGAGCGCCGCCCGACTTTTTTGCCATGATGGTTGAGGACAAGCCACGGTGGCACGATTGCCGACACTGTTGCAATCACATTCTCACGCCCAATCGCCATCGGCATCCTGCGGCACTGGCAATTACCGAGTTGAAAATTGGGAGGAACAGGGCGCCGCTAGGACGGGTGGTGGGAGGTTTCCGCCACTGAAGGCGTATTCCTTGCATGCAATCTCCTGCCAATTTGAACGAACGAGAAGAGATGACCAGTAGTTTACGCCACTTCCCTCGTCGCATACTGTATCATTTCGACCGAGTGTTCAGGTGACGCGTGACGCGGCCACCTGAACTGAACACTTTTGGGGTCGGTGACGGTGACACTGGGTGGATGAACACCTAATTTTTTGAACATGTAAATAGGCTTAAAATCGTAGTCTAAAACATGCAGAATTTACGAAAAAATCCCGCCGAAAACATGACTAATGCTCCTCCCAAAACGGGCCCTGATAACGCGAGGTGCCAATTTTTTTGCGCTGCCCACGACCAAGAGTTACGGGTGCGGGGGCAGGTCCAGCCTCGGTATCGGACTGCTCCGCGTCGCCAGTGCGAACCAAACCACCAGCGGGACCAACCGCAAACTCTGCGGCCACGGACGCGAAGCCTTCCCAACGCTTCTGGGGAGGTAAGGCTAGCTTGAGAAAGATTGTAGTCGCCAACACGGCACATCTCGAATGCCTAACCGATAAAAATTAGATAGACTGAGAGGCGAAGACATTCTCGAAAACATACCTTTTGGATGATCCGATTCGCCGGATCACCGATGTCTTCAATGGCTTTGACAATCCAGCCCACGGACCTGTCGCGCAGGACACCGATGGTGGTGTTGATCTTGATCTCGGAGGCAGGAGTACCCGCCTGAAGCTGGCCGAGGGCCTCGTCGACAAGGTCGCGATGAGCCGAGCGCTTGATGCTCAGCTTCAGCAGCCGCTGAATCCCGACGTCGAGTGGTTGCCAGAGACCCGTACACCCGCCGGGCACGAAGAGGATGGTGATGGTGGGATGATTCGTCTTCATCCAGTCAAGGAAGTCCTTCGACTTGTGGACGGACCAGCAGTCAATCTGCCAAATGGAGACTTGAGTCGGAGGAAGACCGAGCGCTGCCTTGGTAGCGGTGAAGTAGGGAGCGATGGTGTCGTCGACTAGCGCGTGCATGGTGCCGTGGTTGGACCAGTATGTCGCGGTCGTCGATGGGACCATACTATGTTTGAGCTTGATGGCGTCGGCGTAGCGCTTCGAGGCCGGCGAAGGACAAGAGGCGGCTGTTTTCCCACCAAACACCGATTGCATCGGTAGCAACACGCCGCTCGCCGAGATCGAGGGCACAAGCGTAAAGGCCCGCTTCTCCTCCTGCCCCACAGTCGCGACCTGTTTCGCTCCCCGCTGATTCCAGGTCGTGCTCGAGCCCTGCTGATAAACGAGCTGGGTTTGGTCGGTGTTGACGCGCAGCCCCGCGGGGACAGCGTAGTCCCGGATGACGTGCGCCATGCGAAGGAAGGCGGCATCGAGAACTTGCTCATGGTTTGCGGGCAGCTTCTGCGCCGCCTTCGTCGCGCACCGCTCGCTCCAACCCAAGGTATTGCGCAGATAACGGCGCACGAACGACTCCGAGCAGCGGAATTGGCTGCCGTCGGAACCCATCTTGCGTGCGAAGAGCTCCGGGGCGTCGTGGGTGATGTGGGCTATCATGAGCGCGCGGGCCGTAAGGAGGCTGATTGCGACCCCAGCCTCGCGGAGGGAGGTGAGCTGGTGGTTGATGCTTTTGCGAAGCTCGGGGTATGGGTGCTAGAGGGAATGGTCATGAGTACGCGCTCACATCAAGATTGTTAAATGCGACGTACCAGTATCCCCGTCCGCGTCGTTTGACCGCCCGGCGAGTGCCCCTTCGCCCGGGACACGTTAGCCAAGATTGTATCCTTCCACTTCGAAACACCCCGCTGGCTGGCGTCCTTGTCGATCCACCGGCCGACGACTTGCGACGTGAGCTTGTAGAAGATGGTGAGATTGAGCTTCCGTGCCTCGCGTACAATGGCGCTGGGTTTCCACGGCCGCCCGGCGCGGGATGCAGCGGTGATGATCTGCTGCCAGATGAAGGGCGCAAACCAATTGGTAAGTTTCGCGTCCTTCTTCTCGTTCTTCGCCTTCTGCTTGCGCCCACAGGGCTTCTTGTTCTTCTTGCCATCGGCCTTGTACTCGCGGTGGGGACGAGAGAGTTCCGCCGTGGTGATATCGACAGGACCTCCCGTTTCGTCAAACTCGACGAGCTCAACGCGTTTCTAAAGCATCGTGTCAGCATCGGAGGCAGACGACGACGGGCAAACGAAAGGGCTTACTCGCTTCTGACCCGGTACGTATCCATCCGCAATCTTCTGCGCCTTTTCCCGCTCACGGAACTGCTGCATTCGCTCCGTTGCAGCGGCGCGCTTGCACTTGCTCTTGTAGCGCAGCGCGTTCGACTCCCGCCAACGCTTCTCCTCCGCCTGCTCCGCGTACTCCCGCGCGTCTCGCTCCAACCGAACAGCCTTCTCCGCGAGGGATTCCACCGGGAAGAAGGAGGAGATGGTGGTGGTGCGATGAAGACCGGGCTGCGTACAGCGGCAGCTGCGACCGGCGGGGCAGAGGGGGAGCGATCGGGGACGTCGTCGTCGGTGCTGTCGATGTCCTCGTCGTCGGTGTTGTCGACGTCTTCGAGCGCGGGCAAGGAGTCGGCGTCAGAATGCACGAGCTCATCTTCCTCGAGCTCATCTTCCTCGTCATCCGTCTGCTCTGGATCCTGGAGCGCAGGCATTCCCTCGTAAGGATCCTCCTCGAAAGCTACACGAGAGGCGCAGGGGGACGACGACCTGGGGTCGTCGTGGGCTGTGGGAAGTTACTGTGCATTAGTATGGTAATTGATTCAAAAAAAGACGACAAGGACGCACTCGGTTCGTCCAGTTGCGAGTCAGGCGGCAGCGGAGCATCGTCCTCGGGGCCCCAGGTGTACTCGTCTGCGCCGTTTGTCCCAGTAGTGGCAGTACCACGATTTACAGCTTCATTTTCTTGTGAGTCAGAGCTTGAGTCGAATACAGCGACTGCACGGCAATGACGAGGGCGAGGACGGGAGAGCGAGGCGTTGAATGCAAAGGGAGAGGGAGAACGAATGGTGCTCTCCGCCCCCCGTTTATAGATACGGCGTCTGGCTGGGCTTGGAGCAGGTGTGGGCGCGTCAGGGTGGCCTTTGCCACGTTTGATACCGGCGGAGGTCGGATCTGGGGACGGAGAGGCCGCGAGAGGGAAGGTGAAGGTGAATTGGGTGTTCTGTGTGGTGTGGCGAAGGAGAATTGGCGCATCGGAGTCGCGCTCAGAATCAGAGTCGGTGGGGAGATCAACGGAATGAGTGGCTGTGTGTTGATCGGAGCGCCAGTCATCCGAATCTTCGTCTTCCACGATCGCGAGCGCCTTTGCAATTTCAAGCTGTATGAATGGGATGAGTACTGATTGGATATAGAAGAGAACACACACCCTATCCAGCGCCCATTTGGCAATCTTATTGAAGGCCTCAAGCCTCCCGACGGCAAAGGTTTCACCTGGCGCGCTCAACGGGATCTTGGGGTCAATAACATGATGCAGGCTATTGCCAACGAGCATGCCACATGAAAAACCGTCCCTCTGCTCGCCAATGGGAAGGTCCTCCAGCACCAAGTCCGCCTCCGAGTGCTGCTTCAGCCACCAGCGACACGCCGTCAACAACGGTTGCGGAATCGGGTTCTGGTATGAGTCGCCGTAGCGGATCTTCGCAGTGGGGTGAGAAAGGTCGAATACGAGCGCGATCCAATGATCCTCGTCCGTAATCTCGCCCAGGTGTCCGCCGGTGAGCAGCGCAGCTTCATTGCGGACCAGATCATCCCCAATGTCGCGAAGCCATCTGAAGCCTCGGTCCGCTTGGTACGCCTCGCTGCCGGCTTTGTGGGCTGCGATAATCTTGGGCGCGAGGGTAACACCTTGAAGACGAAACTTGGCACTCAAGATGGGATCGGCGTCGACTTTGTGGCGAAGAAGTTCCAGCATGTCGTTCTGCTGGGAATCTGACAACCAATGCGGTCCGAGGAAGCGCCAAAGTTTGTGGACCGGCTCGGAGTCAGACAAGCCCGGCGGCTTCTCCCATCCCCAGGGCAGAAGACTGAGGATATGGCGCGTCTCGTCCACAAGCGCCGTGAGCTTGGGAATCCTTTTGAAGGTCTTCTTCGTCTGCGCGACCCAATCCGAGCTCATCACCCAACGACCGCGAATGTCGCGCTTGAAGTCGATGATCCAGGCCCAGTATGTCAGGACCCAGAGCGGGAACTGAGTCACCACGCTCTCGCTGAGATGGCTGTACATCAGCGATCGACTGCCATCGAGCCAGGCTTGGCGACTCCCCGCGACGAGCTTGCGGATGATTTTGGACTGTGGGATGGGAAGACGCCGGAGGCGAAGGATGGTATCTTTATCGGCGCGATCCGGGGCAGCCTGGCTGAAGAACTGAGCCGGCTGAGCAACGTCGTTGGGAATAGCCTCGAACGGCACAGTGAAGTCAACCATTTTCGCAATCGAAAGCATGGGGGAGGGGAGGAGGTCGAAATAAAATTCTTGCGGGATGGTGAAGTCTTCTTTGGCGGCGCGATGGACTCGCGGCGGTGCAGAGGCCATGGTTTTTCCCTGGCCAATCCATTCAGACATTTTGAAGGTAGTTTCCGAGCTCATTGTCGAGGTAGAGTGCAGAAGGATGTGATGGAAAATTTTACTGAAATTTGCAACGACCCCAGAATATATTCTAAGTACATGAAACAAGAGCAGCGGCCAGCGGCGCGCTACAAAGAGCCAGGACCGGGATTTTCCGTCTGTATTTTGATAGCCTCTGCGGGATATGCAGTCGGCTGCCAGTAGAACTCAACATTGAGTCGAATAAGCGAGTGGTGCTGGCGCAGAAAATCCCCGTGAAGTCGTGTGAAGTCGGGGGGGAGCAACGCGCAATTTCCGGTCGTCGCAATCAGCTTCTTGCCCTCCATGGAGGCGTTGGGAGGGCCGGTTGAAGAAATGAACACTTGCACGGCCAGTGACATTGAACTGGACGAAATGAGCACTTGAGAAAATGAACACCTACGGTGACGCGTGACACCCTATGAACACTCGGTCGAAATGATACAGTAGTCAAATCGGCGTCGGACGAGTCTCTGTTCATACTATTCATACTATTCATATTCATACTTCTGACGGCGTACATACGAGGCATCTACGAATTCCACGTGAGTACGTGTCAGTGCGAATTGCAAGGGACTCCGTTGGACTTGAGGGCAGGACATCCAGCTCCCTTCCCACTTTTGCACCCTGCCCGCGAGTTAATCCTAAGGAGAAGGGCCTAAACGAGCCACGCCTAGCCGTAGACTCCATGCCACACACAGAGATCCTGTTGGGGCACGGCGCACATCATCCCGGTGCGGCTAATCCAAATAAACTCCGTTCGATTCGGGGGCAGGAAGTTCGTCCATGCGAAGTGTTTTTCTGTTTCAAGCGTGAGTAATTATAGGAGAGCTGGATTGCTTGTGTCGCTTTGAGGTGTGGGGTCTTCAAGCTCAGCATGGCAATGGACCGAGAACGCCGGAACAGTTCCCACGGTCGAAGTTGAGGCTCTGTATAGCAATACCTGCTGCAGCGAGTCCGGAGCCAGCTGCCATTGCGATGGAAACGCAAAGAAAATAGTGCTGTTGACCAGACGCCGTATCTTGGCACACTTGACCAGGCTCACAGGTCTACTTGTACTCCTACTGTTGGTGTATGGCACCATATCGGCGCGCTGTGAGCCCGCAGACTTTGTAAACCCAGAAAGACCCCGTTCGATTCGGGGACAGGACGTGACACTTCCGTCGGAAGATCTTTAATTTCCGAATAGGAAGTAGGGCACGTCGCCGTCTCAACTCGACCAAAGCCAATAAGTGTCCATCAGTCTGAGTATGTGCGATTTCGTATTGGATGGATTCACGCCGAGCCAGAGTCCTCTCGAGTCCTGCGGGCGTACGCGACAGCAAGCCGGTGACGTCCACCAATCAAATTGCAGAAATGCCTCGTTCAAATCGGGGGCAGGACATGGATTCTTGGTGGTATGACTTCTTTTTAGTTGGCAGTGGGTGGAAGCGCCGGGATCTAGGTGAGACGCCCAGTGAAGGAGCGAGGGTGGGGAGGGTAAAGGCCCCCCAAGGCAATCAACCGCGTTAGGTCGAAAAGACTGGTGAAGCTCAGAAACTTATATTGCTCCTGCTGCATCAGCCATTTGACAGACAGTGGTGTGCGATGCACGGCACGGTATGCGATTGGTATATGTCGATGCAGAACGACCCCGTTCGATTTGGGGCAGGATATGGAATCGATGTTGTCCAAGGATTTTTGGCCGTGTAGAGGCTTCCCGGGGGGAAACTTCTAGCTGAGCCAAATTTTTGGGTCAGAATTCATGCGCAAGATGGGGGGCGGAAAGTTAACCACTAATGCCGAGAACGCCGAAGCTGGTTCCCACGGTTTGAATTTTCCCGTTACAAATGGTTACGGGACTTCTACCGGTGTGCGGCGCCGACAGATTTACTTGTGCTGCTCCTGTTGGTGTATGGCACACATCTGCGCGCTGTGTGCGATGAGAACCGGTGAACGCAGAAAGACCCCGTTCGATTCGGGGACAGGACGTAGGAGCTCCACCTCAATATTTTTGATTCCTGAATAGTAGTGCACGTCGCGGTCTCTACGTCGAAGTTGTGACGTCAAGGAATCTAAAATGCGCTCGGTTTCCGTCGGTATGTGCAGTTTCGTATTGGATGGATTTACCCCGAGAACTGTTCGGGAGTCCTGCGGGCGTACGGCAACAGCGGGGTAGCAACGTCAAACTAATGGTATGCCGAAACACCTCGTTCGAATTGGGGGCAGGACATGTCAACACTTCTAAAGCCGACCTTTTTAGTCAGCGCAGGAGGCTCTGAGGCGGGTGAGCCGGCCAGCGAAGGAGGGAAGGAGGGGGAGCGTAAACGCTTCAAAGCATTAGGTCGAGAGGACCGACTCCGCGGTCGAAATCAAACCCTCCTCCTGGTGTACCGATGTGCATCTGTCCGGGTGTCTGCCATTATTCGAGGCAAGCCATGCTGGACGAGATCGGGTGGCATTGATTATCTCTGAGTCGCGGCAATGTATTCAAACTGTCGAAGCCGAGATCTCGCCGAGGGAGGTCCCACGGTTCAAATGTTCTCAACTCAGTTGAAGGTTGAACACCGCTTGCTTCCACTCATGTAACATCCGGAGGTGAATAAGAGTCAGTCCTATCGGACTCCGACGCTGGCCCTACAACTACTTACACGCCAGCGAGGAGGTGCGGCGGTCCCTGTTCGATCCGGGGACAGGACATAAATAGGATTCCAGGTATGCTTTTTTTTTTTTTTTGCAATTTCGTTCACACCTCGGCCTCTCTTCGGCAACAACACATCTCCGGCATAAATGAGTTGCTATTGCGGTTGTAAATTCCTCCCAGAATATTGATGCTGTTAGCGTACGGCGCGCACCTGCCGAGGATACTGTGACACCCCGATTAAGTGCGGAGAGACATTGATTCCGGATTGTGTTTGGGGTGAGTTCCGGTGGTGCCATCTGGCCCACAGAGCGACAGTCGAGAGTGAAGCCGAACGGCGTGATGCGAACATTGCATGTTTCCCACGGTTCAAGTTGTAATATCCACTGCATGTACTGGCGATGATTATCCCTGGTCTACATCTACATGCCTCAGACGGAGATTAATGCCCTCTCACCTGCGTCAAATTTATTACCTATCCCAGCCTGAACAGGCAGGATTGCCCGTCAATGTCGATCCACGTCTACGGTCGCATAGTGATGACTGACAATCGGAATTGGTTCCTCCCGCTTGTCCTCCACCTTCATTAAGGCCGAGGTGGAAGTTGACGATGCCGTGAGCGGGCAACTCGGCGAGGCGCGGGGTTTGTGCGGTTCGGTGGACGGAAATTATTGCGGCGTGGTCGCGTGACGAGCTCAGTTGCAACCTTAATTGACGCTACGGACAGCGGCGTACGTCGATCATCCAGGTACCGTGCCGAATTCCAGCGAGCAAAGAGAAAAAGGGAGATGGTTCCGGTGGGTCACTGTTTGGTTCAACAAAACAAATGGATGAACTCTCACAGGTTCGCCGTCCTCCTCTTTTTCGCCCCGCTGTACTCACTCACCGCAAGAAGCCCCCTTTAACCCCGTTGAACTGCAAATCTACGTCGATCCTCTGACGTTCCTGTCAGCGTGGCGCTTGACATACGAATTTGACTCCGCGGAAGGCAACATTGCTTCCGTCCACGGTGCCGCCTTGTTCCCCTTGCCGCTCACTGTCACCCGCACATAAATACGAGCGCGTCCTAAGTCAACGAGTCCCTTCCCCCAACCCACGCAAAGCCATCCCTCTGGAATTTTGGCCTGCGATACACTATATTCCGAGCAAACCATGGCCTCTTCCCGCCGCTCCTCCCTCGCTCCGATCGTGCTCCCAGGCATCCGCGACATGTTCCCCGAATACATCAGTCCACCTCGTCCCTCCTTCCACCCTTCACCGCTTCCGTTTCCACATCACTCATTCACGTCACCACCATCCTTCTCCTGTGACGTCCTCCGAGCCGCCCCACAGCCGCCCTCGCTGGTGCACGTCTCCTCCGCCCAACAACTCCCTCGCCCCGAATCCCTCTCCCCGTCGTCGGAGGGCGATTTCGAGGAGCAGCAGGGTGGGAGCACTGGCGGCGTGGGAGACCCGGACAAGAAACACGTCTGCGGAACGTGCGGGAAGCGCTTCAACCGCCCCAGTTCGCTCAAAATCCACGAGAACAGCCATACCGGCGCGCTGCGTAAGTTCTCCCCGTCCTCGTCCACGTCTTCTCCGCAGTGAATTATTTAAGCCTGACTATTATGTTGTGAAAGCCTACACCTGCCCACACCCGAACTGCGGCCGCGCCTTCAACGTCAACTCCAACATGCGCCGCCACTATCGGAATCACTTCGCCTCCGCCTCGAATGTACCGCCGTATGCCCCCGCGCCCCTCCCAGTCTCATCTACTCCTACCTCTCCATCGGTGACTTCCCCGGCCGATGCACCCTCCCACTACAGTACCGCTCGCACCAATCCTTGGATTGATCCAACCTCGCCCGGCCCCACCTCATCGTCCTCCTCCACCACCACCTCCCACGCGCACTACACAGCCTCGCCGCAGCCGCAGCAGCAGTACGAACCCGTTCAGAGCGCGGTATACATCCACCCCCGCGTGCTCGATGCGAAACGGCGCGGGTATTCGGAGAGCGATGCGCGGAGCGAGCGCCGCCGCTAGCTCGGCTAGTTCTGTTTTGTTGCTTGGTTGTTGTCTTGCGCTGCTCGTACGCCGTTTTCGCCTGCGACTCGCTTTATCGTAGCGTTCAGTATTATAATTGATGAAGTTCAGCTCACGTACAGTACAGCACGTATATTTTTTTTGTCGAGCTTCACTTGATTGATGTATAGCGTTGTAATTACCACCGAGTCTTGTTGTAGCATTGTAGACTAGTAGTATCCACCCACGAATTAAAGGGCTGTTTGTACCTGCCTGCAGAAGAAAGAATCAATAACCTTCCACACGAACAGGAACATAACACACGGACCACAGACCACACCGAACAAAGCAGGAAAGTTCTGTTGGTGCTTGGAGCACGTTTGCCACGTCTATCAAGATATACTCCGATGATGGATATGCAGAATGGCCCCGTTCGATTCGGGGGTGGGACATGGATTGTGCCTCTAGCCGTTCTTTTTATAAAACTTTGAACGACTGGGCGGAGGCCACGGTGGAATTCAGCGGTTGAATTAGGAGTGGAACTTGGCTGATTGGGAGGCGCAGCGCTCGATGCAAGTGTAGTTTTTCAACCAGCCAGAGTTCGACGAAGATTTGGGTCAAGGAGTTACCACGTACCCAATGTATCCCCTTGTCAGAGTCGGAGGCTCAACCGCACCTCCGCGTCCGCCCAATCTGTAAAGTTATTTTCACAGCGGTTTGGACTGTCGTTCCCACGGTTGATATTTACTTTTTCTTTGTGCATGTTTCGTTGATGGCCGGTCTGTCACTAGTCACAGTGACCGCGTCTCCTTCCACCACAATGCATCCGTCTCTGCAACTTTCTAATCTCTGGAAGCTTCCTCTGACCCTCAGAGTAAGTAAACCTGCTTCACGCGACCCTATTTTCAAGGACACTCACAAATACTTCAGACGCGCGCGACTACGGCTGCCCATGGATCTCTCGAAGCGCTCTTGGCTCTACTTTCAGACCTCCCCCAGCTCTCACGCATGTATCTACACTTCCTCCTCCCCGTCTTCTATGCTATCCGGGATCCTGCGGAGATCCCCACGATTCTTGACCGACTACTTTCATCCACCTCTGAGGCGGAATTTGGAACCATTCGCCACCAAGCCGCACGTGTCCTAGCGGGTCTCCGTGGCCTTGCCACCGTCGGCCTTGCGCGGAGCATCCTGACAGAGGCCTTCTCTGAGTTGTGGTTTCGATGTTGGCAATGGATTGACTTTCTGCATATACACGAAGACCACCTACCGGCCGCCGACATTTTTTCCAAAAGCGCTACCAAGAAGCGCGGCGCCTGGCGGCAAATCTCATACAGTCCCCACCGGCCAAATACAGCGCTTGTGTGAGCAGGTGCGCATAACGAGTACTTGGCCCCTTGACCAATTCGCTTCTGATGTTCTTGGTTTACATTGCCTAGGTTCTTGACGAGCATGATCACCCGAATTGCCGTGGGCCACGAAATCGTCTCACACGACAACCCGTATGTGCCGCTCACAAAGGCAGTCTACCAAGCCGTATCGTGCACGGGTCCTCCTCCTTTAAACTGCGTAACGCGGTTTAACCTCACGCCGTTCACCTAGTCCGCCATTTTCCCAGCTGGCCATTCCAGGTATGCTTCTACGCCGGTGTCGCGCGCGCGTGGCCGCCCGTTGTGCGCAAACTGTACGAATATCCGGTGGAATCTGTGGAGCGTGAACTCGTAGGTGAATTCATTTGTCATGCCCCTTGATCTCACTATCTCACCAGAGAGCGGGAGAAGCCTCACCCTCGTTTTTACTTTCGTGGATTGAAAACCCCGAGAGCAGTCTGCGACGCGAGGATGTACAGGGGCTTGTCGCTACGATGTTCACCGCGGGTGAAGCCACGGTGAGATTCCTTCTGGTGATTCCACTTAGTGCTCATTGGTATGTGTTAGAGCTGGAGCGCCGTGACGTTGTTCATCCTCGCGACTCCTGGTCTTGCATCCGCAATGTCAAGTCACTGCGCAAAAGGAGCTGGATTCGGTCCTTGGCGGCGCGCGGTTGCCCGAGTTTGGGGATCGTGAGCAGCTTCCGTACATCGACTGTATCTTGCACGAGACCCTCAGGTGAGACTTGGAAACGGCGAGCCTCACTTCACCGACGCCTTTGGTTTAGTGCTGGCAAGGTTCGGTTCAAAAAACGGTTCGAACCTGAACCGGACCGGACCGAACGCCGCGTTCAGGTTCAGCGTTCACGCTCGGCCTAAACCGAACGCCGCGTTCGCGCGTTGGAGGACGGGTCCGAACCCCGAACCGAACCCCGAACCGAAATTGCTCGTATGAAGTGGATTTTCGCAGGATTTGTCAGTTTTCAGGACCAATTTTCAGCTCCAAACTCACCAACCTGCCTTCCTTGACCCTAGGTAGGTATTTGGGAGCCTGAATGTGGATCAAACGGGTGTGGTGAATATTGCGGGTGAATGTTCAACTTTCAATTTTTTCAACCAGTGACCTTTTTTCAACCAGAGTTGATACAGCAGATGAAAATAGCATCCTGCACCTCGCTGAATGCGTCAGTAGGGCAAAACACTTATATGTTTGTCCTTCTCGCCGGAATTTGCGTCCCCGAGAAGGCCGAATTTTGCCGAGGTTCGAACGCGTTCGAACGCCGAACCGAACGTGAACGGGGGTTCAGGTTCGGGGTTCAGGGGATGCCTGAACCGAACGCGGCGTTCGCGTTCGGCGTTCGGGAAAAAGCACCCCGAACCTGAACCGAACCCAACCTTGCCAGCACTATTTTGGTTTCGGGCGCAGGTGCGGGTATGTCTCTTTTCCCGCGGTTCACCTTCGCTCAACGCGTCAATCATTCAGAATTTGCCCTGGTATGCATCTCGCAGATAATAGAGAGGTTGCGCATCAGCCATTGGAGCCACCCAGTGGCTCATTTGACGTGCGCAAAATTGGCGGGTGAATGGCTCCACAACGCCATTCATAGCCATTGTTGTCATATTTCGGCGGTGGAGCCATTCGCTTGCGCACGCAAAAATAGCCACATCGTGGCTCCAATGGCTCTTGCGCAACCTCTCTAATAGCCTTTGGATTGCCATCGCCACAATCCTCGCAACGTGCACCATATCCAACACACTCGATTCCAAAGGCCAGAAGATTATCCCTAAGGTGGTGATGAGCGATGGCTTGGGGAGGTACGTTCAACCTCTAAATTCAACTTGGATAAAAACTCAACCAGCACAGTCATCCGAGCGAGTTTTCCTGCGCAATTCGAGCTCGGTCCCCTGCCACCAAGGCGTTGATGGTGGAGGATTCCAATTTGACTCAATCCGCTCTGTGATCCTTCCGTCGAACTTACTTGCTCTGTATATTTATTATTTTGTGAGAAAAAAGTTGGAGTGAATCCCGCCTCCGTTCAAACTGAGTCCTCAACCCGTAATAATTGTGCTTCGTCCACTCCGAACCACGAGCGCTTTGCACCAGGAACGGAACTTGCCGAGCCGCATCAATCCGGCTGATCGTGATTGCAGATCCCTGCCTTTTGCTCCTGACCCTCACCAGTGCGTTCCAGAACGTAACCTGGGAGCTCGAAAATGGCCTCCTTGGCCCTATTATCTCGCCTGGGACGACAACTCCAGCTCCCCTTTCGGCCGCCGCGAGTTTGGAGCAATATCGGGCGACCTATCCCCCGTACTCCTAGAGTCATGCAGATGCTTTCACAGCAAGTTGTAACCAACGCCACGGAGGTGCGCTGGAACTTCTCTTACACCTTGCAGCGCTGAACGCACAGTAGACTACCCTCCCTGCGTCGTACCGCGATCGGCAAAACCCCGACTTTATGCGCGACGTCTGGGGCGGCTGGCATCAAACGACCGTTCCAGTCCCGAAATACTGGTCCACCCAGTGGGGTTCCTGGTTCCGTGAGCACGACCGGTCCCACCCTCCTCAAGGATTGTACCCCTTCTTGGTGTTCATCGCAGAAACACTCGACGTCCCAGTTGACTCCGTCGAACCGCTGATGTACATGGACGCCCCGGAGGGGCCGTATTTTGTCGCGGCAGCGGCAGGGCGGTATTGTTTCTTGTTCGTTGTTCCGTTTGTCTCCAAGAGGAACAACAGCAGTATAAATTGGGTGTGGATGGCCCTAGGCCAGCCAGGTCGCAGAGCCGCTGGGAGGGCGAGAATGAACCCCAGCGACTCTACTGTGCTGTTGTCTAAGTACAAGAATATTTACGAGAAGAAAAATATTGATACGGGGATTGGGTGGGTGGGTGTCGAATTTCCGTGGATTCTGGAGGTTGAGTGAGGTCGAAGTCGGAGTGTGGTGGTGGTTCGAAAGGAGAGAAGGCACACCACCACCATCACTCCTCCGTCACAAGACATCGTATCGTTCGCCCGATACTCCCATCTTGTTCGTTGTTCCGTTTGTCTCCAAGAGGAACAACAGCAGTATAAATTGGGTGTGGATGGCGCTAGGCCAGCCAGGTCGCAGAGCCGCTGGGCGGGCGAGAATGAACCCAGATGAGCAGCCCAGACGAGGCAAGGCCAGCGGCTAACCCAAATGAGAAGGCAGCGAATTATCTTGTGCTCACAAATTCGGCGTGTAAAGGAGCAAGGTCCTCCAGTGATCTCCAGTAGCGGAGGAATGCGTTTGAGGACCATCGTCCCATCGCTTTCACGACGTCTGGAGATATTCCAGCAAGCAGCAACTCTGTGGTTCCGCCGATGCGGAAGCTGTGTCCCGTCGTGCGCGGGTACCCAGCGCGTTGCCATATTTCGTTGCAACGTTGTAAGAATTTTGGCTTTGTGAGGGTCACCGGGCCGTCGCGCGAGGAGTAGGAGAATAGCGGGAGGTTCGGCGCGCATTTGTTGACGAGGAGGTGCATATCGAGCGCCATGCGTGGATTGATGGGCGCTGTCTGCTCCACAAGGACAACGTTGTCGCCATTCTTCTGTGTCTTTGTTCGAGGGAGGCGTAGGATCGAAGAGCGCTTGTTGCGGGATGAGCGCGAGAGGTGCTTCCGCGTCGGCAGAAATTTCGCGGCGGCGGCAGAGGAGGAGGTTGGGAGTAGTTCTCCCAGGCGGCACTGACCCCAGAATGCAACACATGCCGCCGCAAACACGGCGACGTCGCGTGGGTCGGAGAAATCGAGTCCGTCGTAAAGCGCGCGGATCATCGCGGCATTAATCGGGGGTCGTGGCGCGCGCTTGCTGCTCTCGGGTGCCAGGTTATCGACGCCAGCTAGCACGTAGTGTAGCCTTGAGCTACCTTGCCAGGCTACTCCTTGCGCAATGTGCCAGGCCTTGAGTGCGGCAATATTGTTGCGCACCGTTGAGCCGGCGTGAACTCCTGCACTCGAAGCTGCGAATGCGCAGAGTACGAATTCGTCGGCAGGGAGTTGGAATTTGGTGGGGACACCTTCAACAGTGCAGAAATTGAGGAAGCGGTCAACCGTGCCGCCGTAATTATCCAGCGTGTTGGCCGACCAGCCGTGCTGCATCGCATGTTCCACGGCCGCGACTGCCGCGTGCGAAAGGTTGAATTGGCTAAAGTTCTGCGGTAGCGTTGAATGGTTTCGGAATTTTTGGAAAATCCGCGGTTTGGGATGGCGTTTGTGGGAGGGTCTGTCGCGTTGCGGCGCTCGAGAAGAGACAGATGGGTTGTGAATTTTGGATCTAATCAGAGTTGGTTCCTGGTGCGAAGGGGAGTAGAAGTATAGGAACGAACGCGGTGGTTGTTGACTCAAGGATGGGAATACTACCCTGGAAATTGAAGTACCCAGGGGAGAGCTCTGGAATGCTGGTGCGCATGGTGAGGGTCAGAAGCAGGAGGAATTCAAATTCCTGTGATCGAACTGTTGCCATGGAAGTTGAATTGAAATTGTGCGTGTATTTAAATTATGAACGGTTTGAGACAGTACGGAATTTTGAATGTAGTAGGAGCGCGTTTGAAGCCTGGGGCGGCTAGGCCTCGGGATGGCTTGTCTGCTAGATTAAGGAGCGAAGGAACGTATAGTGAAGTGACCCATATAGAATGGGAGCGCATGAGGGCGACTATTCGCCGAAGAACGCGGTTCTGCTCTGGGTTGCGAGATTTACCAGCGGCGAGCGCGCCGATAACTCCTTCGTTATCGGAATTGATCTGGAAGTGAACGTTGGAATGACCCTGGTGAATTGCCAGGCGGAGACCGAATTCAACCGCGACCATCTCGGCCCAGCCAATTCCGCGTTCATCCGCCTGCCAGCCGGGAAGCAATCTCCAGTGCTGCCATTTGCCGTTGAATACGACGCCGACGCCCCAGGAAGTTGATGCGTCTACCCAGAATTCGATGAGGGAGACGCCGGGTGGTTTTACGAGTGAAGACCCGCAGAATCTGCGTGAAAGTTGAACTCGCCACCAGAGGATGTCCTCGATTACGGTCGAGTTGGGGGTGTGGCGGAGGAACGGGGAGGAATTGTGAGGGAAGGATGACGCAAATTTGGAAATGGAAGGAAGACGCGAGCGGCCCTCGGGGACGGCAAGGGAGCAGTGGACCAGTGTCCCGAGAATGGATTCGGTGTCCTTGCGTGTGAACTTCGCACCTACGACCCATGGCGCGAGTTTCTCCAAGTAGCGGATCTTTTTGTCGTCTGGAATTTGGATATTTTTGTGCGCGAGATCCCAGAGGAAACCTATGTATTTGAACACGGTTGAAAATGGACGAGTTTTGGACCGTTTCCACGGCCACCCGAGATAATCTGCGAGGGCGTAGATGGCCTCGAGGTCGTAGGTGAATCTGTTGTTGGATGTGCGATAGCGGAAGAAGAGAAAATCATCGACCCATTTCTTCAAGGGACCGAAGTCGTTTGCGGTGTAGATGGCCGCAATGGCGTCGGCGAGGCGTCCGAAAACGCCGCCAGAGCTGGCGCTCCCAAAGGGGCATGCGTGATCTAAATAATATTGTTCCATCCATTGGACGACGAAGGAGGTCTGCTGGGAAGGGTGGATGGGGCATCGTCGGTACGCAGCGTCGACGTCGAGCGTTGCTGCCTCGGTACCCGGAGGAGCATCCATGACGAGGAGCACAACCTCGGAGAAAGTGCCCCATTCGCACAGAAAGTCGTTGAGATCTATTTCAGAGTTGACGGAAGAGCGGTGAGGATCATTGCGAGGAAAAGAAAAATCCTGCACGATTCTATGCTCGTCTGGAGAGCCCGCCTTGGGGACAGTGCCTAGAGGCGATGTTCTAAAGGGACCGACGAGGGATTCCAGTCGGGAACGCGAGAATGGCCCCGTGTATCGGCCGTCGCTGCGTTCGTTATTAATATAATTCTCGATTACAGTGGGGTGCGCTAGCGCGGAGGAGTGATTGGGAGGGGTGTACGTATCAGTGAGTTGAGAATGAACGCCCATGTGAAAACCTTCCCGGAGGCCACGGGGTATGTCAGGAAATGAATGGAGGAGGTTGGCGTCTCTGAGCGCTGATTCCCACCTGTCCGGCAGGAGGGGCGTTATGACGCGGAGGAGATCAGAGGGCGGGGCAGTCCTGGGCGGAATGACGGCCGCTCCTCTCGCCGCAGAGAGTGCACCAGTGCTCGCCCTGTGTGCAATTATTCCCGCGCTTGCAGCCCGTCTTCCCGTTGAAGGAGAAGCAGTAGCTGTGGTCATCGCGGTCGCGGCGCCCGCGGCCCGAGAGGATCGCCGGTTTCCCGTTGACGAGGTCGTGGGCGCGGCACTCGCGTGCAAGGTGGCCGCGCTCCTCGCTACCGCATACGAAGCAGCGCGATTTGCGGTCGGAGCGAAAGGAATGGCTGGAGTTCGCATTTTGCCGCTTAGAATTGTCGTAGGGCTGGAAGCGGTCGGAGGATTGGGACTGGCCGCGTTCCGACGTGTTCCCTTTACGGTTGGAAGGGCCGTCGAGTTGGAGCTCGCGGCGAACCGTGGCGACGGCGCGCTTCCCGATATGTTCGCCCTCCAGGGAGTTCCAGATGTCGAGGTGGAAGATAGAGGGGTCGATGCCAGTCACGACTGCCTGCCGGCGAACACGAGAGTCGTACTCGAGAATGAGCGCCCAGTTATCTTTACGGTTCGGGCGATGGAGAATATTTTTGTGGTGCTTGACCCAGAGGGGATGTTCGACGGGGAGGTACTTGAGAATGAGCTCGAGGAGGCGTGTCCACGCCTCGAACCATTCGTCGAAGGAGAGCCGCAGCTCTGGCTCGAACGCGATCTCTTTCGCCACTGTGAGAATGGTGCCCGTGGACCCGTCCATCGTGTAGAGGTCATTGAGCTCTTTCGTGGTCGCGTGGTTGCTAAACGAGCAGGCTTTGTCCGTGAGAAG
This sequence comes from Mycena filopes, assembly GCA_029281495.1. NCBI lineage: Eukaryota > Fungi > Basidiomycota > Agaricomycetes > Agaricales > Mycenaceae > Mycena > Mycena filopes. Next base: position 1,654,353 of record JARIHR010000020.1, on the reverse strand, counting down.
GTGGAGAGGAACGTGGGTCCTCCATCCGTCGTCAAACTTCTTCAGGATCGCCTCTGGAACGAGGTAGCTGGCGTTCGAAGACGTCAGGCCGAGTGTGCGCGCAGGACGCTTGCGCGAGAATGAGCTTTTCGGAGGTTGGATAGTATCATCCGTTGTCACCGCGTTCTGCGCGTTAGACTCTGAGGATGTGATAGATTAGAGATAAGTTCGTGGATTGAATTCGGAAGGAGAATGGGGGCGCAAATATGAAATGAGCGTGGACGCTCTCGCGGAGGATCATTTAAGGGCATGAGACGGCCCGCGCGATGGAGAATAGGCACGGAAGCCCTCGCGACGAATAGTTGAAGGGCATGGGATGGCCCGCGCGATGGAGAATAGGCACGGACGCCTTTCGCGACAGAGGTGTGGGGGGAAATGGAAGGGATTTACTCGGGTCGAGCGAGGGTAGAAGTGGAATGGATGGTTCTGGGGGATGCGGTGGGTATGGAGCAGGAAACTAAAGGCTCACCATTGAAGAGGGAGCCAATCGCTCGGGCGAGAGCGCTCGGGGGAAGGCTCTTGAGTAGCTCGATCTGGACATCTTGCTCCGTGACGCTGGCAGGCGGGAGGTTAGGAGCAGCGGCGTGATTGTCGTCGTCGCCAGAGTCGCCAGAGTCGCCGTTGTTAGAGTCGCCGTCGTCGCTGCTGTCGTCATCTGATTCCTGTGTCGGACCATCGACCCCGCCCCAGGCAGGTGGATCAGGGGTCTGAGCTCTGGCCGCGAAGTCGGTGCGCTGACGGCGAGAGAAGAGCGGGTGGTAGTTGGGGTTTTTCATGTGGTATAGATGGGTGTCGATGTGGCCTTTAACCCGGGCTCGGAGGGCGGTGACGTTGCCGTCGAGCGCGAGATTGAAAGCACCTGCGGCCAATAGGAGCTCGTCCCGAGTGAGTTGGGAGACGGTTTTGGTGAACTTGGGGTTGTTGTGCAAGCGTAGGGCCATGATGCGAGAGTATGGAGCTGGAGTATGTCGAATTTCCGTGGATTCTGGAGGTTGAGTGAGGTCGAAGTCGGAGTGTGGTGGTGGTTCGAAAGGAGAGAAGGCACACCGCCACCATCACTCCTCCGTCACAAGACATCGTATCGTTCGCCCGATACTCCCAACTACGACGACGGGCCGGAGAAGCTCTGGGTTTATGAAGGGACGTTTGCGGGGCATGATGATTTCCTTGCGAGACATGTGGATCACCGGAATTGGCCTATCTGCGGGGAGGGGAAGGTGGTGCCGTGGGGGCCGGAGGACGACCTCGAGGAAAAGCAGCGGAGGGAGTTGTGAGAGGAAGATGAGAGGGTCCGGAGAGAGAGTCGTTTGGTCTCCCGTGAGTCGTTTGCCTTCCCGTGAGCTGTTCAATGCTCATTCTCTCACCTAGTCGGTCGCGAGCTCACAAGTCGGGGAAGTCGTTGAAGGTGAATCGATTGCGAGTACTTGACGAAGGAAGTGGAGTGAGACCTATCCTCCCTGTTTCAAACGGGAGATGTACCGTAGACGCCTCTCTCCTATCATTGTTTCTCGCATCCACCATAAAACCAACTTGAAGCGCGTTGGGTCGCGGAAACTTCTACTTCGTATTCCCCCTCCAACCACGTACACTAGAACTTGTGAGTTGTTTAAACAAGTCTCGTTTACCGGCCGGTTCAATATCTGCTTTCCTAAAATGACCACCGGTCCATCGCCCTCGAACACACCAGTCTCTAAAGCCTGGTAAACCCACCCGAGCCCGCCCTTCCCCTGGTCGACCGACTGGGCAAAGTGGGACGCCCTTGCCCTCTTCTTCCGGCATGCTCGAAGTAAATAAGCTCTTCAAGGAGGTCTACGACGTCCTCGGGGACGTGCACCCCCTGGTCTATATGATACCCGCTGCAAGCAGTTGTGAGCCATTGTGCGCGTCAAGGAAATTCAAACCCCACCGGACCAGGCTCACAGTCTTACCTGTACTACTCCTGTTGGTGTATGGCACACATCTGCGCGCTGTATGTGCCAAGACTCGGTGAACGCAGGAAGACCCCGTTCGATTCGGGGACAGGACGTGGAAAGAAAGCACAGAGCTTTTATCCTCCGGCTGGGCTGCAATAGTGTGCACGTCGCGGACTGACCTCAACCTCTGCGTTGCCAGGAATTTGTGAGGCTAAAGAACCCGCTCGGTGCCCATCGGTATGTGCAGTTTCGTATTGGAGGGATTTGCCCCGAGAACTGTTCGGGAGTCCTGCGGGCGTACGGCGACAGCGGGGTAGCAACGTCAAACTAATGGTATGCCGAAACACCTCGTTCGAATTGGAGGCAGGACATGTCAACACTTCTAAAGCCGACCTTTTTAGTCAGCGCAGGAGGCTCTGAGGCGGGTGAGCCGGCCAGCGAAGGAGGGAAGGAGGGGGAGCGTAAACGCTTCAAAGCATTAGGTCGAGAGGACCGACTCCGCGGTCGAAATCAAACCCTCCTCCTGGTGTACCGATGTGCATCTGTCCGGGTGTCTGCCATTATTCGAGGCAAGCCATGCTGGACGAGATAGGGTGGCATTGATTATCTCTGAGTCGCGGCAATGTATTCAAACTGTCGAAGCCGAGATCTCGTCGAGGGAGTTCCCACGGTTCAAATGTTCTCAACTCAGTTGAAGGTTGAACACCGCTTGCTTCCACTCGTGTAACATCCGGAGGTGAATAAGAGTCAGTCCTATCGGACTCCGACGCTGGCCCTACAACTACTTACACGCCAGCGAGGAGGTGTGGCGGTCCCTGTTCGATCCGGGGACAGGACATAAATAGGATTCCAGGTATGCTTTTCTTTTTTTTTGCAATTTCGTTCACACCTCGGCCTCTCTTCGGCAACAACACATCTCCGGCATAAATGAGTTACTATTGCGGTTGTAAATTCCTCCCAGAATATTGATGCTGTTAGCGTACGGCGCGCACCTGCCGAGGATACTGTGACACCCCGATTAAGTGCGGAGAGACATTGATTCCGGATTGTGTTTGGGGTGAGTTCCGGTGGTGCCATCTGGCCCACAGAGCGACAGTCGAGAGTGAAGCCGAACGGCGTGATGCGAACATTGCATGTTTCCCATGGTTCAAGTTGTAATATCCACTGCATGTACTGGCGATGATTATCCCTGGTCTACATCTACATGCCTCAGACGGAGATTAATGCCCTCTCACCTGCGTCAAATTTATTACCTATCCCAGCCTGAACAGGCAGGATTGCCCGTCAATGTCGATCCACGTCTACGGTCGCATAGTGATGACTGACAATCGGAATTGGTTCCTCCCGCTTGTCCTCCACCTTCATTAAGGCCGAGGTGGAAGTTGACGATGCCGTGAGCGGGCAACTCGGCGAGGCGCGGGGTTTGTGCGGTTCGGTGGACGGAAATTATTTGCGGCGTGGTCGCGTGACGAGCTCAGTTGCAACCTTAATTGACGCTGCGGACAGCGGCGTACGTCGATCCTCCAGGTACGATTACCAGTGGCGAACGAAAAGAAAGCGCCGCTTTCTGTGAGTTTCTGTGGTGGCCACTGTAGTGTTCAACAAAATCAAGTGAACTCTCTCAGAGTCTCACTGGTTCGCCGTCCTCTTCCTTTTCGACCCGGTGTACTCTCTAACCGCCCTTTAACCCCGTTGAACTGCAAATCCACGTCGATCCTCTGACATTCCTGTCAGCGTGGCGCTTGACATGCGAATTTGACTCCGCGGAAGGCAACATTACTTCCGTCCACGGTGCCGCCTTGTTCCTGCCGCTCCCTGTCACACTCGCATAAATACGAGCGCGTCCGAAGTCAACAAATCCCTTGCCCCCACGCACAAAGGCTATCTCCCTGCAATTTTGCCCTGCGATACACTGTATTCTGCGCCAACCATGAACTCCTCCCGCCGCTCCTCACTCGCCTCGATCGTGCTCCCAGGGATCCGCGATATGTTCCCCGAATACATCAGCCCTCCCCGCGCCTCCTTCCACCCCTCACCGCTTCCGCATCACTCATTCAAGTCACCACCATCCTTCTCGTTCGACGTCCTCAGAGCCGACCCCTCGACGCCCTCGCTGGTTCACGTCCCCTCCGCCCAACAACAGCGTCCTTACGATCTCCCCCGCCCCGAATCCCTCTCCCCGTCGTCGGAGGGCGATTTCGAGGATGCAGCAGGGTGGGAGCACTGGCGGCGTGGGAGACCCGGACAAGAAACACGTCTGCGGAACGTGCGGGAAGCGCTTCAACCGCCCCAGTTCGCTCAAAATCCACGAGAACAGCCATACCGGCGCGCTGCGTAAGTTCTCCTCCCCCTCGTCCTCTCTTCCCTAGTGAAGCAAGCCTGAGCGTTATTTTGTGAAGCATACATCTGCCCCCACCCGAACTGCGGCCGCGCCTTCAACGTCAACTCCAATATGCGCCGCCACTACCGGAATCACTTCGCGTCCGCCTCGAACGCGCCGCCGTATGCTCCCGCGCCCCTTTCAACCTCCTCTACCTCTCCATCGGTCAACGCACCTCACTACATCCCCGCTCCCACAAACCCAACGGCGCCCGGGCCCGCCCCATCGTCCTCCTCCTCCACCTCTCACGGACACTACCAGCCGCACTACCAGTACGAGCCCGTGAGCGGGGTCCATATCCACCCCCGCGCCCTCGATGGACACGCGAAACGACGCGGGTATTCCGAGAGCGATGCGCGGAGCGAGCGGCGGTAGTTCTGTGGTGTAGGTTGAATTTTCTCGCGCTATTTCGGGCCGTTTTACCTTAGCGCTTAGTATTGTGATTAATGAAGTTGAGTTTAGTGTACAAGCACGTATGTATAATCTTCTTGTCGATGTATAGCGCTGTAATTACGACTGAGTCTTGTTGTAGAGCAATTGTAGCATCCAGCGAAGAATTAAATGGCTGTACCTACCTACAGTGGCGGCGAAAAGTAACGCAACATCAAATGTTCTGGAAAGATTGGTCTCGCGCGCAACAACCAAGCGTTCAGTGAGGGAAATGTAGGCAGGTATGTGTAGGATTACTGCCCCGCCACTGTAAGTTACCTGAAGGCGAATAAATTCAATCAAATCGAAGCTACCCCGGCGCATCAATGGGAGGATAATCATGCACGCGCCCCAGACCGCACTGGATGAGCACAGGAAAGTCTTGCTGGTGCTTGTAGCACGTCTGCGACGTCTAGGAAAGGACATTCCAGCTGATGCCTATGCAGAAGGGCCCCGTTCGATTCGGGGGTGGGACATTGTTCCTCTTGAAGTTGGAAGTTTTTTTGAACAGCTTTTGAACAGGTTTGAACGACTGGGCGGAGGCGAGCGGTGGAGTCTAGCGGTTGGATTAGGACTCGCAACGGTGAACTTGGCGAATTGGGAGGTGCAGCGGCTGATTTAACTTCCAGTTTCCAGCCAGTCAGAGTGCGACGGAGAGTAGAGTGAATGTGTCAATTTGGTCGTGGGTGAATGACGTTGAATTGGGCGTCGATATCAACTCCACTAGCTGCCTGGTCAGCGCACCGAGTCTTGTTGTAGTATTGTAGCATCCACCCACGGATTGAATATATCAAAGGGCTGTCTGGACCTACGAGCAGTAAATAAATCGAATCTTCAACACACGAATGGGAAGATAATGCACGCACGAATGAGTGCGGGCGATTAAAGCGAGAAAGTCGCGCTGGTGCTAAGCCTGAGTAGCTGAGACGTGGTGGATGAGTTAGGATTAGCTACCGGTCGCAGGAGTTGAAGCAACTCATGGTATGTGCATCCCGGAACTGGTGAGGAGAGTCGAGCCATTGGCAGTAGGAACCTCGCCGACACACCGTTCCACGCAGACAGAGACAAGGCTTTCGGGGTTAAGGTAGTATTTCCTTCCATTCAACGCCGTGTAAGGGTTGTTTTGCGAAAGTTGAACAGAGATTCCCACGGTTCAGATTTCGGCCGACAGATTGGTTGATCCGACGTGTGAATACTGTGACTCCGCCCGTTACGGTCACTTTTGCTTTTCTTCCATGCACTCATCTCTGCGGCTTTCGAAGCTGGGGAAACTCCCGTTCGCTTTCAAGGTTATTAGAGAGGTTGCGCAGGAGCCATTGGAGCCACGATGTGGCTATTTTTGTGTGCGCAAATGAATGGCTCCACCGCCAAAGTATGACGACAATGGCTCTGTGGAGCCATTCAACCGCCAAATCTGCGCACGCCAAATCAGCCACTGGGTGGCTCCAATGGCTGATGCGCAACCTCTCTATTATATCGTTTCCTGGTGGCTCCCCGCTGAAATCTCCATCGCCTCAAGCAAGTCGCCCTCGCCGCAGCCAACAGCCGGCGGACCTTTGACGACCTGCGCAATCTGTTTCTGGTCGTGTCCGAGATTCCTGAAAACCTTCACTCCTGTGTCCTGCCCGTCTTTTATGCTACCTTGGATCCCACCGCCATACCCATGCTTCTGGATACCCTGGATACACCAGCATTCGCAGAAGATGCCGACACTCTCCGTCTGCAAATCGGGCAAATCGACATCAGTCTCCTCGCGATCGCCACCATGGCATCCGTCGAAGACATCCCTGTGCCCGCTTTGCTGGATCTCTGGCCACGTATCTGGCAGTGGGTCGAATTTCGCGACACGTACGAAGACCACCTCCCAACTGTGGACTTGCCGTTCACGACGCCCCCGTCGAGATACGCGACGTATATGAAGATCTTCCGATGGTTTGGGGGCACTGCTACGGTCGCTGACGCTATCAAGGCGACACCCGGCGTGTATACCGTGGTCGGGCGCGCGTGGAGGTATCTGATCCACGAGCCAGACGACAAGGGCTTCGAGGATTGCTGCAACTACCTGGGGCAGTGGTTCAGATCCAGGGACTGGCCGCACGAGGTCTTCGATGAACTCGTCTTCGGCGCTGGCGGTCGACAGCGTCTTGCCTCCGTTTTGCTCGCACACCTGAAGCGTGTCGTACCCACCCCCGACCACGACGTCGACGCTGACTGCGCGCGTACTCTGATCGGTCCTGTCTACCTTCTCCGACAAATCATGGCTGGCGACTGGGACGTCCCATTTCGAGATACGCTGCTCGGCCGGGACATCATCACGGCGCTTACGACGGTCTCGTGCGCGGTCGGCGCCAGCACCCATCCTATAGCGATGATCGAGATAAAGGGCTTCCTGGCCTCGCTAGTATCGGGACTAGCGTGTTCGCCGACTCACCCACGTATCACGGAGTCTCTCCAGGCCGGCCTTCTGCCCGCGGTGTTCTCCTGTGGCTCCAATTGCGACGAAGAGACCGACGGATACTTGGTCGAGCTCCTCCGGGATATTCTTCCGGGCGCCATGCTCTATCACTCGGTTCTACGTCAACTGGAGGTCTCTCTCTCTCAGGTTCGCGACGTGAAAATCGAAGACATAGTCGTTAGCCCGACGGTCATCGAGCAGTGGCACAACTTTCTGGCGCTGGCGGAGAAGCGTGTTGAGATGATGAGACAGTTTGACGCAGAGGCCTTGGCTGCGACGCGAACGTGTGGTAATCTCATTGTACGTCTCTTCGTCCACCCCTCTCAAGAATTCCTCACCTGATCCAACGGAAAGTGTCGACGGCTTAACGAGTTCAAACGGTGCAGCAACTGCCGAACAAGTCAATACTGTTCACCTGAATGCCAAGTCGACGACTGGAGGCGCGGTGGGCATCGGCAGAACTGCAATAAAATTGCCAGCCGTCGTTGGAGTGAGCTCTCCCGTGCCTTAAGTCTTTGACGGCCGTTAACGAATGGAATTGCAGAAACATCACATATCAACGCCAACGACCGGAATTTCATGCGTGCGCTTTTGAATCACGACTACGCCGCGCAGCAGTCTGAGCTCGCACTCGAGGAGCTTCAGTGGATGCATGCGCACCCAGGCGAGGTCCCCTACATGCTCTTCGACTACGAGGACGGCACTCTTGGGGTGACATTCAATTCACACCGCGAGGCGCCGGACGAGTTTGCAGCAGAGTTAACTGCGTCTTGGGCTCGCGCAGGACGACGGCTGCACTTGATGTCGGTTCCCGACGGCGAGAGCGATGTCATGTGCGTCGTGTCTCTGGTTGAGGAGAGCGTGGGCCTGGCTGGACAGTTGAGGCTCTTTGCGGACGGTATTCCACCGGAGACGGAGTGGGAGGAGGTGGGGCCGGTGTATGAGGTGAAGGTTCGAGATTTACTGCGACTTCTACAGGCAGGGCCTCTGTGACAAAGTACTAGTGGAATATTGACATCCACGACCACCAATCTGACACTTTCACTCTACTCCTGGTCATCTTACTGGTTGAAACTTGGAAGCCAATATCGCGCCGCCCCTCCCAATCAACGAAGTTCCACACCTCGCGAGTTCTAATCGTCCCGCTGACTTCCACGGCCACCTCCTCTCAGTACTTAGTCCAAACTCTGCCGAAAATAGGACTTAAGACAGAAGCACTATGTCCTGCCCCCGAGTCGAACGAGGTTCTTCTGCATATGCATCATCCGCGCGATATTTTGTTAGACGTTGCAGACGTGCTCCAAGCACCAGCAGGACTTGCCTGTCTCAATCACGTCCGCCCCTTGGTGTCTCCTGTTTGTGAGTTGAAGATTCGATTCATTTACTCGTCGTAGGTACAGACACCGCTTAAATTTGTGAGGGGATGCTACAATGCCCGACAACAAGAGTGGGTGGTGATTACAGCGCCCGATTCAACGTCGTTCACCCACGACTAAACTGAGTGAGACTTTCATTCCTGTGCCCTCACTCCAGTCTTCGTCGGACTCTGACCGGTGTACTGGTAGCTGTAGGCACATCAGATGTCGTAGATAGCATCATTCCACCTCTTGTCCGCTCCCGCTTGTCCATCTGCCTGGCCGTCGCCATTCCCTGCTTAGTTCACCGGTTGAAAACTAGAAGTTAAATCCCGCGCCGCCCCTCCCAAGTGGTCAAGTTTCGTACGTCTTGAGTCCTAATTGAGCAGACGTGCTCCAAGCACCAGCAGGACTTTCCTGTTTCTATCGCGTGCGCGATTTGCTGTGTGCAAGCGTCATCTTCCTACTTACTTATGACTTGAAGGTTCGACTTTCATTCATCTGGTGGTTCGATTTATTCGTCTTCAGCCACCGTGGCGGCGGAGAATAATAGAGAGGTTGCGCAGGAGCCATTGGAGCCACGATGTGGCTATTTTTGTGTGCGCAAATGAATGGCTCCACCGCCAAAGTATGACGACAATGGCTCTGTGGAGCCATTCAACCGCCAAATCTGCGCACGCCAAATCAGCCACTGGGTGGCTCCAATGGCTGATGCGCAACCTCTCTAATCCTGCGTATTTTTCCCTCACTGAACACTTCAAATTGTTCTTTGGTTGTCGCGTGCGGGATCAGTCCTTCCGGATTTGTTGTTGAACTATTTTCGCCGCCACTGTTGGACAGACAGCTATTTAATTCGTGGGTAGATGCCACATTGCTACACAAGATTCCCCGAGAATTACAGTGCTATGCCTTGAACGAGGCTCAACAAGAAGATTATAGGTGCTGCACGGTAAGGTGAACTTCATTCATACTGAATGCTAAGGTGAAACGGGCCGCAGGCGGAGGAGTGAAGCAGGTGTAGTGCAATACAACCTAACCAACAAGACAGAAAGAACTACCGGCACTCGCTGCGTGCGTCGCTCTCGGAATACTCGCGTCGTTTTGCACCTCCGTGGTGAACGTGACGTCCATCGAGCGCCCGCGGATAGATACAGACCGCGTTACTACTCCTGGGTAGTGCCCGTAAGAGATAGAGCGGGCGAGGTTAAAATCCAAAGTGGTGAGGTGGAATTGGTACCGGTGGGAGCGGGGATGTAGTGTGACCACGTAGTCGAGGGCGCGTTGGACGAGGTGGCCAAGTATGGCGAGGTAGAAGAGGCTGGAAGGGGCGCGGGAGCATACGGAGGTGCATCGGACGCGGATGCGTGGTGTTTACGGCAGTGGCGGCGCATGTTGGAGTGGACATTGAACGCGCGGCCGCAGTTGGGGTGTGGGCAGATGTATGCTTTCAAAGAGCCACACGCCAGTCAGCTTCATTTCAATGCGGAGAGGACGAGGCAGACTCACGCAGCGCGCCGGTATGACTGTTGACGTGAATTTTCAACCCACTGGGGCGGCTGAACCGCTTCTCGCACGTCGCGCAGACGTGCTTCTTGCCATGGTGTCCCGAGTCCTTGCTACTCCCACCCTGCTGCTCCTCGCAATCGCCATCCGACGACGGCGAGAGCGATTTCGCACGAGGAAGAACGGAAGGACGCACTCTGGGGCGTTGTTGGGAGGAAGACACGTGCACCAGCGACGTCGCGTGCGGGTCGGCCTTGAGGACGTCAAACGAGAAGGGTGGCGACGTGAACGAGGGATACTGGGGTGGTGAGGCTTGAAAGGAGGCGCGGAGTGGACTGATGTATTCTGGGAATATATCGCGGATTCCTGGGAGCACGACAGAGGCGAGAGAGGAGCGGTGGGAAGAGGTCATCCTTGGGGCTGAATGGCAAAATTGTAGAAAGATGGCCGCTCGTGGCTTGGGGGAAGGGACTTGTTCTCAAGAGATGCGAGCCGTATTTATGCGAGAGTGACACGGAGCGAAGAAGCGGCATGGGAAACAAAGCCGCACGGTAGGCGGAAGTAATGCTGCCTTCCGCGGAGTCAAGTTCTCATTATCAAGCGCCCCACCGGGAGAAACGTCAAAGGATCAACGTGGATTTGCGGTCGAAAGGGGAGCTCCTTAAGGCTGGAGAATAAAACCAGGCGAGAGGAATGGCGACGGCGAACCGGTGACACTGAAAGTTCACCTCATTTAATGGCCCTGCAGAACCATCCCTTTTTTTGGCGTGGTTGATCGATGTCGATAGCGTCAATTAAGGTTGACTGAGGTCGTCAGGCGACCCGCCGTAAATAACTTCCGTTCACCGAACCGCACAAACCCCGCACCTCGCCGAGTTGCCCGCTCACGACATTGACAACTTCCACCGCGGCCATTTTCGACCTCAAACTCAAGGAGAAGCCGGATGAACCAATTCCGACTGTCAGTCATCACTATAGTTTATGCGTAGATCGGCAATCCTGCCTCTTCAGGCTGGGATAGGTAATGAATTCGACGCAGGTGAGAGGTGATTAGTCTCCGTCTGAGGTCACCGACGACCATGGCTGCATTCAGGCAGTAAGCGCACCGGATGTTGAAACTTGAACCGTGGGAGATATCTACTGTTCGCATCACTGTCGACCGTCGGTCGGTGGCCCAGATGCCAGATCCTAGCTAACTGCACCGAGGACCCTCCAGTCCCCGATGAGATTTATTCCGGGAATAATTCACCAAATGTAACAACCACAGGGACGATGTCCTGCTCTTGAGTCGAGTACTAGTTCATTCAAAGTATTCTCAAACTGAGGCGTATTGAACAGATGGCGAGCCTCTTACGCTCCAGCAGGACTCACAGATGTAGAACCGGTCATCCAATCGCTGCCGCACATCAGCTGAGCTGAGAATGTACCAATTTTGAACCGTGGGAACCGTCCCGGCGTTCTCGGCATTGGTGGTTTTGGATTTCCACTCGCCATTGCACGGATTCCGACCGAGAATTCTAGTCTATACAAGCTTCCCGCCGGGAAGAGTTTGCAAACACCCCCCAAAAAATGCCCCGCCATATCCATATATCCTGCCCCCGAATCGAACGAGGTCCTTCTGCATCCAAGGCTCGAGGCCTACAAATACTCCCAATCTGCGGTAGATGCGCGCCGTACGCTAGCAGGATCTGCGCAGCCATTTCCAACGGATCGGTGTGGTCCCCACAGATAAGAATATTTAACCAAGAATGGGAGGGAATGCGAAAAGGCTCACTTTGTCTGAGGACGGCAATTTACTTACAAAAGAGAGGCCGTGGCAACAAAGAAAAAACAGCTCCTCTTCGTGATATGTCCTGTCCCCGAATCGAACAGGGGCCAACGTGGTTCCACGTTGACTTATAGTCGGCACTGGCAGACCGGCCTCGGAAACCAGCAGGACTGGTAAGTGGTCGCATAAATTGCAATGATAGGCAATGATTAATGATATGCAATGGCTGTAATTATGCGGGGCGAGCCGAGGAGGACATTGTCACATTTTAACCGCGGAAAGTTATTCCCTTTGACATTCTGAATTCCTTGGCCTCTGACCCCACCACGGGGCAGGTTAAATGCATCACAGTGACTCGGTCAAAAAGTCGCAGCGTTGGTCTCCCATCCTGCCCCCCCGAATCGAACGGGGTCCTTCCGCATCGACACACTCCAGCCCAATACACCCCGCGGATGTGTATCATACACCAGCAGGAGCAATACAGGTCCCGAAGCTTACAGTCTGCATAAATGTTCTACTTCATGTTTGAATTGGAACCACCGGAACTTGTGCGGCTCGTTGCATTCATTTCTAAACCTAGCCAGTACCGGGGAGAGAATTTCGGCATTCTTCCTGTCAAGGACCTTGCATCGAAGAAGGAGCTCTACTCGAACCTCTGTCGCCAAAGTGAGGCCGACGTAGAAAAAAAAAAAGTCTCCCGCGAGTATGTCCCTTCCCCGAATCGAACAGGGCCCGACGCGTTCCCGCATTGACTTAGAGTCGGCAGACGGGCGTCGGCAACCAGCAGGACTAGTTTGTGGTCGCATTGCAAGGATGGGTCATGGAACGCAGCAGGCGTGTGTTTTTGTGTGCAGGGCCAGCCGAGGCAGGGATGCTTGAACCGTCAGCACTCATTCGGCGTTCCCGGCCGTCCGACCCTTCGAATTCTTTGGCCCCAGACCTCAACATCACGGAGGTTAAATGCATCACAATAACTCGGAGAAAGATTGGGACTCACCCCCACACGTCCTGCCCCAAAATCGAACGGGGTCTTTCCGCGTCAACCAACTCGAAACAGATTCAGACACACCGCGCAGATACATATGCATCATACACCAGCAGGAGCAATACGGGTTTGTGAGCTCAATCAGGTGCGGTTGAATCTCCGCGTAAATTTCCGAATCTGGGGCGCTGAAGCCCAGGCACACCGCGGTAATGTATGAATTGGAACCATCGGAATCAGACTTGTGCGGCTCGTTGATTTTGATTCCAGACCTATCCAGGAGTCCAGGACCACGATGGCAACTGCGCAAGATACCAAGGCCGGACTGATGAGTGTAGTCCACTTTGCATGTCTTGCCCCGAATCGAATGGAGTACCTACTTCACCTCCCAGAAGATGCAGGTTTTATCGCTCGTACGTACACGAGCATGGGCCGGTTTGAACGGCGCGAGCACAGCAAGAGCTCCGAGCGGGAACCCAACATGATTTTCTCCCACTGACAAGTGTCGTACTGCGTTGCTCCGAGTATTTCTAGAGAATTGTTCATCCTCCCGCATCCAAAGCCGAGTCGATAACCTACCCTTGCACCGTCTCTCTCATTGCTCACAGCCTGGACGGGTTCGTGGTTGTGGTTGTGGTTGGTCTTGCCGACCTATAGGCGACTCAATAACTTGAAGCTCCAGCTTCTCGATGCACTCCGCTTGTGGGATATTCTACGGGTGCAATTAGATCGGGTGGGCGCGATATTCGAACCGTGGGAACTGGCTTCGGCGTTCTCGGCATTGGTTGCACGCACATAGTCTCCCCCAGTCAGACTCCACGGAGATTTATGATAGTCGATAAATATTTTATATGGAGCACGCACAGGCTCTAACCCAAAACCCTACCTCAGCTACAAATTTCCACCCTCTACACCGACCAAAAAGAATCACCTTACGAACTATATCCTGCCCCCGAATCGAACGAGGTCCTTCTGCATCGACAGACGGCCGGCGGCAATCGCATACACCGTGCAGATGTGCATCATACACCAGCAGGTACGTCACGTAGTCTCACGTAGCCGAACGTAGGAACACGTGGGTCTACGCGGTCGTAGGTGTATGATGCACATCGTAGACGCACGTAGACGCACGTAGCCCAACGTAGACCTACCCTGGGTCTACGAGGGGTCTGAACGCAGTGACTTGGTTGGTCGTGCTTGGCTCGACGTGTCGTGATCGCATACTCACGTGCCGCGGTGACTCAGCTCGTTGCTCCAGACCCTCACCACAAACCTTCAAGTGAGCACACACGCAACGCTCGATACCTACCCGGGCACTCCTCCGTTTCTCATTACAGCCTGGCCGAGTTCGTCGTCGTGCTTGTGGTTGCACTGTGAAAAGGATTCGTCATGAACTTCATGATGCCCCGTCATGAAGTTCAAGTTTCATGGTGGTTTGTCATGAACGCAATGCTGAATTTCATGACGGGATTCATGATGGTGAACTTGACAAATTTTGGCTGTTTTCTGAACATCATGAATTCCCGATGTTTCGACATGAATTCATCGTCCTCCCAGATTTCCCAGGCTGTGGAGCTCGGTGGAGCCTGAACCCGGTGTCTCGAACAAGGTGCAAAACTCAGGTGATGACCTCCCAATATTTTCTCCTGTGTATATGTGCGACTTCAACTTTGAGTTCCTACTGAGTTTGCCTCTACCAATCCATTATATTACTTGTCTGCCTATGTACCCCTTCCCCGTTCAAGTTCCTTCGTGGGTGTGAGTGGTACCAGTGGCATGTAGGATGCTGCTGGTACCTTTCCTATTGTCTTTTTTTCGGTTTTAGACCAGCCATTATTCATGATGAATCGTGTTGAATTCACGACAAAACATCATGAAATACCCATCATGAATGTTCCCATATTCGTCATGAAGTTCAACACCCTCGTTCATGATGTTTTGTTGTGAAATCATGTTGAAAGGTAAGGAATTTCCTGGTAAAACATCATGAATTTCATTATGAACAATCATGAACGACATCATGAAGTTCATGACACTTCCTCTTCACAGTGTTGTGCTTGGTCTTGCCGGGCTTTCTGGAGTTTTGTACATACATACGTCAAACATACGTGCCAAACGACCCACAAACGACGACAGCTCCAGTTTCTCGATGGACTGCGCTTGTTATCTCCTACGAACGCAATCCGATCGGCTTGAGGCCTCGAATCGTAGATGGAGGAGGCTGACTGCGCTCGAGCTGTGGGCCTCTAGATCTGCGCTGCAAACCCAAGTGAACTGACACCCTCCAAGTATGTCTCTGACGCTCCCATCATCGTTTCGCACTCGGAAGCTTTTCTTCTACTTCCGTGAAACTTGAACGAGCGGAACCCTTTTCCGTCAAGCGCCTACCTCGCGGAGACGTTAGGCACGCTCCCGCTCAATGATCGGCAGACGTGCCGCGGCCTTCCATCGGACCTTTCGCATGCACCCGCTGTACGCACTGCGGCTGAGCGACAGTGAACACCACATCTGGACTGGCGCTCCGTATCTATGCTTTAATCTGTCCGTTTTGACTATATTGCTATTCTGTCGACGACTCACGCAAGATCCCACTTCCAAGCTCTTCCCGATCTTCCTGATGACTGATTCACGCACCCGCAACAACTCTGCGCTGACCTGCACGGATAGGCATCACGACAGCCCAATTGGAACCCGATTCCGTTTCTTCTGGGCCGCAAACATACGGGTGCGTCGGTGCGTCGGATAGTCAGCCCAGCGGAAATGGGATAGGAATAGGATCAAACTCCGCGCGGCAAGACTGATGCGATTGGAACGACTTTCCAGGTTCAACTCTTCTGCTCTTGCGCGTTGGTAAGTAGATGATACCCTGGGCGGTTATTGAATGACTGGGCATCCATGATACACAGATGCAGGCTGACTATTGAAATGCCTTCAATGGGCCGACGCAAATCCCTCACGTACTTCCGCTCAAGGCCGCTGGGCGATCCGCTTTCACCAAATAGGGCCGGGTGGGCCGCACGCAATTCCCAACACGGTCAAGACGGCCAAGACACAAGACGGCCAAGAACCGCAACACGGGCACAACACGGGCAAGACGGGTAAGATTCATTCAATCTTTATTCAGCTCTAGCCTCTACTTATTCCCACAGGCATGGCGATAGGCGGGATCTACAGGCGATCTCAAGTGTCGATCATGTAATTGGGACGGAAATGATACGGAACCAGACGGAACCGCCCACTCAAATGGGGTTCGGGGCGGGCCCGCCAGGCTAATGAATTCAACTAAGCACTTCGCGGGTCGCACTTACGGGAAACAGGACGATCCCAGACGATCCCACAAAATCAGCGAGGGTGATTCACGTTATAACCCGCTCGCTCACCTTCCAGTTACCACGGTAGTCGTCTGAGAAACCGGATGGGTTGGAATTCCTCGGATGTCGGAAGGACACAGGTAGGTAGGTGTTCCGAAACTGCGCGGCCGCGGGAGGCGATCGCACCATATATTACTCAATTCACAGAACAGCCGCGAGCATACGGATTCTCTGGCCATTCACCCGACGGCTTCCGGCGGCGTTTCCCAGCGGGTTCCCCTTGAAGTAACCCCATTCATCCAACAAAACCGTATAATCGGCGATTGGCAATGTCCGCGCGCCGTTTACCAGCTCGCCCGTTTTTGCGCCTGCACCTCTTCCATCTCTCCGCACGTTTCCTCCTCGATAATCGAGGCTCCACTCGACTTCTCCGCGTCCAGCGTTCTTGGACTCCCTATTACCAAGTCGACTGCGCTCTCTTGGACAATCGACGAAGTTGCACCACCGAGCCCGTGAACATTTCGCAAACTATGACCACGATTGCAGCATCTGCGCCCTACCCTCAGGCTGGAGCCCCCAGAGTCGTGCTTCCGAGCATCCACGAGCTATTCCCAGAACACCTCCTCCACCGCCACCACGCGCCCTCCTACAATCCCACCAAACTGCGCAGAGTGGGCACGCCCCCTCCGCCCCGCGCCTTCTCGTTCGACGTTCTGAAGAGCGACCCGGGAACCCCCTCTCTCACGCATCTCTTGTCAAGCCACCCCGTACCGCAACGGCGTACATCACGGAGTCATAACAGCTCTCGCGCGGGGTCGGTGTCAGGCTCGTCGGAAGGTGACACGGACGCGGATGCGGAGGCCGACGGAGATGCGATTGATGATGTCGACGGCGGAAGAGTCAGCGCCAGGGGCAAACGACATCCCTGCCCGACGTGCGGACGCCGCTTCAACCGCCCAAGCAGTCTGAAAATCCACGCCAACAGCCACACCGGCGCGCAACGTCAGTCCAACTCTGCTTCCGCACTCTGTTTTCCATACAACGCATTTTGACTCGATTTGATTTGACAGCATTTATCTGCCCACACAGAGGCTGCGGGCGCGCCTTCAACGTCAACTCGAACATGCGGCGGCACTTCCGGAACCACTCAGACCCGAGCGCCCCGCCCGCGCAGCCCAGAAGCGAGAACTCCGTCTTCACGTCGACCTTCCCCGCCGCGTACGCGCCGCTGGACTTCACCACGTCGTACGTGTTGGGGCCCGCTCATCTATACGCTGCGCCGCGCGACCATCCGCACATCGAGACCCTGCGCGTGGTCCCCACCCAGGAGCGCACTCAGAGTCCCGCCTCACCCGCCGAGTCCCCGCCCAGCGCGTCGTGGAGTATTTCCTCCGGGCCTTCACCGATTTCGCCCGCGTCCCCGTCTCCTCACAACCACAACTCCCACTCTCCACCCGCAGAGCAGGGTACACTCTCCGAAGTCCTCGAGCTCGACGCCCCCACGCTGCGACATCCCCCCTCAGTCTGGCACGATGCAGTCGCGTACCTGAGAACAGACCCCGGCGCCCCCCGACTGCTGCGCGGATATTCGGAGAGTGATGTGCGGGGCGGGGCGTAGTTGATTATTTCTTAGTTTCCTTGACGTGCGAGTTTCCACACTGGGACTGGCCTCGATTGTTTGTCTGTATTATATGTATCCAGTAGAATTATAACGCGGATATCGATGGTCAACCAGCAAGGTCGAACCCGCGGCCGAAGAGATCCGATATGGTTCCTGCAGAAGCCGATGCGACGCGGTCACATGATGCTGGATCGCGTCTTCCCGTACGCGTCCGTTGACCGACACATCACATCGGGTGCACACATGAGAACTTTTGGGAAGCCTGAGTACCATGGGGTCCGGACTCCAGAAAGAATAGCAAGGGGAAGCGTCATTCAAAGGGGAAGCGAGAACTCTCAAATCCCCCTTCAATTCGCTGCGATAGGTAATCTCGAATATGCCCCCGATCCGAGGATTTGCACGGCGTAGCAAGTAGTAGCCGTGTCTTCGGCTTGCTTGCAGGGTAAAATTCACCTTGAGCTTATGAAGTGAAAGTGAGTTCGACGCACCGCGTTCTGCGGACGCCGGGCTTTGCGCATTTGCTTGAGTGGCAAGGTGCATAATTACGTGGAAGATGCTGAACCATTCGATATCAGGATGAACGTGGAATAAACTCGATACTGCTGCCTTCACGGAGCAGCGGCCCAACGAATGCTGCTCGTGTAATTTTGACCCATGCGACGCACTCCGATGATCGGCGCAAGTACTCAGATTGAGCAGGCAGAAAATCACTAGCCCAATGATCAGTCGGGTATGCAGGTAGACTTCTTGCCGGCCTACCAAGTTTGTCAGTACGCCCCTCCAGTCAGTGCGGGGGATCCCCGATGACCAGGGAGCCGGGTAGGCGTGAGGATTCTAGGAGTCAACGTTGACTGCGCAATAGTGCCGTGCCGCGGGGGGAGACCACATTGACCGAGGCGACTCAATCGGGACGGTGCGTAGGTAGAGATGCGCAGAGTCGCGGATCGCCTCCTATGTAGTAGGTAGAACGTTGCCTCGGAATTTGAACCGCGCGGTGACTGGTTGGGTGGCCGTGATCGACGCTTGAGTTATTATAACCTAACCTCTTGCTTTGCCTTGCTTTGCTTTGATATGCAACCGTGGCCTTGCCTTGAACGAGACTTCATGGGCACCCTATTGTAGATGCCGGCATTTTAACTGACAAGCAACCCTTCGCGCGACGCATTACCAATGCAGACTGCGTCTGAAATCCGGTGAACGAGGAGCAGATCTGCCCAAAGTCAAGATTCGACAGGAGCTGAGGGTACGGTTACTCGTATTCTGGACCTCGGGTGTGACGAAAGAATTATTATAATATCGGATTGCCTTCCCGTGTTACACCGCCCAACAACTAAAGTCATCGCTGTGCCTCAAAGCACCATCGTGAAGGAAAGGAAGGTGACCAGCGCGGACGCGACTACCAGAGTGCTCCCCGACGTCCTCGCGGCACCGCTCGTTTTCCCTCCAGCAGGTGCGCTCCCGCCCGTCGGAGCTGCACCTGCTGCTGCCCCAGTCGCCGCACCAGCCGCTGCCCCAGTCGCCGCACCAGCGGCGGTACCAGCAGCAGCAGCAGCCCCACCGCTCACGCTCCCGTCCGCAGCGATGGTGATCTTGTTAACCGCGTGCCCACCGTTGTTACAGCTCTGCGCGTAGGCTAAAAAGGGTATATAACCGTCAGCGTCAGTCATCCCAAATCGCAAACGAGACGAGACGCACCATCAACAGCCTGCTGGGCCGCAGTCTGCGGCAGGCCGTCGTTTTTAACCTGGCAGCTGTAGCACGCGCCGTAGTCGCTGAGGATGTCGTTGGTGCAGATCGCGGCGAGTCCTCCGGTGCCAGCGGCCTGGTATATCGAGGTCAAGGTCACCTACGAGAAGACAGGGTCACGACGGTACGCACGGTCAACGAGTCGCTCAGTTTTTGGCACTGCGGCACACAGTCTGCAGCCGGCGCTTGGCGGGCGAGGTTGAAGCGGCCAGGGGTACCTGAGTGCGGACGAGTCAGCTCATGAGACAACGTTGGTGGAGGATACGTACCCGCGTGCGCAGCAACGACGGAGAGGATGGGAAGGAGTGCAAAGAAGCGGAACATGTTCGAAGAAGCGGAGCAAAAAGGAAAAAAAAACGAAGAGGGAGTGGAAGGGGAACAAGAGACAAGAACGAGGGGCTTGGGGAAGCTACGGGATTCAATTTATATGTGGTAGGCGAGCATGAAGTACTGGCCGTCAAATTGAAGCGCTGGGATGACAATAGGCAGTTGGAGGACATCTCGACTCGAAAATGGCAGCTGTGGTTGATGAACGGGGGGTGCCAAGTCACTAGCGGTCTATTCCTGGGAGGGAGGATGACTGGACTGGGCAGAGATTGATGCGCCCGATGTCGTGCCGTAGCGAGCGTCAGGTTGTGACAAGAGTGGCGGATAAGTATGAGGAAATCGGGGACAGACTTGACCGATTTCACAGTGACTCTTGTGTCGAGCCGGGACGGAGAGGCCACGAGACCCAGAGGGTCTGGATTTGAACGCAGACAGGTAAGATTGACAGGTTGCAGATGGAGAGGACGACGGCGGTGTTCAGCGCAGATAGCTCGACAGGATGCTCGATAGTCATCAGTTAGATGATTTGGGTTGTTCTGCGACGGATGAGTGACGGTGGGCGTGAGCGAGAGTGGCAGAAACCACGAGAATTTCGGTATTCACTTCCCTTCCGCAGGATGAATGTTGCGACTGCGAGCAGGATTTAGGGCAGTCTGTGAGTGAGAGCGACTAATACAGCTACGCTATGTCTCGGGCACACCAGAAGCTGCCAGAAGTCGAGGGCCTGCTCTGCACTCGCGGAGGCGGGATTGGACGGGGTCTTGTTCTTTGGAGGCAGAGCAGCAAGAACAGTTGAGGACTAGTGCCAGCCAAAAGCCTGGTTCCCAGCGGCGCCTCCAGTGTGTAGTGGCAAAAGGCAAGCGGAGTCACAATGATCGTCACGCCATGTTTACCCGAGTTCACCCGAGATCAATCCGAGTTTGAACCTTGACAAGTCATTGCGTAGTAGTCCGAGTCCGCTGTCCTCCCCGAACTCTCATGTGGAGTCAATTTCATGTTTCAGATTGTCGACGAACGACCTGAAAATTGCCGACAAGTAAGTAGAGTCTTCTGAACCGTGACATACCAACAAAAAAATGTCGTACCTCGGAAAGTCTGAAAGAATACCAGGGTTGAGTTAGTATACCACATGGACTACCGAGGCGTAGGTCAGTTCTAACCAGTTGGAATCGGGTATGCCGGGGGCATATACATACTGTGAGTGGTTCAATCAACTGGCTTCATTGAAATTGAGTTCAACACTTTCAACCGCTTTCCTCAGGGTGACTGGCAAGAGTCAAATCACAGAGAGCCCGCGCATTGTCTCAGAGCTGTGAACATACTGAGAACCGGAGCCCCCATTGGCTCAATCCTCAATGAATCGAAGTCTGAATTGAAAGTGCCTGTCATGGACCATGGCAACATGATAGACGATGTACATGTAAGATCGGGAAGAGAACACGACAGGGATGATGAAGACATTATGTAGACTGGCTTCCTGATTTCTAGGCTGCTGTTCAGGTACCCGCGATCTACGGCCTCGCCGAGAGAGGTTAGCTCGTTGCGGGTGGGTAGTGGCGTAGCACGGTACACTACTATTGTAGACTACAACCCGGTATGAAGTCGCCTTGACACGGAAGACACGCAAATGGTGTGGCTCATCGGTGCAGACAATATTTTCGAGAGGAATCTGTGGTCTGCGGCCAATTCAAAGCACCACCGGTGCTGCCTCCCAAGTCTCAGCGCGCCGCGGGGAGTTCGGAATGTTATATCATAGAAGGCCAAGACACTCCAACCGCCCGTGTGGGGTGATGCCGAGGTTTTCAAAATTACTGCGGCGTCACTGTAGCATCCGTGTTCAATTGGAACTTAACTCCTCCAAAGAATCTTCGCACTCGGGACCATTGCTTCACGATTAATGGGCCAAACTGGGAGCTCCCGGATAGCCTACATCTGCGAATTATCAGACGTCGAAATCACTGTGGGCCGGAATAGATATCGTCCTCGTACAATAATGTACAATTACGTGCAACCGCAACCGCAGTGTTTCAAACATCGCCCCTCTCAACCAGTGCATACGGTGGCGCACGCTCCTCACTCCGTATCCGTTCCGCCAGGAGTTGAACGAGATCAGCCGTCGGGAGCTCGGACGCGACCTGCACAGAGCTCACCGCCGGGCCACTGCCACCAGCATCACTCGACGGGGACGTGACCTCGCTCATTGGTGGTGGTGCGGCCATCCGGAGGCGCTCTTCCCCCTTCCGCCTCCGTCCCCGCCCAAGGTCAGCCGGTGGGGGACTCGCGAAGACCGCACCGTTCCCGGCAACGCTCTCCGCAACGCCTGTGTTCCAGCCGAAGCTCCGATCCGCAACGCCCGCGTTCCCGCCGACGCTGTCCGCAACACCTGCGTTGTACGCCCGCGCCGCATTCTGCTCGTCGTCCCACACGCGCCGCTTCCGTCTCCGCCGCAGAAGGACGAACGCGACCAGGCCACCGAGGATCACGACGAGCACCGCGATCACAGCCCCGACGATCGCTCCCACCGGTGTTGAATGGTCCTTTAGATTCGCATTTGTACCCGAGCTGGAGCTGCTGGAGGACGGGAGAGGGGCCGTCGGAGTGACTGACGTTCAGTGGGGGGCATCAGCAACCAATATTGTGAATTAGAGTGTCACGACTTACGCGATGTAGATGTAGTTGTAGAGATCCCAAGCACCTCCGCAAACGGTTTACCGCTATTCGCGGGAACAGCCACCCCACCAGACTGAATGTTGAAGCACCGTCCGAAACTCGCATTCTCCAACGCGCACTCAATACCCCCGCCGTTCGCATTCGGCTCGAACCACCCCGAGGCAGATGCGATGATCGTGCGTGGAGCTACATAATAGCGGTGGTTGGATGATGCATTAGCCGCGGCTCGAGATTTAGATCAGGTTTATGTATAAACGAACGCACTGGCGGATGCGAAGGTCGTGGTGGTGACGCCGCCCGCATTTGTGGTCGTGAGCTCCGCGTTGTTGACTGCTTGGTAGAGGTAGACCGTCGCGGAGCCGTCCGTGGCGGTCGCTAGTGGTTCCAGTGGGAGGGTGAGTTGGGCGCTCAGCAGACGGCCTGGGCCGAATTGCCACAATGTAACAGCCGTTTGGGCCTGCGCCGCGCTGCCGACTATGAATGTCATGAATTTTGGATGCGTATAGCATTTCAAGAGTGGACGCACCCGCATGGAGGGTCAGAACCACGACGAGAACGGCGAGGCCGGGAGGGAAAGCCATGGCCTGATTTTGTCAGTACACCGTCGTCTTTGTGCGCGCAAGATGCACTCACCATATATAACGACCACGGTACCTGTAAGTTAACGAAAGAAGGGGAAAGAAGAAACACAGAAGGGCTTCGTGGAGACGCACCTTATAGATATCGGGGCCTGGGAAACATCTTTTCCCGGAAGATCATCTGTCAGGTCGATAACAGCGGCAGTGCCATACAGTACTGCGCCGCATCCGTTTCGAGCTATATAAACTATGCTTCCAAGCATAACCGAGCCTTCTGTTTGCGATGCCACTCCGGAGTACTGTTTGAAACCAGTGAGCGGTGTCCCGGGAAGTCGGCCCAGCGACGGGAGGAGTCCAAGCAGGAATGGAAGCAATAGTTGCAAAGGAAGAGTCAGATCGTAGATGTGGATTTGGGAGCTCCCGTTCCTCAAGATAGACTCCACTCGGGAGTTCATCTGGTCACAAGATGCATATGGCGGTTAGGGAAAAAAGGAGCGGGTTGAGGACCCACGGGTGGTAGTAGGTGGAACCACGGATCGCGGTACGTATATATCGTGTCCAGCGCATCGCGAAAGGGTGTCGTTGAGGAAACAAGTCAAACCCTAACCCTGGGCACACCGTAAATTCACAGCAGTAAGTATCCTAGAGCATTGTCTTCCGCGGGGGGAGGGAGAGGATTAAGGGCTCTGATTGGCGCCGCCGCGAAGGCTGTAGTGCGTGGTGGGAGCGTTGGCTGTGGCCGGGTACATAGCGCGATGATGAGGGGAGCGGACAAGGTGCGCTGATGGCCGTGTTGCCGCTGTTTGGCGCTTGCCGTAAGGCTGGGTTGAATATTTATGCTTAGGCGGCGGTTCAGGCCAGTTAAACTCGACAAAATCTCGTGGAGGAAATCAGGTGTCCCGCGGGCGATCCATGCAGTTTGAGTTGTTCAGCCTGTCAAAAAACCTCGACCCAGATAGGAAGAAGATGGTGAATGTGACTAGAAAACCCCGCATTATCCACGAGAAGCGGCGTCCCGCGCAATCTCTTGCAGCCGCGCGTACTCGAGGAGCACGAGAAAGAAGTAGCAGTCGTTCTGCGCGTCAGTCATCACGCGCTGCGCCATCTCCCGCCCCCGCTCCTGAATCACACGCGCCTCGTCGTCGTTCTCCATCGCCCACTCCATCTTTTCTAGCAAATCCGAGAGGTCGGGGAGCACGGGGATATAGTGCTCGAATGACCGGAGCCAGTCGTTGAAGTACTCTTCGAAGACGGTTGCCTGAGTGCCAGTGAGCGGAGACCGAACGAGAATTCAAGAGGAATTATGTAGTACCTTGAACACGAGAGACCCAGACCGAAGGAGCCCGAGGTAGCGCCCCGAGAAAGACATGCCGTCGACATCGAGAAGGTACTTGTACTGGTACTCGTCCTCGCGCGGCGAGGAGGGACCGCTGATGTTATACTGCGCGATGATCGTGTCGCGGTCGCATTCCTCCGCATCCCCGCACAGTTCGTCCGCGAACGAGGTCATTTTCGCGTCGACCAGATCAGAGTGCGCCTGCGAGAGCTTGACGAGCTTGAAGCGCGTGAAGTTGTGGTAGTTTGTGCCGTGGATGTAGCCGCCGCTGGAGGTGCCTC
Organism: Mycena filopes; assembly: GCA_029281495.1. Lineage (NCBI taxonomy): Eukaryota > Fungi > Basidiomycota > Agaricomycetes > Agaricales > Mycenaceae > Mycena > Mycena filopes. The sequence continues at coordinate 1,629,659 of JARIHR010000020.1, read as the reverse complement.
GCCAATCTAAGCCGGAGAAATTAGAAGTCGTCGCCGGAGGAAGGACGGAAGCAGTGCCTTACATATCTGCGATCTCTTCTCATCCCAGGGCACGTTGTCCGGATATGCGAATTTGCTCGTTCCAGACCACCACGATCTGGTGTAGTAGTACTGCGATCACTTGAAGTTGGAAAGATGAGGCAAGCTGGGAAAACAGGCTCACCTCGATCGGAAATAAGATGTCTTTGACCAAAGTAGCGGTTAGCATCTGGCAGCGTTAACGGGTGGATCGAAGACGCACCGCCGAAGCAAGGACTGATCTTAGTCATAGAAAGCACTGGAAAGAGATCGAGGCTGAACTGTGTTCGCGCGCTCGATATAATAACTAAACTGCCCAAATCAGATGGCATCCTCCGCGGCACGAAAACGAGTCGATTCCACGCACAAGCACTGTCATCATTCGCCGTCTCCGTAAACCCCTCTGGCCGAAGCGGAATATTACACGCAGGCCGGGGGCGGAAGAAGTCGGACGTCGGGTTGGGCGAAATGTCGAACGGGACGGGGTCGCTCACGTTCAACGCCTTGTCCCGGGCACCGAACGCGCGATAGTCGAACACCACCCGCGGCTCGTCCATCCCGTTGATGAGGAACTTCATATCTGGCAGGTGGCTCGAAAACTCGGGTAGGGGTGAGCAAACGACGATGTCAAAGAAGAAGGACGACGTACCTGGCTGAAGGTATCAGTCCACGGACCCCAGTACGGCGTTATCGCCGGCATCTCCACCTTCCCATCCCTGATCACGACGTTAGCGATCCACTTTGAATCATGCTTGATCTACGAGCGGGGGTATGAGCCAGGGAGAAAACAACGACAACTACTAGACCACACACCATCTCATCCGCAATATCAATCATACGTTGAAAGAACCCCGGATCTTCCTCCGCGAGCTGATACCAGGGCGCGAAATCGCGCCGAATCTGGTCGTACTCGTCGATGAGGCACGCGTGGCGCTGCGCGAATTGGAACCACTGGTCGTAGTTGCGCGGGGGCGGGCGCCGGTTCTTGAGGGCGTAGCGTGCGGTCGCTTGTGCGAGGGTGGGGGACTGGCGGGCGTAGAGCGCGTCGACGCTAAGGCGGGCGGCGACCGTGGGGTCGTTGAGGTCGAGAGGCTCTGTGGATTCGGGGGCGGGCGGTGAAGGAGGAAGAGGAGGTGGAGGTGGCGAGCTGCTGCGGTGCCGCTGGTGTAATGCGGTGAGCGTGGCAGCGACGAGGCCCACCAGGAGCGTGGCGACGACGAGGAGGGGCACATGGTGCCGACGAAGCCAGGACTTAGTAGGCGGAGTCGCGATAGCTTCCTCGTCGCACTCTGAATCCGTCTTTGGACCGGGGCTGGGGGTGAGCAAAGGCGCGACATCGTCTCGAGATTCCAGGGGGACGCGCTGGTAGAAGAGACCAGAGCGAGGGGTGTGGCGGGACCAGGACCAGAACCTCTTCAATATGTCCATCGACGAGGAGAGTTAGGTGACGGGGAAGAGAGGGAAGCTGATGTGGCACTCTCATACTCGTCTTATGCCTACCGCGGCCGGCGCTTCTGAATAGGCGACGGCGTTTTCCAGCCGGACGTGATTCGGAAATTTGTTCCAAAGGAGAGTTTGAGTCTTCATCCACAAGAAGAAGAGTGGAAGTGAACCAGTCAAGTGAAAGTTGGCAAAGAAGACGCGAGCCCATGCGCTATCCGCGCAGTTCTTGAGGGCGTTGGACAAACTTCGGTCTGAACGACGACCAGGGAGCAACCAAGCAGCGGGTAGTAACATCGGAAGATGAGGCGATGACCGCTTTTTCGACCAGATCCTTGAATAAACGGCCACCGAGCAGAACGTTAGTCGGCGGGATCCATGCTCAGCCTGTCCACCGACCCCAGCGTGGCCGGGAGGCTGGGACCCAGGCTGGAAGCGTGGACGTAGCGAGCTGCGGAAAAGCTGCGCATGTCGTAACTCCCCGAGCTGGATCAGATGGCTTGTGCAAATGGGTTTGTGGTGCGGGGTTGAATTCCTTATGCGACCATGGTTGGACCACAGGGTGGTCTTCAACGAACACCACCCACATTTGCGTGCCCGCCAAGTAGTTGAATGCGATGCAAACGCTGACTCCTAGTTAAGTAAGTCCTTTCCGAATTACCCGGACTGGTAGTCTCAAAATTCCTTTGTAGTAGCCACTGATCGGCACACAACTTAAGTACTTACCTCCGCCTCAGTAGTCCATGCGGTAGGATAAAAAGCATGGGACATCCCTTGAGACTCTCTCGGCAATATTTAGGTCGTTCGTCGACGGTCTGAAACATCAAGGAAGTATTGAGTCCACATGATAGTCGCAGTGGACTCATCCATACTGCTGTATATGCGGTTGCTTTCTTTACAAGTGGAGTGCTGAAACCGTACAACGGCCGAGTTTCTAGCCGTGCGTCGTGCCTGATCGATCTACACAGCGTCCCGCGACACCGCCCGGCTTGATAGAATATCTTCAGGATGCCTGCCGCGCGGAGAAGTAAAAAATATCTGCAACAACACCTTCTGCCCCAAGTTCAGACGTTCCGCCTATTCTGATTCTGTGCCATGTTCTTCTGCCGATCTTGCGTACAACATGCGAGGTACGAGCATACTGTTGTAGCGTCTGTCTACGAGAGACTAGATCTTGCGTCCAGCATGTTGAATTTCAACGAAAATGAAGGCAGTAAAATCACTGAGAATGAGTAGTATGTACAAAACACAAGGCCCGGTCGCAGCCTCGTAGGTGGTTACTTATATAATTATTTCGGACGGAGGGAGCGGTTGGGGAGCGGTTAAGATTGAACTCGCCGCAGGCTGAACGTTAACAACTCAGAACATAGCCTATGGACCCCCACGGGACACCCGATGCCCTCGATGAGATTTTGCTAAGTCATTAGCTACCTCCGTCCCTGGCTGGAACTGTCCAGTGCGGCCCAATCATAACTATTCAACCCGGCCTCTTACGGCAAGCGCCAAAGAAGCACCAAACACCGGCAACACGGCCATCAGCGCACCTTGTCCGCTCCCTTCATCATCGCGCTACCCGTCCACAGCCAGCGCTCCCACAGCGGACTACAGCCTTCGCGGCTGCGCCAATCCGAGCCCTCAATCCCGTACGATTGGCCTCCTGCAGACGACAGTGCTCTGGGACACTGCTGGTTAGGGTTTGACGAGAAGTACGTTTCCCCAACGAAACCCTTGCGCGATGTGCAGAGAACGAGATTTACGCGGTGCCACTGATACCCGGAATCGCAAGATAAAACCTGGGGTCGCCCGCTCCTCAAACCGCTCTTTCCTTTTTTCGCTAACCACCATATGGATTCCCGGGAGTCTATCTTGAGAAACGGGACTTCCCAAATCCCACATCTACACGCGATCTGACTCTTCCCGTTTCGACTCCTATTCCTGCTCGGGCTCCTCCCGTCACTGACTGGTTTCAGACAGCACTCTGAAGCTGGGTTGCATCGCAAAGAGAAGGCTCGGTTATGCTTGGAGGCATAGTTTTTATAACTCGAAACGACTGCTGGCGCAGTATAGCACTGCTGCAGTCATTACCTATGTTGTGGATCTCCTTCTAGACCTTTCCCAGGCCCCGATATCTATAAGGTGCGTCTCCACGAAGCCCGTCTGTGTTTCTTTTGCCCCTCTTTAATTGACTTACAGATACTGTGGTCGCAACAAATGGTGGGTGTATCTCAGACGCCGGAAGACGATGGTGGTGTACTAACAAAATCAGTCTATACTTTTCCTTCCCAGCGTCGCCGTGCTCGTCGTGGTTCTGACTCGCCATGCGGGTGCGTCCACCTTGGGCATGTTCCACAGATTCAAAGCTCACAACACTCATAGTCAGCAGCGCGGCGGCGGCCCTAAAGGCTGTTACATTGTGGCAATTCGGCACAGGCCGTCTGCCGGCCGCCCAACTCGGGCTCCCGTTGCAACCTCTATCGACCGCCACGGACGGCTCCGCGACGGCGTACCCCTACCAACCAAGCGGTCAACAACGCTCAGCTCACGACGACAAATGCGGGTGGCGTCACCACCACGACCTTCGCATCCGCCAGTGCGTTCGTTTACCAATCCGATCGAAATGTCGACTCCTTACCCAGCCACCGTTATGGCCCCACACACGATCATCGCATCCGCCTCGGGGTGGGTCGAGCCGAATGCTAACGGCGGGGCTATCGAGTGCGCGTTCGTCAATCCGAGTTTCGGACGGTGCTTTAACATTCAGTCTGGGGGGGCGACCGTTCCCGCGAATAGCGGCAAGCCATTTCCGCGCGTGCTGCAGGTTTCTACGTCTTTATCTACATCGCGTAAGTCGTGGCGCTCCGATTAATATTGGTTCCTGATTTCCCCCACTTGATGTCAGTCGCTCCGACAGATGCGAATCTGAACCACCACTCGACACCGGTGGGAGCGATCGTCGGCGCGGCGCTCGCGGGGCTCGTCGTCGTGCTGGGTGGCCTGCCTGCGTTCGTCATCCTGCGGCGAAGAAGACTGAAGCGGCAACGCCGTTTCAGTCTTTGGGAGGACGACCAGACTGCCGACGCCGGCATCGCGGAGAGCGTTGCTGGGAATGCCGGCGTTGTGGAGAGCGTCGGCGAGCACGCTGTCACACCGTTCGTGAGTACCCCGCAAGCTGAGCTTGGGCGGGGGCGGAGGCGGAAGGGGGAAGAGCGCCTCCGGACGGTCGCACCCCCAATGAGCGAGCTTGCGTCCCCGGCGAGTGATGCCAGTGGCGATGGCCCGGGGGTAGGCTCTGTGCAGGTCGCGTCCGAGCTCCCGACGGCTGATCTCGTACAACTCCTGGCCGAACGGATACGGAGTGAGGAGCGTGCACCGCCGTATGCACTGGTTGAGAGGGGCGATGTTTAAATTGCTGCGGTTGCGATTGCGCGTAATTGTACGGTATTGGGTAAGAATCCTCCCGTCGCCTTGCGAGGACGGAATCTATCGCGGCCCGCAGACGTCCAGTCTGATAATTCGCAGATGGAGGCTATCCAGAAGCCACAGTCTCGGCCCGTTAATCGCGGAGGGATAATCCCGAGTGCAGATATGATTCTTTGGAGGAGTTAATTCAACTTGAACTTTGAACCTCGGTATTACGCGACCCGCGATGCGGTGTGGCGGTACTGCAGCAGAGTGGCAGACAGCACGGAGTGTCTTGGATTGCGATGATATAACATCCCAAACTCCCCGCGGCGCACAGGTGCACTGAGACTTGGAGGCAGCACCGCTGATACTTTAAATTGACCGCCGACCAGGTTCCTCCGAGAATATCGATGGGATGTCTGCGCCCATTGGCCGCACCATTCCAACTATTTGCGTGTCTTCCGTTTCAATGTCAGCGCCACGTTTCATTGTGGTGTTTCAAAGCGGCAGTTGAACGAGTAAGTTGCTTCTTCATACTTCCTTCTCTCACCGGCTGCCGATTATTGAGCTACTCTATATCTATAGAACGAGGTTACGAGTGGTTAGTCTGTCAAGAGAGACTACTCTATATCCTGCCCTCATCAGCATCAGCATCACCTATGAACTACCTCCGCCCATATAGTAAAACAACGACCCGTTTTGAGGGGTACTTTATTCCAACCAACGAGCCCCAGGAGTTTTGAACGGCCTGGAGCGATGCCGATGGTCGTTCAAACTAAGACATTTCCGGTGTCGAGAACAAAACGGATTTTGTGTGCCTTCCGGGCCGATATACGTCAGAAGAAAAAAGAGTAAATATCTCTTCATCATCCCTGCCGCGTTCTCTTCCCGATCTTACATCGTCTACTCTGTCTATCATGTTGGCATGACAGGGACTTTCATTCGGACTTCGATGAGGATTGAGCCAATGGGGGCTCTGGATCACAGTTCACAGCTCTGAGAAACTCCGTGGGCTCTTGCACTTACAACAATATATACAGTCCCCCGGTATGCCCGACTCCAGTTCAATGAAATTTTGGCAGTGTGACCGACGTCCTTGCCATGAGCGTTCAACTTGCCAAAGAATAAATATTCAACCCAACCTCTCGCGATACCCCTTGCAAGACCTCTTGCAGTAAAGACCGAAGATCAAAATACCGGCAAACGCCGGCGGCCATCAATGCGCCTTGTCTTCTCCCTTCATGGTCGAATGCCCGGCTTTCGCGCTATCGTCGAGTGTACCTTCCCTCGAGCTCGTCCGCACTCACACTCCTCTGTGAGGGCTCGTGCCTTCCAAATCCTCAGCTCTAACCACTGTCTGGCACCGCCGTGGCCACATGTGCACATTTGCGACATAGCCAAAGCAACGAGTCCTTGGTCCACTTGATCCCGCAGTCTCTGCCTCCTCACATTACCGTCGGATTGGAATCCTACTTCCCTCCTCAGCAGGACGCATTGATTTCGGAGAAGACTCCCAGATCCACCGTCAAACACCCAGAACAAATGATCACATCTTGGTTCTTCATTTACTTCAATTCTATTCCCAGGCTCCCCTATCTATAAGGTGCGTCTTACCACGAAGTAGTCTCTGTTTCTTCTTTTGCCCTTCTCCCGCCCACCTGCAGGTACGGTGGTCGCCGCAGATGGTGGGTGCACCCCCGGCCGGAAGCAGGAAGACGTCGTACTGATAAAATCAGTCCAGCAGGTCATACCTTTCCCTCCGCTCATTGCCCTTTTCTCCGTGGTTTTGACCCTGCATGCTGGTGCGCTCCTCGGCCTATACATACAAGAACGACGACTCACGACGTTCAGCTGGCAGTGCGGCGGCAGCCGTTACACTGTGGCAATTCGGCCAAGGCCGCCTCCTCCCCGGCCAGCTCACCCTCCCCTTGCAGCCTCTGGCGACCGCCACCGACGGCTCGGCGACGGAGTACCTCTACCAGGTGGTCAACGACGCGACGCTCACGACGACGAATGCTGCCGGCGTCACCACCGTAACTTTCGCATCTGCTAGTGCGTCCATCAATCCATCTCAACTGCAATCTCAAGAAGCTGATGTATCATACAACCACCGCATTTCTATAGGTCCACGCACGATCATCGCATCTGCCTCTGGCTGGGTCGAGCCGTTCGATAACGGGGATGCCATCGAGTGCGCGTTTGTCGATAAGGATTTTGGACGGTGCTTTCAAATTCATGGCGGGAGCGCTGTACCCACGAATAGCGGCGCCCCAATCACCCAGGTGCTGCAGATTGCGCCGCCGTCGTCTACGGCCACGTCGGGTGAGTCGTTGAGTTGCAATTGGTAGTTGGGAACTTACTCAACGTCAAACTCCGACAGCTCTCCTCCCGTCCTCGTCGTCCAGTGGCGCCAGCTTGGATTCGAATTTAAATACGAAACATTCAACACCCGCGGGGGCAATCGCCGGCGCCGTAATCGCGGTGGTCATCCTCCTCCTCGGCGGGCTCTTCGCGTTCGTCGTCCTGCGGAGGAGACGCACTCGGCGGCTGTGGGAGGACGAAAAGAACGCGGCGCGCGCGTACGACGCGGGCGTTGCGGAGAGTATTGGGCGCAACGCATCAGAGGAGGAACCGTCTGCCGCGCAGGCTGAGCTCGCGCGGGCACGGAGGCGCAAGGAGGAGGAGCGGTTCCGGGGAACGGCCTCGACGAGCCGCATTAGCTCCGCGCCGAGCGACGCTGGTGGTGGCAGGCGGGTGGTGTCGGTGCAGGTTGCGTCCGAGCTCCCGACGGCGGATTTGGTTCAGCTGTTGGCGGAACGGATGCGGAGTGAGGAGCGCGCGCCGCCGTATGCGCTGGTTGAGCGGGGCGATGTTTGAGAATTGTTCTTGTTGTAAATTGTACAGTATCTCTCCCTTCGTTCAAGTCAGGGCGTCACTTTGAAGCGTTCCAGATAAAGACAGAGTCATGAATAAGAGATGAGTGAGAGTTCAGATCGGCCGGGGCGTTCGAGGCCGTTCGAGAATTGCATTGTAGTCGGAAGGATGGTTTAATTACACCTTCGCCGTCGACGAGACATAAACGACCAAACTACAAAATCATGTAGATACCAATGTTCACCTGGACATACCCTCTAAATCAATACGCCTCCGTGGTCTTTACTCCCTCGAGGTACGCCAACCACGACGGGCGCGCAACAAGCTCCTTGTACCATCTGCAAGCGCGCCGCTCGTCAGTCGGCCGTAAGCGCAAAAACAATCCAACCAAGCTCACCTCGCGACGTTGGGGCGGCGCGTCATGATATCGCTCCCACCCAAGGTCACAAACGACGCGTACGGGAGGTGGAAGAGATCTGCGAGAGTGATGGTCTGCGGTTCAACGTTAGGTATACGCGATATACGGGAAGCCAACAATTTAACGCACCTCGCCCGCGACGTAACGGTGTTTCGCCAGGAGGGCCTCATAGCCCTCAAGCTTCTTGTCCAGCGTCGCCAATTCCTTGTCTACGATCGCCTGGTCCGGGGCCATGCCGAATACTTTCCTGGAGGGGGATCGCGTCAGCAAGTGACTTCATATCAATATAGATGGCGGCCGACGCACTGCTTGAAGAACTCCAACCCCGCCGCGCTCGCACTGGGGTCAAAGTTCGACACCTCGGCCGCCGCGGCCTGCTCGAAGAGCGCGTTCGCCTTGGGCTCGGTCGGGATGAGCCCGGACTGTGGGTGCTTGGCCGCGATGTAGCGGCAGATCGCGCGCGTCTCGTATAGGATGAAGCCGTCGTCGTCCTGGTGAGTGCGTCAGACCAAAGAATGATGAGTTGAGCCCGGATTTATAGGGGTAGGTGAGACTTACGATGTACGGGATCTGCCCGAACGGCTGCTTCGTGAGGTACGCGGGAGTTTTGTGCTCCCCCTTCATAAGGTCGACCTCGACGAGCTCGAAGGGAACCTGCAGCTCGTGCAGGACGGTCGCGACGCGGCGGGTGCAGGTCGCGAATTTGGAGCCGTGGAGTTTCAGGATGGCCATTGCTGTTTCTGGTGATGTTGTTTCTGTTGTTGGAGTAATGAGTGAATAGGACGGGATGCCAGGCTTTTTTAAACCTCCCTTGACGTACATGGCTTGACATCCAACCTGATCGTCTTTCTCAGCAGACTCGTATTGAGTCCCGGTCATGACGCCGTGAATGCCCAACCTGTCCCTCACGGGACACCGCGAATACGGTGAAGCCCGTTCAACCGGCCTCCATCATCAAAGTCTTCCTCAGCAGACTCGCATTGACTCCCGGTCAGGACGCCGCGAATACGCCCAACCTCCCCCTCACGGGACACCGCGAATAAGGTGAAGCCCGTTCAACCGGCCTCCATCAGACGGGGAACTTACAAATTTATATTCGGCGGGGTCCGTCCGTCGGAACCGGGTGGTTCCGCCGGGTATGCCTGGGCGTAGTGAATCGTTAAAACAGTCTTTACTAAGGGTGAGGGTCAGTGTCCTGACGTGTTGACTTACGAGTCTGCAGTTCGTGATGAATCCGGGCCTCGTAAAAAAAATCAGCGTCAGTTATGTAAAGGGACTTGATTGACTCGGGGATAAAGACACTTATTTTGTGCTCTGCGACATGATTCAATTGTGCTGCTGGACGGGGAACAAACAGAACAGGGGAGTCTCACTCACCGCATTGAGTGCAAGCATCTCACTAACGTCGCTCTACGCAGCGCGATGCGCGAAAAACCGTCTTTGCTCTCTCGATCATCGCCTGCACTTTGTCACACACGCCCGAAGGTTCGCTGGCCGGATAGATATTCGAGGAATGGCTACACCCTCGAATCGGCGCGGTAGATGATCCAGAAGGCGTACCCCAGCGGGCTCGGTGGTTCGGCGGCGAACGGCTGGCGGGGCGGATAGCGCGGGCAGGCGGTCGAGATGTGATTTGCGTGCTCGACAGAGATTATATCGCAAAGGGGTGCTTTCCCACTCACTGTTGACGTTTGACCATGTTCACCGGCCGATTGGAGTCCAAATGTATGGCAGGTGCGGGAAGTTTTGCATCGCAACAGGAATAAGGCGGCTTCTTAGAGAGGTCCGGGGAAGCGAGCTGAGCGAGGCTTGGAAGGCATGTCGAGCGAGTTGGGGACTGTGAGACGGTGACGGTCAAGAGCGAACATGAGGCCGTCGCAGATATAGAGGATTGGGACTAAGTATGCCACTTGCGCTCTTCCGAGATCGCTGAGAATATTGCAGGGGAGACTTGTGGCTCAGGAGGCTTCAAATCGAGGTCGGGAGTTGGAGTCAGAGGCGTGGCTACACGGTCAGTTCGAGTGGAGAATTCGAGCAAAATCGAGGTGGTGTTCTGGGAAAGAGAGTGCCGAATGCCGATGGACCCCGATGTCAAACCTTGACAAACAATGATGGCTCTTGCTTCCTCCCACAACAACCCCCGTTGGCTCCCTGCCTGGAGCTTCGCGCTCACGGCCTCTCGGAACATATAAATTCCACAGCGCTCCGTCGCTGCAACCAATGTGAAAGTAATAATGCTCAAAATCCAAGCACTCGCTGACTGGCAATTTGGGAAAACTAGGGCTGTTGACCGTGCCCGTTGCGCCGGTTCTACGGGTCCCGTGCGACGGGTAGCCGACCCGTTCCGTGGCAGTCTTTTCCTCAGTAGTGACGGCGCGGTAACGGGACGGGTACCTACCGTTTTTCACCGTCGATCGACGGCCGTCGACGGGACGACGGGTGGTGCCCTCAATTTGTGACAATCATTCAATATTCCCAAGTCTTTCTCCCCAGAAAAGGTGAAACAGTCAAGTCTCCTTCAATCTAGCAATTATCCTTTCCAATCTGGTCGTTCTACAGGGCTCCTGCCCAGGTTTTTCGCGGTTCGGCGACTGCTGATTAGGATTTCCCCTTTTGGAATTTGTGTTCAACCTTCAGCATTACGCCTTGTGAGGGCAGGGGATCCTCCGCAAAGCTTGCCCGCAGGTACGGCTTCAATTACACAGCTTTAATTGAGCTCACAAGGGTCGTACCTGGTCCTCCTAGCGCTACAAGTGAACCTGTGAGGCATGCTAGCTAACAACCGACCGCCAGGTGAAGTTTTCGTCCATAACAGGCTGATATTGAGAGGTAATTGAACATTTTGTGTATTGTTATATGTCCGTCACCGTCCCTCCATCCGCGACGGCCGTCCCGTCGCCCGCCCCGCCCCGTGGAGGCTCCCGCGAAACTTATGACGGCACGGTGACGGTACGGGCTTACCCGTTCGACTCCCGTCAAAATGACGGCCGTGCCCGTCGACGGGACGGCGAACAGCCCTAGCCCGGAAAACGCGCCGCGACTATGTAGTAGAGTACTTAGAAGCTGCAGCAAGCGTGGAGATCCACCCAAATTGGCACCTTAGCGGAGCGCAATACGCGGGACATGGCTCGCGCAAAGTTTCAAGGCAAACCCATAGATGTGAGTGTTCAATTTGCGTCCAACGGACTGGCAGGCAACGGTGGGAACTGACAAGACGAAAACCGAAGGGGTAAATATTATGTATCGAAGAATCGACGAAGACAAAAGCGTCGTCGACATTGACGCTACAGCTGCTCCCCATACGCCGGCGGCAGCCGCCCGCTCGCGCTGCGCCCCAAACTCGCCTCCGAGACCGGCCCCGCGTCCATGTGCCGCTCGCTGCTCGTGAGGCCTACCTCTGACCGCGGCTCATGGTTCTCCTCCCTAACCGCGCCTGCACTCGCCCTCTGCGCGTTAGCCAGAGGCACCTGCGCACGCGGAAGCGGCCCCGCCTGTGTGCTCGCATCCCCCGCACCGGTACTGCCGCTCGCGGACGTGGACCCTGTGGCGCTGGTGGTGTACGGGACCGAGACCGCGCTTCTCTTGCTCGGGTAGTTGAAGGCAGGCACGACCACAGTCTGATCCACCAACCCATTCCTCGTGCCTCTATCCCGACTCTCCCGCATTCCGCTCCCAAACGGCTCCGTCACCATCCTCGCACGCATAACCCGCGCTCGCCTTCTGAAGCAGAGCCGCCACTGCACACCGCGACCGCGGCGGCGAGCGCGACGACGACAGTGCCGACGGTAATACCCACGAGCGCTCCTGGGGCCAGCTTCTTTTTTTGTGATGGGGACCGTATTGGGGCCGGAGGAGGTCGTAGGGGCGCTGACGAGGAGGGGTGTCGTCCTCGTCGCGGTACGCATTGTGTGAGAGGGAGAGTTTAAATTAAGTACATGCTCGTTATAGACCCGTACTCTGCGGAGCAACGAGATGGCCCCGCGCTCGGCACATGGGTAACAGCACTCGGGGTTGCCCAAATATGCCTTTGAGGCGGGTCGCCATCTTCGAAAGCGGTAAAACAGGGAATGAATCAGGAGATACGTATCCCCTTCCGATCTTAAATGCTATGTTCAACGAACCACGTTCATCCTCATGCGGTGGTCGATAATCCCCCCACTCGACTGCAGATTCAAAGTCTGGTTCGTACCTGTGTTGCTTCAATGCTTGAGTGGACCCGCCCCATCACTCCAGCGAGTAGCACCGGGTCCCAGGAAAGTAGGAAGATAGACACAAGAAGTTCTGCGGCGGGAGATGGACAGATTGATGAGTCAGTAGAGCGAAGCCCCTCTCATCACAAGTTCCACAACTGGCGGCAGTCAAACAAGATGTTCATCCTCAGTCAATGCGTACGCCGCAAGTACGCCCTCCAACATCTATCGGACTTCCACATCACCTCCGTCTTCCCTAGCCCCACTTCCGTCACTCACTCCCAGGGTGCGTAGCTCCGAATCACCCGTGACGACGCGCAATCAGCCTCGGCGCTCTGCAATCAGCTCGCCGCAACTACACTGCCCACATCTCTGGACTGTTGAAATTCAAACGCCGACGAGTCCACGCTCGTCTAAGTAATCTACAAGGTTGTTATTTGTCTCACCAAGTCTGGTCACAGGTCAGTGACAGTCTCTCGTAGTGGATTACCGACAAGGGTTTCTGTTGAGGTCATCCGAAAGCGAGTGGGAATGAGCTACATCACATCAACCTGCAATCAGTGGACCATGAGTGTTAGCAGGCAAGAGGATGCAATGCTTCTCACTGACAAAGTGCCACTGGGAACAGTGCGATTGAATGTGATTGTCATGTTGGACTAGACCTGGTGTCAGAGGACGTAGGAGGATGATGGGTTGATACTCACTAGATCACAACCATCCGAAAAGGGATTGTTATAATAGGAGAAAGACAAAACCGGAGGTGAATTTTCGTCCCACGCGCCAATGATAGTGACGTTGGAAATCAAGTTGTTCACTCCAAAGTCTCCAAGGTTCTCGCCAACGGTCAGAACATGTGGCTCAAAAGCATAGCGGACCATTCTATTCGAGCATTTCTTTCGACAGCAATTCAAGGTCAAGAGATCTAGTGCCGAGCTGGAAACAGCTTCCGGCACTGGGTGTTCAAGCCAGAATTCTGATTCAGACCAGCCACTTATTCCAGAGATCATTGTGAATGGTGGCCATGAAAAAGATTGCAACACAGGTAGATACACAAATATGGAAGCTGCAGAAGAGGAATATCCAACAGGTCAAACCTGTGACCGCTTGCCCCCCCTCTCAAACGCTGACAGCCCGGGGTCATCAACATCCTTGGGACTCTCCATCTGCCTACTGGGGTACGTTGGGATGGAGACCATGGCGTGGTCCGGGTTTGCCGCGTGGAACTGCTCACGGACATGCTCGCGTGAATTCAGACTTGAATGACTATATTTCAGTGGGGAGCCCACATTCCAACCAAGAGGAGAACTCACATGGACATGAAGCTGCAGGCGTAGACTTGGGGACACGTGAGTAACGAGCAAGAAGAATATACACTGTATCGGCTGTGCGGAGTTTACTTACGGCGAACGAGAATGAAGAAGAATCTGAGGCAAATGTGAGTTGTCAGGATTTGTATTGGGGCACAAGTGGGCATGGGATGGACGTACAAGCCGTAGATCAGAGTTGTCTTCGATGTCAAGAACTGCACATCGGATTTTCACTTTACTAACTTGGGATTCGGATTTAAGGCAGCGACATACCGTGACAAGACAGGCAATGGCGAAGATCCTGTCAATGAGAAAGTGTGAGAGCAAATACAACTGGGGGCATGCAGATGGAGATCATACACGATGAGCAGGCCACTGTTGACCGTGTAGGAAATCAGGGTATTGAGCGCCCGGTTTGTCCTGGAAGTGCAAATTGATATGTCTGTCAAGCAGAAGCTGGATGCAACACAACACACTTATGAAATCCAGTTTTGTTGCGGCCGAGCCAGTAGATCATCGCCATCGATATGAGCGAGTCACAGGCAACCTCGAATGCGAGGGAACTCGTTGAAAATGGCTGGCGGATAGATCAGTTCACTGGACGTAAGTTGTGGACTGGGAGTAAAATGCACATACAATGGTCACAGCAGTATCTGCGAAGGCCGTGTGCTTGGAGCTGTTGACATTTGGTTCAATCTACGCCACAGAAACACATGTGAGACTTACAACTCGAATGTTGTACCTGAAAGTCTAGTGTTAGTAGATGACTTGAATGTCAGCAATCTTGAGAAGCAAACCTGTGGCAAACCCTAATCACACAGTGTGAGCTAAACCTAGTTTAAAGAGGAGCAAGTATATAAACACACCCAGTTGACCAAGGGACAAGGTGATCTGTATACACACCAGTTACAAACAGCTTTCATGGATAGTGAATGCTCACAATGCAGAGTGGCACATAGATGGACTTGGCTGAGAGTGTCCAGATACGAAAGGCATAGAACCTATGTTAAAACTGATCAGCCACACACCAGCTTCAGTTATGGCATCCAACATTTGTACGAGAGTGCTCAAAGAATCTAGAGGACACAAGTTGTTTATTAGGTCTGCACGAGCAGTTACTACTGTGAAAATCCTCACGTCCAACAATGATTTGTGCCTGGAAGGCTGTTGTGAGACAGGAGAAGGGAGCGGAAACAGCAAATGAGGACACGAACACGAAGACTCCTGGAAATCTATGAGACTCTGACAATTACCCGAACGAGGAGGTATGGAGGACTTGCCACGGTACCCGGCTAATGGCTTCAAAGTCACCAAAATTGTTGATCGACGTGACATAGTAGGACGCAGCGATGAGGACAAGATTGAAGAGGTCAATGGCTCTGTAAAGCCAACAATTAATGAAATCAACCTCCGGAAAGCCGTGGACATACGTCAGGACACCGACCTGCATCCCTGATTAGTAAATGGAAAATATATGGGTGTATGTATAGGTTGAGCCGGAGTGACACACAAAGGTTTTCAGAAATACTGTGTCGCGGTGGCAGAACTTGGTATAATAGAGGTAAACCTGATTGATTGTTATAAAGGGTACGCGAGCAGCAGAGAGCAGAATGGTCTGTACCTGAAGACATGTAACACCAAATACGCTGAGCGATATAGTCTTTGTTAGTCAGCAGCAGACATGATTTGCGGCCAACTCACACTGCGGAGATGACGAGGCCAATCAGCCATGGGCCAAGGAGGGAGCCCAGTGGGACCAGACTGTGCTGCGCGACCACAAGTGTGGTTGGGTCAGACATATTGAGCTGCAAGTGAAGCGGCTCAATGTCATTCTTGTGGTCGCCTTTTTAAGGGTCCGGGATTTGGGACGGCACGGGCATCAGTAAAAGCCGGCAGCAGATCCAAGGGGCTGGTCTATTCTGTGGGACTAAATTAAAGCATCACATCTGTGCACATGCCCGTGCGGGGAGATCTTTTGCATCAACTTTAATCCAGTCGTGGCGGGATAACTTTATCCGATATCTATCCGAGTGGAAAGATGCTGGCCGGTGTGCGGCAATAGCTCGTAACGGATGAATCACAACCCCGAAAGAAACTGCCCACACCTGGATTCCAACTGGGTTCTGTAAACCCTGATAGACCATGATTGGGTCAGAAGAGACGACTCAGACACGCTGTGACGCACCGGCAATAGCTGTGGGTGGTGCAACGATGAAGCTTGAAGGAGGTTCCACTGCTACTGAATTTAGGACGGAAGTATTCCGGATGGACAGATGAGGTGAATCGACCTTCTCCACCTTGATTTGAATTATATCTTTGCTTGCGGAGAGCAGCTTGCTCTGGATAGAAACCAATCAAAGGAGGAGGAAGGACCCGTGGGAGCATCCGGTGACAGCGGGAATTTGATTGGACAATTGCCTGGGGACAGTTGTGGAATTCTACGGAGCTACCGACCTATCTGTCTCCCTCACTACCTACCTACCCGGAGCCCATCTTCGAGGAGTATTGGGGATGCGGAACAGACAATCTTATCAGAGGGAAAACAAGTCGTTCCCCCTCGGACGCGGAACTTGAATGCAGTGAGGGATATTTTGAACATGCTGAAACGGGGGCCAGTGGCAAAATGAGATTTAAACAGCAGATGTTCTCCCGGCTCTGATGAGAGCCAACTTGCCAAGATGAGGATGCGGAGCAGATATTGGAGCACAAGGGCACTCAAAGATGCGCTCAAAAGAGATGCACCGGGATACCATCCTTGATATCTTTTAATGCCATGCTATGGGGACGGTGATCGAGACAAGTCAGAGGAGTAACGGACCTGTGAACTGGGACTGTTGGACCAGCATGAGAGGTACAACATTCGAGGTACAATATTTTTTTGTTGTAGAAGAGACTGTCCCAAGGTCGTCTTCATCTCGATCCCTGGATTGATTGTCGAAAGGCTGCAATAAATTTTATTCTGTGGCCACTCCGAAAGGCGCCGACACCTGGGGTCGACACATTGTACACAATCATAGCCTCAGATAGGAGGTGCAATGATCAAGGGAATGAGATGATTAGACTGAGAAGACAGAGTTCATTTGGATTCTAGCGCTATTTGATCTGGCACTGACTATTTGTGCCTTGCCCGTGGTGTGTGGTGTTGTTTCAAGATGCGGAAGCCAAAGGTTCTACCGCCGCAGCATCCCATCTGCCAACCGGGAGAAGAACCTCTGAACTCCATCAGATATTCAACCAGTGCGCTACCTTCATTGCTCATTGGATTAATTGGGTGCTTGCAGGCCATCTCGGGGTGGGCAGATTCCAGAACACGGTGCCCCAGTGTGGGAGAATCTAGGAGAAGTTCCGATTAGAAATGAAGCCGACTATTATTGGCACATCAAACTCTCCTGCCTGGGCTCTTCTCGTGTGCCTGTACAGACACCCCAGATGACGGTGAAACGGGCAGATGCGCGTAACAGATGCGCCTAACGGTGAACTTGGCTAATCTATGTGAAATGGCAACTAGTTGGAAACTAGCACCACTAGACACACACACTAAACAAATCCCCCATTATACTTTCCAAGACTAGTGCACTCCCCGGGATCCAGTACCTAATCTCAGTAACTATATACAGGGAAGATTCAAACTGCAGAATAAGAGTCTGCCTCCTTGCGATGCACAAGAAGACCAGCTTTTTCTTCCTGGCTACCTGTACACAGCACTGTATTTAGTGCTTGATTGACAGTGCACATTATCTGACTCACTCGTATAAGCAGTGGATGACTCCAGGTCTCCCCCTCATCATCCTCAAACAACCCTTGTTTCCTCAGAGCAGGCTCCTTGCGGGCAATAGCAATCCCGTGGGTGTCGAGGCAGTCTGCCAACTGGGATAGGGCAGTTCTTTCTGCAAAACAGGGACCTGGAAATCAGTTGATTCGACTTGCTCAGGATGAGGGTTGAACTTACCTGTGCTGGGACTCTCAAATCTCATTGCGATGATTCTTGCAAGGAGCAAAAATATTGTCCACAGGACAGAGACCATGGCGAATGTGGAGACGAACACACTGGTGAGTGCTGAGCCCAAGGGCTTGAGATGTGGTACTGGGCGAAGATAGCTGATGACAGGGACTCTGTCGGTTGTGTTGAAAAAGTGAACAGTGTCTGCCCATTCCTTCATCAGTGTTGCATTGGAGGTGGCCGCTCGAGATCTGTTGGCGGCCATGGTCCAAACAACTGGAAGGCTGCTGGGAGGGTAGACAGTCACGATACTTTCATTGAACATAACACGGGAGTTGAAGATCTGGTTTTCAACAACGATGCCCAGCTCCAGGCGTACGAGGTGGTACAGGGCTTGGAACACATTTTGGAACATGCTGTTCATGCTGGGCAGCGTTAAAAACCCCTGCAGTGACTTGATGTTGTCCCATGATATAACCTTCTCTGAGTCAAAGATGAGTGTTGAGAAGCCTCCCTGCCCATTATAAACCTGTCCATCCATGATAAAGGACCATTGGCATCCTACCAGCTGTGCTGGCTGCGCTCGACACGGTAGTTCCGTAGGGAGAGAGGTGCCAGATGGGAGGGTCCCATCACAACCACAACATGGTACAACACTCGCAGAGAGTCCAGTGAGCGCAGAGAGTCCAGTGAGGTTCAGTGAGCGGCTAGATACAGGAATCTGAGTTCGTGGGTCAATACAAGAGCCAACTTATGCGTACGCAACAAATTCATAGAGTGAGGTATCCTGGATATGATTATCCTTTAGCTTATCTCACAAGCTTGTTATTTCCCTCACCAACTCAGACCACAGGCCAGTGAGAATCCCTCGGAGGGCATTACTGGCAACAGTGGGAGGGGGGTTGTCAATGGCTGATTGGATGGAGGTCATCCGAAAGCGAGCAGTGGGAATAAAACACATCACATCCACCTGCTGATACGCCTACGGCGCGGCTGAGAGCGGAGCTGAAACCTAAAAAATGCGGAGTAGGATGGGGATGAGAAGACGCTCTGAGGGCCGTAGAGCTGGTCTAAAGGTGCGAGGGATCCAGCAAAGGTCAGATTTAACTCGCAGTGGGACGGCAGATGGGACGATACGAAGTTGGAGACAGCAACGGCGAAGGCTGCTCCGAGACGAGGTGCGAGGCGACGAGGGACAGCGGGGACGACGAGGGACGACGAAAACAAGAGCAAGGACAAGATATTTGAGTGCGCAAGAGAGGGGGAGAGGAACTCTGATTTTATTGCAGTAAATTAGTACATTTTATAGTAGAGGGTAGAGTAAGAAGAAAATACTAAGTCGGAGCGATTACAAACGATTACAAGCCAGAAATTGCGTTGGAAAGCTGAGAAATGCCGCCGAGAGTCCGTGTATTAGTGAGACGAGAGAGCCCGAATGAATTGAATTTGTCGGGGGAAGTGGGTTGAGACCGGAGAAAACACAAGAAAAAGGAAAGCCCAGGGGAAGAGGATTAGTGAGCAAGAGGTTTTGCTGAGTAACTTGGGCTGTGTGTCGGTGGTTGGAGGTCGGCGGCGAGCAAGCGGTGAGACGCGTCAGACGGGCGGTGATGGTGGGAAGAAGCAAGTGCGGGGAGCATCGCCACGAGTCGGATCAGAAACGTCAACTGGCCACGCGAACGGAGGTTTCCGTGATCGGCGCCAGCGACTGCTCATCACTGCCATCCGTGGGGCATTAGCGTGGGCAGGGAGGTGAGTAAAATGCTTTTCACCGACAAAGTGGTGTCCGTGACGTGGTCCGAAGTTATTGTAATTGTCAGGTTCGACTACATCTGGTCTCAGCGGATGCCGGAGGGTGGTGGACTGATACTTACTATATCACAGCCATCTGACACGGGATTGTTATAGTAGGAGAAAGACGAGACCGAGGCCCAATTTTTGTCCCAGGCGCCGCTGATGGTGAAGTCGAAATCCGAGGTGTTCACCGAAAGGGTGTCTCCAACAGTCACCACGTGTGGCTCGAAAGAAGCCTCAGGAGTTTGGATAGACCAGGTGCTGGTCTGTCTATGAGGCAAGCCTGTCGATAGACAGACCAGTCGATCTGAGTTTAAAATGGCGGGTCAAAATTATTGCCCCAAAAGGTTATTCCGGACCGGCTTTCCGTGCGGGGCGAGGCGACAGATAAACAACACCAACGTGCATCAATTGCCTCTAGCACTCGCACAAGTTCACCAAAACCCATCGGGAAACCTGGAGCGCCCTCCTTGCTACCTTAAAACCACGACAATGTCATTTTAATCAGAGATTTCAACCATACAAGGTGCGAGCTCAATAACCTTTTTTGGTAATAATTTTGATCCGCCATTTCAAACTCAGATCGACCAGCCTGTCTTCGACAGGTTTACCCTCGAAGACAGGCTGGTTTCGAGCCTAGAGTTTGGAGTATTGCGGGCACCAGCTTGCTGAAGAGGAGAGGGGGCAATCAGTCGTTCGGGCGGTAAGTGGATTCCTGGACAACTTCGTAGGCGGAAAGCGGAACTACGGGTCAGAGTCTGATTAGTTTGACTGTTGCGTGGCAAAGCGACATTCTACGCACTGTTAACAAGGGCCAGGAACACCGAGATCAAGAGGAAAACACCAAGGTTTGCTGGGGTCGCCCACCGCCAGGGATATGCTGAAGGAAAATGAGTCACAGGAAGGGAGGCCACTAGATGTGCAGCTCACAGCGCTGCAAGGTGTATCCCAGTCTATAGGAGGTCATCTTTAGGAGGGTGCCCTTGAGAGACGGCATGAGTGGGGGATTTGGTGTTCGATTCCTGTGAGGCTATTATAAAGGAGAGATTACGGTCCCGATCTCCCGCATACATCCGCAATCAGAGAGGTTTGCGCAGGAGCTATTGGAGCCACCCAGTGGCACATTTGGGCAGGTTTGGCACGGGTGAATGGTCCCGCTGTGCACAGCACCACTCACAGCCAGTGTCATCCTATTTTGGTGGTGGAGCCATTCATTTGCACACGCAAAAATTGCCACGTTGTGGCTCCAATGGCTCCTGCACAACCTCTCTATTCAGGAATAATCGACTGTGCGTGCCGGAAGCAAATATGTACTCCCGATCCTAGGCTGTGTGCAATCGGGTCCACTTCGTCAATTGAATATTGGAGGGCACATTGCAATTATACTGCTTACCCGCCTGTGGACACCAGGTAAACACAGCGCTTCGGCGGCATTAAGTGATGTGTACTTTTGGAGAGAAGAGTCAAACGACGAACTCCGCGATCGTCGCTCTCGCGTTCTAGGATGGCTGACCCTGCCCCGGCCAGTGCCCACAAAGACAAAAACCAAGGAAGAAACTCGACAGCAGTTCGAGTAGAGTCTGCACGAACCCTTCCCCCCGAATGAACACCAGCGTTACGGCTTGTCGTACCTAGCGGCAGTGAACCAGATGCACAGTAAGCTTCAAGAGATGGGTAAGTGACGATTGGCGCGGAACGATTCATACCTCAACCTCCCCGGCTGTGGCCAGCCCCACATCCGCAAGCACCGGCAGGCATCACGTATCATCCAGCCCCGCACTTTCTGCAGCCGTCGACAACACCCGCGCAATAATTATCTTGGTCCTCCGCCGGCTGTCCGCTTTCCACGCTCGTTCTGCGGCAAGTGTGAGAGGAGAAGCAGGCGACAGAAACATGCGGTGGGGGGATGTGTGAAGAAGAGTTGCTCCGACTCGCAGCCTTCAAATTGGTTTGAAGTCTTTCGGGAGGTGCACAAAGGCAAGGTCTGAGTCGGAAGGATAGTCAAATACCAAGCATTGAGTTGTCCCAATTCCCAGAGGCTGCCAGAGATATGTCAGAGAAATCGAGGTGGTGGTTCGGGGAAAGATCTAGAGAGTGCCGAACGCCGAAGACGCGGATAGCAAACCTCGACAAACAATCGTCCTTCCTGCTGCTTACCACAACCTCTGTCGCTCGCTAGCCTCACCTTGAAGTTACAACGTCTGGGCGACCGTTCTATCAAAGACACCAACAACATTCACCGACATTTCTGACGCGATGGAGCCTAAAAACACAAAACGGCGCAGAAAGGAAAATAAGAGAGAGAGAAACAAGCAGCGATGGTATCAAGACAATACATGCTTGACCTCTCCGTTTCGAGGGCGGGTCGTCTTGCTCCCAACAACCTGCTTCCCTCGCTGACTGTCCCAGACCTCGTGAATCCCCCAAGGTGACAAGGTTCTCTGCTTCGGTTTCCAGCGTGCATACACACTCACCGTCACACCTCCCTATGCAAATGTATCTTACCCGCCCTCTCCGTAGCTCTGGATCCTCCTCCCAGCGCCTGCGTCTCGTCCGCGCGCTCATCCCACATCTCACCCCGCCGCCCTCCCGGTGTCTGGAGCTTCCACACGAAACTCGGCTACGCCGTCCTCAGTCTTCACCGCCCCCAGTAACGCTAGCCAGTGCACTTCGCCCGCCCGCTCGCCCGCCCTTCCTTTCCGTAGCTCCGAATCGCGCTGGGCGATAGTAGGGCTCCAAGCCGGCCGTTAAACGGTACGGCCGTCGAAAAAACGGCCGTCTTTTTCAACGGCACGGCTTGACCCGTCCGTCGAAGGAGTAGCTGGAACCAAGAAACGGACGGGACCCGTCCGTACCGGCCGTAACGGGTGTTTTCAACGGGTCCAACCGTTTTTTCCCGTTAACGGCCGTTTTTCGCCGGTTAAACGGGTTTTAGGACAGTCAATGTCGATTCAACGTAACCTAAGTTGCAGGATGTGAGCCACCAGAGGCCCAGGCTGTGCTGTAAACGGAGGACTGTGGGCTAAAGTCATTCCAGGTTCAGTATCCCAGCCGGATGACGGTCGAAAACCTCAAACTCACCTTGCATCGCTGTCAACTTGGTGCACGAGTGGGGGACCCGTCGAAGCCGTTAAACGGACGGCAACGGGTACCGTGTCGACGGGTCGACCCGTACCGTACCCGGCCGTCGAATCGAAATCCCCCAGGTCCAAACAGACGGGTTGTGGCCTGGCCGTACCGGCCGTCGAACCGTGAAAAACGGTTACGGGTTGGAGCCCTAGGCGATAGAGGCCGACTCGGACGCCAGACACATGCAAGATGCTGTGAGGCAAAGTACGTATCGAAGTATCCGTCTCTGCAGACGCGTCCGGCCGGCTCTATCTCAGGCTCTAACGCCCCACGAATCACCCGACGCTCACCTCTCACTGGCGCTCCCTCGCGTACAACGGCCTCGTGCCACCGCGTTCTCACATTCCCAACTGCGGTGAAAGCAACAAAGCCGCCGAACAAGACGACGAAAACAGGAGGACTTCCTTCGTCCGATACGCACGCATATAATCCGACGGAGGCTTTGTGCGACGCTGATTCTCCCTTTCTGCGTCGGTTTCCAGGGTTCTCCTCGTTCTCACACCTCCCCAGGCCCTACCAAATCCAAACACCACGCCGACCTCCCGCTCGATACCTTGTCGATACCTC
This sequence comes from Mycena filopes, assembly GCA_029281495.1. Lineage (NCBI taxonomy): Eukaryota > Fungi > Basidiomycota > Agaricomycetes > Agaricales > Mycenaceae > Mycena > Mycena filopes. The sequence continues at coordinate 1,606,544 of JARIHR010000020.1, read as the reverse complement.
TACTTTCATAGGCGCTGATCGCCTCATCCGCGCTGACCCCCCGTGTCTGCACCTTCAAGTCCCACTCCGACCCCTCCTGCTCTCCGATACGTCTCGCCCGCCCACTCGGTGGTGGCTCAAAACCGCGGCGCGCCCTGACTCTCATTCCACCGACTCGCGTCCTGCATCAAGCTTTCACGCGCAACACGTCGACGCTGCCCTGCCCTCCGCTCCCCTCCTCCCCGGCGGCTTCTAGCCACGCAATTCTATCCCGCCCGCCGCCTCGGTGGCTCCGAATCACGCCGGGCGACATTGACTCGAGGAGACGCAAGATTCAAGCTGCAAGTCGCCCGACGGAGATCTTGGTTGTCGTGTCTGCGGCTTTGAGTTTTGAGATGATGTTTCAGGCAGCGCATCTCCTAAGCTCGGACTTCAAATTTAATCGGCAGTGCCCCCATCTTCCTCCGCCCGCGATACATACGCCGTCAACGCTCGTGCTCCCATCCTCGCGCGTCACCCTCCCCCGCAAGCCTGATGAAAGCGAATTCCGATACAAACATTACCTCCGAGGTGAGATGCGAGTCGCGCCGAATTCAACTGAAATCGCACATTCTAGTCATAACTTGCAGTGCGTCTTGCTTCGTAAATTGAGTCAAGTCAGGCATGATTACACCGACGACGCATCTATCCTGGGGGCGCTCCTATGGCTGTAATACTGTAACATTATTATTTATACACAACTTTTGATGTTTTTCACAATAAATACACAGCTTGGAGAAGAATCCGCAACTAATACACTACTTCACGATTTACCACTATAATTACACTGCTGCCCACCGAACCAGAAGACGCACCTTTCCAGTCCAATTTTATTCTACACACCCCCAGATTTGTCCCTGAAAAATACACAGGTTCACTCACAAAAAAAATACACACCCTCAGGAATCAGCCCAAGAAAATACACACCTTCATACATTCGTTTAGAAAAAACACACAGGTCAGAATTACCGTCAAACTAACACCTCTCCTACATGTGGTACGGCGGTTCACCTTCGCTGGAGTGTCAAGTCCGGCCGCATAATCCGATCAAAGATTTCACGTGAAAAGAAGCTCCAATCACCTCTCTCTTCCTCCCTCCAGCACGACGATGAGCCACGATCCAGTCCACACGTTCCTCATGGAGGTGCACAACATCTGTGTTGACGCTCAGTTTGTCATAGATTCCCTTCCTAATGCTGAGCTACCTGCGGTCGAGCGAAGTGCACATCAATTGGGTGCTGTCCGACAGATACTCTCTGTGCTGGAGGACGACTCGATCACCGAAGATGTCCGCCAGGAGTCCCTGGAGACTGTTCAGCGGCTCATCGACCCCCTCGAACAATTCATCGCCAACCCCCCGTCACCTACGAGGACCTTCCTCGCGACGGAGGCCACGGGCAAGGCCGGGCGGCCGAAATTCAAACTCAATGTCACCCGCGCTCGCCAGCTTCATGATCTGGGCAACAGCTACGAGGACATTGCGAACGCTATGGGCGTTACTCGCATGACGTTGTACCGCCACATGGGCCACGACGGTGTCTCTACGGCACGGCGGGCATTTACCGAAATTGACGACGGTGCCTTGGATGAGCTGGTGGCCGAAATTTCTCTCGCACATCCCTTTGTTGGCTCGGTCATCGTTTCTGGCCATCTTGAATCTCGTGGTGTTCATCTCCCGCGCCTTCGTGTTCAAGACAGCCTTCGCCGGGTCGACGAACTTGGGGTGCTGGTCAGGTAAGTCATGCGTACAATTGGCTGAATTTTATTGGTTAATTGGTATCTCAGGTGGGCAGGTATCATTAAGCGGCGAAAATTGCAATATCGACATTTTACCCCCCAGAGACATCACCATCAGCGGGAGGAGACGCGGACGGTGTTCCCAATGCAGGGTATCCCCTCTATGGAACGGATGGGGAAGCCGTGCGTGCAGGGCAGCCCAAGCAAGCACTGGGAACGGGGGCAGCGGCGACGGCACTAGTTTTCGTTTTAAGGTTATTATACTGCAGGAGAGCGTCGGGGGGATATGGGAGGGAGTAGATGTCAAAGGAGAGAGGGATTGGTGCAGAGGAGCAATTTCTACGCATTTTCTCGCCTGGAGGGTACCCGAACGCACCGGGGCAGCGACGAGCCATTGCGAGGGAACGGGGACTTGGGGTTTGTGCAGGAGTTGGATGCACTCATTGGGTATATACTTGCGAGACCGCTAAGCATATGGGCGGCAGGGCAGCGGCGGGCGAGCGAGCGCGGTGGAGGGTGGAAGCAGAGAAGGACTGATGATGAGTCTTTGTCATCGCATTACCGAGTTTGGAGACGGCGCTTATTCGAGTAGCACTGCCGTTGTTAGCGCTCATTTTTCAAATGGGACTCAGATAATAGGGTCGCATAAAGGAGTGTATAAAGGGCATATATACTACACAAGCGATTTTTAGAGCGCCACAAAACTCAAGTGCGCGAGCATTAAAGGGACCAGGCGGGCCGATCCGCCTTCGAGACGCGAGTGTCGTTGAGTACTTGTGAGATCACGGCAGCCACAGCGCGAAAATGTGGGGTTCCGGCAATATTGCGATCGACGTGGTACGCCTGGAGGAAAGCGGATGAGGGGAGGAGGCGAAAACAAGGTAGGGTTACTCACAAGCGACATCAAATGGTACTGGCGAAGGCGCGTCACTCCTGGAGCGAAAAGCAGATTAGCGGTGAGTTGGCGATTGGGGTCAGGATGGGGAAAGCGTTCGATGATATCGCGTAGGAGATCCTGCCAGTATCGTGTGCGTCTGGCAAGGTTTCCCGCATCCTCGAGGTCATCCTCGGGGCGAGCATCGGGATCAAGCCACACTGGTCGCGCCCGCATTTGATTTTGCCCAGGATTCGGGGCGGCGGTGCTGGTGGACGCAGATTGGCGGGCCGAGGCGCGACGAGGTTTTGTCTTTTTAGCGTATTTGGCGTAGGTTTGTTGCCATTCGGAATCGGAATCCGAGTCCTCGGAGGCTATGATAAAGTAAAGGCTGTGAGAAATCCATTGTCGAGTCCGCAAGTATTCATACGCACAGATGATGATCGGCGAAGGTGACCGCGGCGCCTTCTTCTTGCCCTTGGCAGCACCCCCTTTACGTCTCGGTCCACAGTCGTTTGCCCAGTCAGGTCCAAGATCCTCCTCCGAGGTCATGGGATCTTACATTGCAAAGTTCAACGTGCCGCTCACACAAACAGTTTTCGGCACTCACCGCACTCGCCATCGCCATGTTTGCCAGTTCTGCGGTAGGAAGGAGGACAATAAATTCACGATGAATACGGTACAGGTGAAGTCGTCCCTACTTTCTGTTCGCTCTGCTGCGCGTGCCCGGACCGGGACCCGCATCGGCGTCTTGCTTCGAATTCTAAGGCGGCGGTCAGCTCGTGGCAAATATATCCCAGAAAAATGGAGTTGACGTACATCGTCGTCGGCACTCCGGGCCTTGAGGTATGCACGCAGGCGGCGCGCGACCCCGTTGAAGAAGGTACACGTCAGGCCGAAAATTGAAGCGTACTCCGAATCATCCGTGTCGAGTTGGTCGAGGATAGGGACGGCGACGAGATCGTAAATGTGGCCGATACCGAATTCCCCCCCGCAGACAACTTTGTCCTGAGACATCTCCTTAGGGTTGCTGGAATCCCCGAAGACGTCCATGAGTAGGAAGGATATCTGGCTGATGTTGGGGCGTGGCTTGTGAATTGCTTCGGCAAGTAACTTCAACGCGAGCAACTCGGCGTCGGTCGGGTTGCCAGCCCGCTGGATATCAAGGTATTAGCTACACCTCCAAACGACGGAAAGGAAGGGAGGGTAACAAACGGGGAGATCGGCGTCGCTCTTCTCACGAATTATCGCAAACTCGCGATATCCGCCGGTTGGGTCCCACTGGCTACGACTGTACTTGAAGCGGAAATGCTCCACACACCGTAGGAGCCCGTACGAGACCGAAACCAATTCGTCGTAGACAGTGTTAACCGCCGCCTGCGGGGAATTAGTGCCACGAACCACCGCCAAGGCAAGATACGCTGGGCGGATGTGATCGACGAGCCCGTGGACGCCGTGAGGGCCAACGGCAAAGCCCTGGTCAAACTTTGCCTCGAACTCGGATGTACCTGGGAAGGAGTGGCAGCGTCAAATGGGAGATGCGCGGAAGGACGGCAGTTCATACCTAAGGCATCCGCCTTGCCCATCAGATGGTCAGAAAGCGAGCGCAGGGGGGCGAAGGGACGGCAGATGTTGGCTTGGATGAAGGATGGAAGATGCTCGGGCGCAAGAGCAGACTGTGCAGGCGTCTCGGCGAATATCTTACATACACTGCACTGGAACAGAGTTCGCTGGCTCTGATCCCAGCGATGAAGGATCCGCGAGGGGCAGCGGCCCACTGGAAGCCGTCAAATCAGCGGGAGGAAGCGATGTAAAGTGGAATCCAAGACACACCCATGCAGTCGGTTTTCTGTTGAAGAGGTTTGGCCCAGTGATGTTTTTAAGCAGCCTCTCGAGCTTCTTGTGCGCGTCGGGGACAACTAGTTGCGGGATCTGACAGTTGGGGGGGCTCAGATGCGGAAAGATAAGGGTGTATAACACTAACCTTGGGTTCGGGCTCTGGTGGAGGTCCGGGCGCTCCCGAAGAGAAAAGCTCTTCGTCGAGGACATCCGATGGTAGCATGTCCTCATCAAAGTCCCCGGCGTCGAAGCGGTTGCCCTGGACGCAATCCGATTAGCGCAGGAAACAGGAGAGGTAAATTACTGACCTTAACATTTTCTTTCTGTTTACCCTTCGACTTTGCGGTGGGACGCTTGTTGAATGCCTGGAAACGATGAAAACATGAGTTCGAGAGTCGGAGCGATCACGTACATCCGACGCGCTCTCGTTGCTCGTGAACTTGGCAGCGTCCGACTGGTCCGTTGACTGCGGGACGAAAGACTCAGCAATTGAGGGTATGGAAGGTGAAGGAACGGACCTTGTTACCGGTCGTCGCGTGGTCATGGTCAGACATGGTGCGCTGGAAAAAACATGGATGGGCGGGAATATATGAGGGCAAGGTACTCACCGAGTTCACAGAATCCCCGTCGGAGTCGACCGACATCGCAACGGACGAGAGGTCGTGGTCCAAGTCGTCTGAGTCCGTGGAGGCATCCCCGAAGGGAAGGTTGGGTCCTTGGGGGTTCAACGCGACAAAGACGAGTTTCCTAAAACGAGGGCCAGCGCCGCGAACGTTGGAATCCGTCAAAGCGCTGAGATAAAAAGTTAGAAGCGAGGTTTGACTCGGACAGGACGCCCACGAACGTTTGAATGGCGGCCACGGACAGCGCCAATTTTAAGGGGGATAAGAGCTTGCCAGTGCCCGACTTGGCGATCTTCCGGCCGCGCTTGGTGCGGCGAAAGCTGGTTTTAGTGCGAAGGACACGAAGCCCGAATTCTTCGACGGCGGGAATATGATCGTACCGACTTTCCATTTCCCATTTAACAACTTGCGGGGAAGCGTCGGAGGGAAGGCTCATGTCTTGCACGAAGCCTCCTCGTCCAGACTGATCAACCTGGTGAATGAACAAATCAGTCGAGTCGGCGGTGAGAGAGAAAATGAACGAACATCTGGGCGGTCGGGACTTTGCAGATACCCCGCGCAACGGCCTTGGTCTGAGGGACGCAGACGAGGACGTACGAAGACTGCTTGACCGCTGGCTTGGGCTTGACATTGCGGTCAGCGGCAGAGTTTGCGGCGCCCTTGTTCTTGCGCTTTTTGGAACCCGCGGCGAGAGGGTTCAAGTCTGCGTCCTTTTGCGACTGGGGGAGCAATGAGTATGGCCATCGGTTCTACAAGAATATATCGCACTCGCCTTCGAAACTGGGTTGAAGGGAGTGCCGCTAGAGCCTTCGAACGCCGCTTTAGCATCTTTTTCGCGGCTCTGGGCAAGGTCGCGAAAGAAGTGGGACGAGCCCGTTGAGCCCTTGAGCGGATTGCTGACTGGAGTGGGGCGCGAGCCGAACAAGCTGTTGGCGGTGGCCGAACTGCTGGCGCCACCAGCGGAACTGTTATGCAAGTACCATTCTAGACCACCACGCACTCCCTGAGACACTGGGGATACTGGCTGTGACCCCTATCTCAATCGCTGCCCCAAATTTCAGCCTCTGCGGTGGCCTTATGCCCCAAATCCGAATAACTGCACCTCGAGTTATTGGTAGAGGTGCCGAGGTGGGCTCAATCAATGTAGATAGCCTCTCGCGAGGCTCTCATGATCGACCAATTTCACCCCGGGCTGCCCACGCCGTCCGCCGGCACCGACTCCGCTCGGATTCCAACCACAGGCTCAGCGGACTCAACCCGATCGCTTTGATGGTTATTTCCCACGGTTGAAATCTCGGGCAAGTTTCTCCCCCCGTGCATTTGAACTTCGCCCGTCGTGATTTACGCAGCGCCTCTGCTCTATCTACACGTACAAGCCCTCGCATAGCCTCGGATGATTTCCAAGGATAAGTGATGTTCTCGATTCACGGTTCAAATCCAGTGGGCATGCGGCATCAATGCGGCATGCACATTTCTTTCTAAGGTGAGGTTCATTGACTGAGCCCAATGCTGACTCACCTCCTCAAGGTGCATATGCGAGGCCTCTGCGCCTTCAAGTGCAAGGTTCTCGTGTCGAGACTGATTTACGGCTCAAGACACCCTTGTTCTGGTCTCCAGGGACGGCAGCACTCGAGAATGTCTGTAATAAATCTCATGTGACGCCGCCTATGGCCCAAGTACTGCGCTGGACTCCTGGAGGTCAATTTCAAGCCTAACTGTGCTTTGAATCAATTCCGTAATATATCCGCCTCCATTACTGAGGGTCCAGAGGAAGACAATCCTCAAGCCCATCCGCCTCCGCAAGCAAACTCCAGATTGGTACTTGGTTAAACTTCCGTTGAGTTTTGTGTCGTCCTGGATTCATTCACACTCGGTCTGAGTCTAAGAACTGGGAAGTCACTACGAAGGGGCATTACCGCCTAAAAATGTTGTCAGTTCATTTGAATGAACACAGTTCCGAATCGAGTTAAGCATACCTGATGGAGTAACCTCTGATTTCAGACAGTAGATAGAGGGAAAGCCCCAAGGTGTTTATTTTATCGAGGGATATGCGCTGCGTTTTTTTTTTTTGGATGGAAAACAGGGTGTGTATATTTTGCGGCCGCAACCTGTGTAATAAAGTGAGGATGGAAAGCCGGTGTATTTGGTTGCAACTTGGACGTGTGTGTTTTATAGTCACTTCTGCACACCTGCGTAAGTTTTCAAAGGTGTGTTTTTTTTTTCAAACCAAAGGTGTGTATTTTTTTCAAAAACTGTAATAATAATGTTACAGTATTACCCCCATACGCTCCCCTCCGATTCAAGCGATAAAAACGGTGAGTTGCGAGTTCGCATCATTATTCACTGAAATAAAATCAAGCGTTCTAGTCATCGAGTGCGATTATGGGAAGGTATATCAGGTAGGTATAGTACAATGCACACAATTAGATACAGCAATAGTCCGCGTCCGCGCCTGATCCTCGTCTTCAAGTTCCTCGGAACTTCCTCCACCTTCTCCCCTCGTTGATCGTCCCAGATAGTGGCTTTGCGACCTCGATAATCACATTCATGTTGTAAAATCTGCAGTGACTGTCATGTTCCCTGGTCCTCGTTTGGGCTTCCAGCGTCTCTTCGTCCACCGGCTCCGCTCGGCCACGGCCACGAGTTCGTCTCCCGAGCGGGCATTCTCATCCAACCTCCCAGCCCCTTCCCAGCAATGCGATCACATCTCGCCTGCAGATCACGCCCGGCGACAGCCCGGACTCAAGGTGGACTCGGCGTAACGTGTGATTGGCCTCGGCGCTCTGTAATCATCTTCAGTAAACTCGTAGTTCAGGTACTTGGACCACACGAGTATAATATAACCCCCCCCCCTCGCCAACACAGCTATACCCCACCGGTATTCCCCCTAGATCTCTTGCTGCTTCGTTGCTGTTTGGCCATATCTGTAGGGATGGATAGGGCTGTTCGCCGACCCGTCGACGGGCACGGCCGTCGTTTTACGGCCCGTTGACTCATACTCTTGTGCCTCTACGGTACGGGACGGGCAACGGGACGGCCGCGACGGCCGTTGCGACGGGTGTACCAGGCTTCACTGGGTTTTGGGTTCCATCTGTGGTAAGATTAGTTCCAGGCTAACACTGAAGCCATAAATGTGATACCCAATGCTCCTGTGGACGCCCATGGGCACGATGACTGGACTGACCACTATTTTCGAACTAAACTGTCGCCGTTTGCCGAAGCGGATGATGGCTCGGCAACCTCGGCTGGGCTCTGCTCACTCGCAGGAGTTCCCGGCAGGGTGGAAAAGGTGTATGAAGAAAACTTGCCACTACAGAGAAGTGTATTCAGCCCCATCGAACACAATTTGCGCGGAAAATATCTTTATATGCCCGTCGACCGTCGCCTTGCCGTCACGGCCGTCGTTCGACGGTCCGTTCATGGATGCGCAAAATCAACGACGGCACGGGCACGGCACCCGTTCGACAGGACCCGTAGAACCGGCGCGACGGGCACGGCCAACAGCCCTAGGGATGGAGAGTTCCAGTTCTTGCTAATGCGTGATTGTGGTAACAAAACTGCCTCCTGGAGGAACTCTTCACGACCTCTAATTGACTTCAGAAACACCCGGGTCCCGGTATCGTGGTCGATCACATGACTGTGTCGACGCATTCTCAAAATTCAGACGAGGACGGCTGTTCAACTCATGGAAGTTGAAGGGATGACCCGAATCGATTCGGGGCGCATTGTGCCACGGAAGAGAAGGAGATTCATGGCCGTAGTAAAACTGTACTACAGCTTGGTTTGACCTGAGGCCTCATAATATCCACATCAGGGAATCAGCCCCCAGAAATTTCTTGCTATTATGACTGTGAATTGCAGAAAATTGCTTGGATTGTTGAAGTTGTCATTATTGGAGCAAAATATGTTCTACCCAAAAATAATTGCTCAAAATTGCTGTAAAGTTGCCGCAAGGTTGACACACATTTGGTAAAAGTTTCGGTTCAATTATGCTTCGAATGGCTGGCTGGAACCAAAAAAGACCGGGCAAAAGGGTATGAATTCAAGGGGGACCAACTACAAATACATCGAGCAAACTACTGTACAGTATGGTAATGAATTGATAACCTACACGGCCAGGTCAAGCTTCCCCTTCCCACACAACCGCGAGCCCGTTATCGTTCCCAAGCTACGCTGCACAAGCGGCGTTAGGTTATGGTTCGAGAACTGAAAGGGAAAGTAACGACGTACCGGGATGTTGTATATCAAGGTCTTCGCGCGGGTGCGCGGGAGTTAGTGCACGACACACATCTGGGCAGCGCATCCAGTGTTAATGGAAGTGATGTAGGTATGGGAGAGGAACAACGTACCGGAAGCGGCGGAGGTGACATGAAACATTGTGGCCTTCCCAACGTACGCCCTAAACATACGTGCGGCGTCGGCGCAACAACGGCCTGCATGTTAAGAATCAGTAACACTCGCAACGAACTAGCGATGCCGACAACGCGGCGGAGTCGGTGACTGTCTTGTCGCTGCCGAGGCCGATGGCCGTATGTGAGAGTCGATGACTTGTCTGTGAGGAGGAAGAGGTAAGTGAGGAGACGGAATATGAGGACAAGATAGCAAATTGACGACGCACCGAAGACATGAGTTCCAGCATGAACACCGACACCCGCGTACGGACGACACACAGGCGAGACAATTAAATGGATCAGAGTAGGGCGCGGGATCTAGAAAAGGGTAAGAACGAGGCAGAGACGGAAAGGGGAGACATAAGTACCGGATTATCACGAGCACCAAACACTAATCAACGCGGACAAGTCAGCGGAGGCATTGCGTAACACAGCAAGAACGCACCGTGTTCAGGGACTTCAGCATGTATACCAAGAACAGCAACCTATGAGGCTGTTGGCATACCGGGATGAGGCGCCGACACTGTGGGGAGCGGTTGCACTCGGCCTGAGTGTCGTGAAGCACTCGGGCTGAGTGTCATCACCCACTCAAGCCGAGTGGTTGGGTCACTCAGGCCGAGTGTAATAGGACACTCGGGCCGAGTGATATTTGGCAGAAATCGCACTCGCCTTGAGTGTCCAATCACACTCGGCCTGAGCGCATCCAGTCACTCAGGCTGCTTGGCTGGATTCACTCAGGCTGACCGCGCAGTCATATTCGGGTTCAAATATATATTGTCGGTAGATAGATACGAGCTCAATCTACTGCCACCCAGCTACTGCCGGTGCTTCCCGCGCCCGCACAGTGACCTACTTGGGAGCTGCCGTCAGACCAAAGTCAACCAAGATAGCGAAGTCCCGGAGCTCACCTGGGAGGAATTACACCCGCGTCGTTGAAAATTTGCAGGAGGATGGGAAGAATGGAAGTCAGCCGAGAATCGCACAGGAGAGGACGCAACAAACTCACCATGCGACCTCTTTCAACGCCGTCAAGCTGCGGCGAAAAGATATCAGTGATGCGGGACATGAAATGAATGGGGCGCAGTTTACTCGATGGAATGGTTTGATCGCGTCGGAGTGATTCTGGGCGTCCTTCAAGTTCAGCTGACTAGCCTGGAATCGGAAGGTTGAACAGTAAGTGACATACATAACACGGAACATCCGCGCGCGCACCAAGTAAAGTTGAGCCAGGCATTCATTCGACCTTCATGCTCCGCGGAGCTCACCAGGAGTCGAGTTGACGGTTAAGTATCGTTTCAAGCATGAACCAAACACGCATACATTGGAGGGGGATGAACGTCTGAGAACATGTTGAGCATCGCCGTTGGTCAACTGAATGTTCGATTGAATTCTAGGCCGAGTTGTGAGTACAGGATGAACGCAGGAAGCTAATTTTGACTCATCTTCGATATAAATGCACTTAGTCCACGAACGGGCACGATGCAGAGGAGAGAGAGACTGGACAACAAAAACTGGAGTTCGGGTGGGGCAAGAATGCGGCACCCACCTTTTGTTGACGAACCCATTCCAACGCATTGTGGAGGTGGTGGTAATGAACAACACGCAAACCTGGAACAGGAGAGTTAGACCGGATGAATGAGCGGCAAAGAAATAAAGAGGACCAGACCTATCGGTTTCGCACCTGCATTCGGCTGGTAAGACCCTTCACCGACGGCGACGACGTGAAGATCGCGTGACCTGGGGCGCGCGTCAGAGTACACAAGAGTAGAGATTGTGAACACGCAACAAGAGTCATCACACGCAGGACACCGGTATCGCAGCGAGTGGATTGCGCCGTTGAGCCTGTCATTCATGTCGTTTGCGAGTGAGCGGCGCATATTCGCCATCTTGCAGCGCCGGGTAAGACAAGAGTCCGGGGTAAGATCTTCCTTGGCGCGAGGCATCGTCGGCGCGCGAGTCTGAGGACGAGCATGACGGTTAGAACGCGAAGATCAAAACGAAAACAGCAGGTTTGCAGACATGTCATTGATCACGCAGTGCTCCTTTCCCTTGCGTCGATTATCTATCGGGGTCGAGACGTGGCGCGGGGATCTGGGGTGCAGCGGGCGGCGTCAGAGTAATCAAGAGTAGAGTAGAGGCTGCATACGCACTGAGTCATCGCTCGCGCGCTGGCGGGCGGTGGCGGTGGGGCAGCGAGGCAGGACGACGGGCCGCGGACGCAGCAGGCACGAAGCGGCGCAGGGTGCAGCGAGCGATCGCGGGCGGCGTGGGCGCAGTACAAGCACAAGCGATGGCGCGGCGCGGGCGGAAGTCACTCGAAGGAAGCAGAGAAGGGCGCGCGGCGCGATCTGCAATATTGCATTGAGGACGCGGTGTGCGTCGTGGACGGCGCGGGAGATTGGGCGCGGCGGGAAATTAGGGAGAGGGGCCGGTATGATCGAACACCGACTGAGAGTGCGGGTGAGCGAGAGGTGACGACAGCGCACGAAGAATGTGTACATTTGTGTCACAAATGCGGGCGGGACCTTCTCGCCCAGCGGGCGCATGATCTTCGCCACGTTGCGGCGCCGGCTCGGGTAGTGTGGCGCGGGTGTCGGCGTAATGGGCGCAGTTGAGCGTGAAGGTGGGCGACATCGGGGAGGTGAGGGCGAGCGGTTGTGGGTGACGAGGGTAGAGTCGTTGATGTACTTGAAGCCGCGCCGCGGAAGACGGGGCTCGAGGACGGTGGCGGCGCGGGAAGCTGCGTCCGGGTCCAAGTCCTCATATATGGGGGAGTGGGGAACATTCACGTCAGGACTCGGCGTCATGCGGGGACACACCTTGAATGAGCCGAACACAATTGACTGGCAAACGAAGGTCAGCATACGAGGACGAGCACTGGGTGAGAGAACGCGCCATGAAACGTCGCCATCGGTTCCACATAAGGTCAATTCAGCGTACGGTGACCGGGACAGAACAGCGGTCGACGAGTTCGAAGATCGTGAGCGTCGAGGTTGTATGTTGCGTCGGAGCGGAGCGACCGTGTTGATTGAAACGATGAGGGAGGCAGGAGTGGGTGAATTGCGAGGAGGGGAGGTAGGGAATTGAGGGAAAAGGTCAGGAGGGATCACGGCTGCACAACACGCGACGAACTACTCGAGTTCGACCCACTCAGGTGATGTTGATGAATTTGGGACGTCTCCGTGGATTGACAACTATTCAGGAGTCGTTGTGGTGAAAGAGAACAACCTAGGAGGAGCAAATGTGCGGGGTATTAGAACAAGAAACTCCAGAAAAGAGCCCGAGACAGATATCGTATCACCCCCGTGCCGGATGTCCCTGGTCCGAGTCAAGTCGCGATCCGGGGGTGGTGGAAGTATCATCCGGGGCGGTGGAAAGTCACTCACTAGGCTTTAGAAGGCTTCCAGCAGCGTATGAACGCGATACGAGTCGCCAGCACGTCGTTGTTGGTGGAAACACAAAAGGCAGATTTTCGTGACATTGCGCTGCGATTGCGGGGTGGAAACGCGCCCAAACTGTCAGGCGCCCATTGCCTTCCGTTTAGAGGATGGTTGGCGGGCAGGGGAGGAGAGGGAGAGCGCAGGTCGGGTGAGGAGGATGGCGATACGGGAAAGGCGCGTTGGGTCACACGTCACACGTCACGAAGTAGGGTTAGGGTTTGACGGAGACCGCACGAGTCGTAACGTCTCTAGCGGCCATTCGAAGGCCACAAAATAATGGACATAGGTTCAATGAGCCCTAAAGGCCTCGGGGTCAATGGTTTCCCAGCCCCTGGTGCCATATAAGCACTGAAAATATTGGTTTGGTTCAACTTGGTTCAACTTGAACCGTTGCTGTTCCGTCGCAAAGTTACTACCCTGCAAGTCAACGAACACAGAGAAATGCCAAATTGTCCCAAGAATTCACACATCAGACCATTACAGAGACGCCGGTCGCGCACACATCACCCTCACTCCACGTCTGCTTCTACTATACGGCGCGGCTTTTTGACCGTGTTCCATACCCTCCTTCCACCGGCACAGCAGGGGCTTTCTTGGTCTTGAGAGATCGTGAGCTATGGGGAGTCAAGGTGAATGAAAAGTACCTTTGGTTTTGCCCTGGGGCGTACTTTCTTGCCCCTCGCCTTCGGCTGTTCAACGGCATGAGCGGCTACTTACCCGAAAGTAAGAACAGGACTTTACCTCCTCGAAATCGTTCACCGTAAGCGCCTTGGATGGCTTGGGGGCTACCGGCTTGGTCTTTTTGGACTGGAGTGACGTCTGAGTGTTGAGGATTATCAGCAGGACGCGACAAGCGCACCTTTTTCGACGCGGGTACATCCTCGACTTCGGCCTAAACAATGAATGTCAGGGGTGCTGAATATTCTTCAGGGAAAAGAGAAATGGACTCAACTGGTTTGGAACGAGATGGGAGAGATAAGCTAGAACTACCGCCCGATGACTGGCGCATGGCACGTAAATTTTTGCGGTGAATTTCATGAATTACATCGTCGTCGTCGTCCGGATGTACGATATTGCCGAAGGTGTTGCTGGCTTTTTGAATCTTGAGTGCATCGGCGATGGCGATGTCCTGATCCTCCGAAATGAGCAACAGGGCAACAAATGGAACCAGGACGAAGGGAATAAAATCCTCGAGCGCAATGAGGTTGGACGCGGGGTCAAAAGTATCAAAGTTCTGAGGGGCGTCGTCGACGATGGCGGAGAGGGTAGTGCAAAGGTCCAGCTCGAGCTGCTCGTCGTCCTCTGCAAGCATCCGGGTTATTGTTGACATGATAACAAACTCGCCCTTGGGGCCGTAGCTCAAGGAAATAGATCAGTATTGGGCACCACGAGGAGCGATCTGAGCTTACTAGCCGCATCTACGACCCGAAAGCGCACTCGGAAATCCGTATTTTGACTTTGATTTGTTGGAAAATTCGAAAATCTTGTTGTTGATGTTCGCCAGAAAAAGTTTCCAGGTCACCGAGTCCTCCAGGATGGTACGGTCCTTGATCATCTCTAGAATCGGCTCCTCAAGGTCGAGGATCCGCGAAAAAACCGAGTCATAGTCAATTTCTAGAGGCCAACCATTTTCTGCGCCGAGCTGGAGGTAGTCCTCGCGTTTGTTTTCTTCCGTAATTGCACCACAAAGTTCAAGCTTCAACCATGCAACGCCGCGGCCGGTACGGCCGACCTCAGCCTTTAGGTCCTTGAGGCGTTGAAACAGAGACAGTATGCGGTCATTGGGCTGTTCGGGGAGGGTTTCGTCGCAGAGGACCGTAGGGCACTCGGAGGGAAGGTCAGCCCATGTGAGAATCTTGGGGGTCGGCGCCTTGGAATGCGAAGTCGAGGCTTTCTGGCGGTCAGGTTTAGTCTTTACAAATGTATTCGTCAGCATCGGCAATAAATGAGCAGGGAACACGCACCTTTTTGGCGGCTGGTTGGTCATCGGACGATGTTGCGGACTTCCGCTTGGTTGGAATGACTTTCTTGACCTGCAAAATGTCGAGGGACCATCTTGTCGCGCGCACTCATTGGCCTACCTTCGTCTTGGGGTCCTTCCCGTTAGCTGGGGCCGTTTCCTGTATTCGATGAGCGCTGAGGACGGAATTTGGGTGCATATAGCGACGTACCTTCACGGAAGCCGAGTCATTGTCCTCCTCACCCTCAGATTCCACCACAAACGTCACTTTGCGCCGCACAGGGATGGATGCCGGAAATTCTTCGTCCTCCTCCTCGGTTGGGGGGTCCATCTCTACATCATCATCCTCCTCCTCGTCATTTCCCATGTCAACCCATGCATCGCCGTCCTCCCCATCCCCATCCCCATCACCATCCTCGCTCTCATCCCCGTCTCCATCGTTGTTGTTGTTCTTGCGAGACTTGGTCCACGCATTCTCGAGGGCGAGGTCGTTGCGACGGCGGGTCCCCATATTCGACAGGTATACTCGAATCATGATTCGAATTGGCCAGAGTCCGGCAAAACCTTGAAAGATAGGCGCCAGTTTGCTAATCTTCAGAGTTCGTCAGAATCAGGAAGATTTCAAGGCCAAGTTTACGAACGCACGTGGATGATAGTTGCCTGCAACTGGCGCTTGTCCTGCTCCGTAATGGTCTTTTCTACCTCCAGCCGCTGGTGTACTACGTCCTTCACGATCCGCTGCGAAGCTTGGGGCTGAGGTATGAGACACGAAGGATAAATGGATGGACGCACATATAGTCGGCGATAATGAACCGCGTCTTTCGCAAGTTTCATGGTACCTTGCAGATTATATCCGGAGGAGCGGCCTGGCTGTCCAACCGGGCGAGGAATGAGTTTCTTTTGTTTACTGGCAGTTGCACGGGCGGCGTCGCGTCGTTTGTAACTTTCTATTGACCTCGTGAGATGTTTGCACGGTAAACCTGCTGGGGCAACAACGTGCCGATAATCTTCTCAGCCGCGTCGAGCTTTTCTTGTAAGATGTGGTTGGCCTCTGCGGCGTGCTTGGGCGCCTTTGAGGAGGGCATGGTGGTGGAAGAGAAAGAAGCAGGCGAAGCGGTTCCGAGACGTCACGGTCACATGACTGTCAAACGATCCCACGATCAATCAACAACCGCGGCACCAGGAAAAACGACCAAAGAGTGTTCAAGGGACAATACCTTGGGCAGGAGAATTGAACTTCAGTCGAGTGTTGACTCCGGCGGCACTGACTACCGCCATGTGTTTTTACCAAGCCTCGTGGGCCACCGAGGCGACGCGCCGGGGGTACCATTCAGCGGAGGCAGTCAGGAATATCGGAGGCAACCCATGGGATATTATCCCTTATCTTTAAATTGACCCTGACACCTCAGGATTTTCTTTTAATACCCGCAGGATATTATTCCCGCCGGAGCGAAATATCCCTGACATCAATATTCGTGGCTCGCAATCCGAGGGCGCAACGGCCGCTTTCCTGGAGCTCTCCCCAAGCCCGTCATCCCACCGTGGATTCGACCAATGGTCATTGCTCAATGGTTCAACCGACTTGCAGTTGAAGGCCGTCCTTGGCCAGCATGGCATAACTTCCCAAGAGGATTCACAGAGAGCGCCCGCGTACCTTGCCACTTGAGCCCCGTCCCCGCATAATTCAGCACTTGGATCCTTGTCTGATAGCTTCTATGTTCGTCGGATGGCAAAGAAGCCTCGTCGGGTCTTCAATCAAGCGCGGTCGACAAATAATTTTGTCTGATTGTCGTGACAGACATTGCGTCGATTGCCGTAGGTTATGACGGCGCTGGGGTCTCAAACCATCGTCACGGGAGACTCTAAAGGAGGCACAGTGAGTCAGTCACTCACTTTGGGTCGTGGTTGGTGCACGATTTCGAAGCCGCCGAGATGCCGGAGAAACTTCCCACGGTTCAATTTTACACTTTTCCGCTTGTGTGTTACTTTGGTGATGTACCAGCTGCGAAATTGTCTCAATACGACTGTGGGGCTCACCAATGGACTTCAACACATTCAACAACCGACGAGGTTGTAGATTTGAGACTCTGCAGAGCTATCTGAAGAAAGTTTACAATATATCGTCTAATCCTCGTCCTCCTCAACAAACTCTGGTCTAATCAGCCCGCTGGTCCGATCAATTATCTTCCAGGACCCTCGAGTCTCCACTCTGCCAACCACTGCAACAACACACTGTAAATCCACGACAACGACAGATCCCATCCCTCGGTACGTTGCAACCTGCAACGCCGCGTCCTTGCCCCCGGTATTCTTGCAAGGAGTAATGACAGCGAGGAGCCGCTGCTTTCCGGAGAGTGTGCCTAGAACGTGGGCGTTGGGAAGCTTGCAGACCAGGATTCGCTCCAGTCTCCCATAGCAGATCAGCGATACCCACGGCTCGGAGACAACTCGGCGGGTTTGGATCTCGTACTTCATGCCGAATCAATCCGATGACTGGAGCACAACAAAAGAAGGAACTCACACGAATAAAGGACATGTTGCGTTCCGAATTGGATCCATCCCCACATGCTGATGCTGTTCGGATAGAGTCGCCGTCGACGATTCGGAGTTTCCCATAGCTGGGCATGATGTCGGGGAGAAGGGGTATGAGATTTCGCCTCTGCTCGCCTAGAACATCAGCAAAATACCGAGCTGCTTTGGCGCGCAAGTCATCGTCCGGTTGAAAGTTTTTCTTGTATGGCAGACGCAAGATAGCTTCAGGATCTAGGCGGGGATCAGAATTGCTCAGATAAATTTGCGCCACGCACATCCATGGTAAACAAATTCCCCCCTTGCGAGGCCATTGTGGCGGGTTTTGGGACCGGCGAGCTCCTCTGCGAGATCGTACCTTGCTCCGAGTTGCTCCAAATAGGCGTGGTGGAGGACAATCTTGTTGAGATTCGCCCACGGCTGAGAGCGGGAGCGTAGGGCGGCCTGAAGAATGCCGCAGTATCGTTCCATCCAATACGACCAGGTGCACCACAATGGACCACAGAATAGGATGTCGTCGGGGACATGGACGAGGCCATGCACGATGAGCGGACACGCAGAGAGCCGATCCGCGGAGTACTGGTAATAATACCTGGATGCAATGAGATCCCGACGACTGAACGATCCAGAAAATGGCGTACTTCTCGTACTTGTGAACCCAGTCATTAATGTTCTGCCGAAGCCCTTCAACTTCAGCATGTGTCACCTTGAACCGGAGACAGAACTTGATAATGTCGCCGAACTGACACGCATGCTTGTAGTATTTTGGATGCGAGAATCGGCCTTCCAGGAGGACGGGGGCAAGATAAACAAACCAGAAGCACCAGGCCTCTGCGTTGTAGTAGGTCGGATTCGACCCAAGTGCGCGGACAAAATCGGCGGGTAAATGCTGCACTGCGGCAGCGGTTTCCTGCCAAATAATGTCCCACGTCGCCTCGGGAATCTCATAGTCCTCGACACCGCTGTCTAACCCCTTGTAACGCCCAGTCCAATGTCGGATCAGGTTGAGAACATTACCCTCGATGAAGAGGTGCAGGAATTCCCAAGGGTTTGACCGGCCATAGTGCGAAGAACCGACTCGTCGTAGTGCTGGTAGTCCCTTGATTCCGTGGAATTTGGTGAGCTTTTTCCTGGCCGTCTCCGTGGTGCAGAGGGTGAGCTTTTGTATAAATTCGTCGAGTCGCTGCGGCGAGCGCAATGGAAGGGCGGTTGGATCCCAAAAGCGGCCGTCGGGCAAGGTTAGAGGCACATAGTATATTTTACCTCCACCTGCGACGTCGCGGACACCTTTGATTTCGCAGGACCTGCATGGGCTGAATCCATTATGTCCTTTGATGTTGAGGGATTTCTCGATGGCAATAATGTCGCCCATCTCGAAGATGTTGTATCCACGCAGGTTGAAAAATGCGCGGTCGAGGGCGTTGTACGTGCGGACACCAACTGCGAGTTGGGCGCATTCGTCGTCGAAAAGGAAGGAGAAGCTGTACATGTCTTTCGGAGGGTGTGGACCGGGAACAACACCGGCAGACATGAGGCCGATACCTTGGGTATGGGTGCGTGTGGCGGGGTGGATGCAATAGTTCTGAACAAGAAAGGGCGTCGCAGAGGGGCCGCCGCGGCGGCGCTTGAACAAGAGGTAGGAATCGGTGCAAAGCCCAAAGCACAGGTCGTATTTGCCCGAGAAATATCGGTAGGGCATGGTCTTGCCATCGACAACGACATTCTTCTTGCAGAGTGTGCGGTAGTGCTCGGAATCGAAGACGTCGCTGATGATTCCCGGTGTATGAGTATAATTGTGGCGGTAGAGTAGCTGCTCGATGGATTTGGGGTTCTGAAAGAGGCCTTGAAGGCGAGGGATGATGGGAAGATATGCGAACATGCGGCGGGGCTTGCCAGTCGGCGATAAGCGGGGTTCGTCGCAGTAAGGGCATTCATCGAGTTCCTTGTATCGTCCGAGGTATGCAACACACGAGTTGACACAACAATGACTCCAGATTGGTTCGACGCGGGCGAGAATGGCCACTCGATGGAGCGTGACCCACTCCGAGCTAAGTTCGAGTTTGTGTCGGAAAGAGTAAACCATCTGGTTGTATGCGGTGCGAGGCATCTGCGACATCAACTTTAGATTGAAGGCACGAATATTGTCCCGATCCTGTTCGGTCAAAATTATATTCCCTGGCAACGAGTGGGTGAAGGGAATTAAGCAACTGGATCAAAACTCACGCTCATCCCATTTGCGAGCCTCGCGCTCCACACCAAACTGATCATCATTGTGCGGGAAAACGTCCTCGTCTGGCCCAACCATATCTTCCAGAGCGTCCACCATTTCCTGCAGCGAAATATCCTCATCCAGATCTTGAAACTCGTCAAATCCGGACCATGGGTCCTCGTCGCCATCGGGAGAGAGCGGGAGGATTGGTGGAGTGGAAGAAGCGGTCGAAAGAATGTCAGAGAAGTCGTCGGGATCCGCGCTATCGAATAAATTTCCTTGCACCGGGGGCTCGTCGTCCGAACACGCCTGCGGTGGTTCAAAATCGTAGTCCCAATTGGACTCACTCTCAGCGTCTCGGAGCCCACGGTCCGAGTCGCTGTCCGCGTCGTGGGGGAAGGGCAGCACGGCGTCCTCGAGCACGTCGTCCTCGACCATGTCGACATCGGGTTCTGAAGGCGGTGGCGACGGGGAGATGGAGGCTCGAATGGATCTGTGTGAGACCTTTCCATAGTGATCACGCCGCGAGCGTGCGCTGATCAGCTTGCCACATGTGGGCTTGCAGTTACAAATTTTATAATTGGTGGCACTTTTCTTCGTCGTTTTCGAGGTCGTTCTCTTCTTGGTGCTGCTGGTCTTTTTCGGAGCGGTAGTTCGCGCCATCTAGCACGGTTGACGTCGTCTCAAGCCTCAAAGGACACTGGAGGAAGATATCCAGTGTGGGAGGGGTGCCAGTATGCGCGAGCAGGCGAGGGAAGCGGGAAGAAGCAAGAAGGTTTGATTGACTCGCAGCTCGACGAGCGCCGAAGCAAACACGGCCACATTTTGATGGTGAGACCAACAACGATGCCTGGAGCTTATCACCCGCCGCCGGGGTCTGGGTCAACGAAGCACACTGGGGTTGAGTGTATGTTACCTGAGTGTGAGGATAGCACTTGTGTTGAGTGCGTCGGAAAGCACTCAGGTTGAAAACACTCAAGCCGAGTGATGAAATCACGGGCTGAGTGACTCATCACTCGGCTTGAGTGTGTTCACTTCCCACGGTGCCGAGCTGTCGTGAGTGAGCAAGTCGAGTGCAAGTGGGAAGATAAAAAGCATGCCTAGCTGCACCGAGAGGCAGGGGACCAGGTGAGGATGGCCCGGGACTGCGATGGACTGCTGAGCGTCAGTTGTGAGGCGGTGGAGCGGATGGGCCAGGAGAACGGGGGAGACAAAGGGGAGGAAGATGGGGGAAAGGAAGAAAGGTGTTGACCGTTGTTGTGACAGGAATCAAAAAGAACCATTGTTTGCGGACACGTGGAGCATTTTTGATCCACGGACTTGCGTTACGTGAACAACCTGTCTCGGCAAAGGCCTTAGAACAATTTCGACAAGGGTGGCATCGTCGCAGCGGCGACCGTTCGTTCCGCCTCGTTGCAAAATACCACTGAGGTTCGTAATTCCTGTAACTCTTAGGTTTCATTCTGTTTGGAAGCATGAATCCAAGTGGGATTAAATTCAGACCGCCAATTGACCGCCAACCTCAATTTTTGAAGGGTTGAGTCTGCATGTTCAAGTTGGGACCGGAGCTTGAATCAGGTGCACAATGTTTTGAAAGTACCTCGAGAGTTGGTGCAAAGTTAGGCAGAATTGTTCCGTCGGTTGTAATTTCCCGCGCATTCATGCCAAAATTGCCGAGAATTGCAAAATGTTGCTGAAAGTTTTCTCTCACCAGTAACTTTGGACACTAATTGCATAGAATTCCTAAGGAGGTTTTTCCTGATGCAGTACAGTGTGAACTCGGGAATAGCTTCCAGAGTCTAGGGCAGCAGCACTTAAGGGGAAGGTTCAAACTGCAGAATAAGAGTTTGATCGTTTACGCTGCACGAGAAGCATAGACCTTTCTTCGTGGCCACCTGCACACAGCACTCTATTTAGTGGTTATTCGTCCTTGCACAATAATGTGACTCACTCGTGCAGGCAATGGATGCCTCCAGACTACCCACCTGATTCTCCTCTAGCAAACCTCGCTTGTTGAGGGCAAACTGTACGCGCGCGAGGGAGAGCTCCATCTGCGCGATAGCAATACCGTAGGTGTCAATGCGGTCCTCCATGGTGGACATCCTAGCTCCTCCCTCTACAAAGCAATGAGTGAGTCCTCAACTTGAATAGGATAGGTATTGAACTTACCTGTGCTGGCATTCTCAGATCTTGCCGCGATGATGCCAGCAACGAGGGAAAATACAGTCCACAGGACAGAGACCATGGCAAATGTGGATACAAAAACACTAGTGACTGCTGATCCCATGGGCTTGGGGCGTGGCACCGGGCGAAGGTAGTTGATAACCGGGACTCTGTCAGTTGTCTTGAACAGGTGAACAGTGTTCGCCCATTCTTTCATCATCATCAGATTGGAGGTGGATGCCCGGGATTCATTGGCAACTAGAATGTGTTTGGTAAGGTCCGATAGACTGTCGGGAAGGTATACAGTTGAGATGCTTTCATTGAACATCAGGGGTGAGTCGAAGATTTGGTTTTCCATAATAATTCCCAGTTCCAGGCGCGCGAGGTGGTACAGTGATTGGAACACATTTTGGACCACATTGTTCACGCCTGGCAGGGTTAAAAATCCATAAAATGCTGTTGGGGTCCCCAGGCAGGAGAGGGACGGTTGGATCAAACTTTGAATCGAAGATGAGGGTTGAGAAGCATCCCTGCTCATCATAATCCATTGGATCAATAATGACGGACCAGTGCGATCCCACCAGCCGCGCCGGCTGCGCTCGACATGGTAGTTCCGTAGGCGAGGTTGCAGATGGGCCGCCCCTGTCACAATCATCACAGCAAGGAATGACACTCGCAGAGAGTTTGGAGATGTTCGATGGTAGGCTGGATGTATCATACTGGTATCTGAGTTTCATGGTTGAATGCGAGAGCCGACTGATACCCACGGAGCTAAGTCATAAAGCACAAGATCCTGGGAATGTTCTCTACAATCAATCAGCCCCTCTCAGATGCTTGTTATTTTACACACCAAGTCGGACCACAGGGCAGCAAGAGTCTCTCGTGGGTGATTACCGACGAGGGTTTCGGCTCGGATGGTTCCGGAGTTCATTTGAAAGAGAGTTGGAATACGACACACCACATTGAACTGCCACCGCATGAGTCGGTTTGGTAGAAAAGAGAATATGATGCTTTTCACCGAGAAGTAGATGTCTGGCACAGGATAAGCGGCTGTGATTGTCAGGTTGGACTAGATTTGGTGTGAGATGACCCAGGAGGACAGCAGGGTAATACTCACTATATCACAGCCATCTGACAAGGGATTGTTATAGTAGGAGAATGAGGCCACCGGGGATGAATCAACATCCCACGCGCCGATGATAGTCAAGTTGAAAAGTGAGTTGTTTGCTGCCAGGGTGTCCCCGACCGTTAGGACATGGGGCTCAAAAGAATCCGCAGGGCTTTGAAGCATTCCGGGAGCCAGCTTGCTGAAGAGGAGAGGAGGCAGTGTGTCATTGGGGCGATATGTGGAGTCCTGGACAATTTCATATGCGGAAAGCGGAACTAGTTGTCAGGCTGTGATTAGCTTGACTTTCGGTGTTGAAGCAGGTTCCGCACCATTGAGGAAAGCCAGGAACACTGAAATCAAGAGGAAGACAACAAGGATTGTGGGGGTCGCCCGCCGCCAGGGATATGCTGAAGGAGTGTGAGCCACGGGAACAGAAGAGGGCTTCGTGTGTGGCTCACGGCGCTGCGAGGTATATCCCAGGCGATACGAGGTAATTTGTGTGATGGTGCTCTTGAGAGACAGCATGAGAGGGGGGGTTCGATGCTCAAACTCAATGGAATCCTTTATAACGTCCCACAAGTCGGGATTGATAAAAATCTAGACACTACACTGAATTGAGGGAAGATAAACACTCGATCTTAAGTGCGATCATGATGTCCAGCGAAGCCCTCCGTCTTCTCTCCACTCCATCGGAAAGGACATATTCCACGAGGGCATATTGGAACTGCATTTCTCACCTCTTACCTGTGTTTCTCGAGTGGGCCTACTTTGCTCCAGTAGAGACCCCGAGATCCTGCTGAAAGTAGGTAAATAGATCCAAAGGTGCCATAAGGCTGTGGCGGGAGACGGACAGATTCCAAAAATCTTCTGGACCACATCTGATTGACTGTTCCATCAGGGAGACCTGGTATTGTCCTCACCTTCTGATTCACTGCTTCTGGGTATGGCAACTCCTAACTATCACCCTCAATAACAGCCCAGAGACCAAGAGACACACCTGGGAAGCAACTTGAGAGCTGAGTCGGGTGCTTGGTGAACAACTGTTTTTACCACGGCGGCAATCACACAAGACACAACAAGATGTCCATCCAGCAGTTGGGTAAGTAACGAGCCAGGAGAATGCCGAGGTTTTTTCTTTCAATTGATTTGCGCTGTTTTGTCATTCACGTGGTTCTGTGTGTGTGCCTCCTTGGGTAGACCTCTTATTTCAGTTTTTGGAAAGTTGCGAAAACAACGGGATTGTTGGGTGGTGATGGGCAAGTGATGGAGGCAAAGAGAGGCTGGAATCTGTGGATTTCCAGAGCAGTGTTGCCGGGATAGTGATGGTCTGTGCGACATCACTTCACTCAAGTTTTCCCGAATATTGCTGGATTGCGTGAAGAGTGGATAAAATTTGTATTTTCGGGCGTTTTTATTGGAGAAATTACCCCATTTGGGGTGTATGTAAGCATTATGAGAGTGTGTCTCTCCACCGATTAATTCACTTTTTCAACTCCATGTTGAGGATTTTTTCTGCAGGTACTCCTTGCGTGACTGAGGAATTGAACGTAATAGTGCAGCATGAGGCTTCAGTTTCAGGTTGCCGGGAAATGATGCACAATGGTGGGATCTCAATGACTTTTACGCCCTTGGAAGAGCAGGAAATTCATAGCCGTAGTTCAACTTTGGAAAGGTTGGGCACTGACTTGTGTATGATCACAATATTTGGTGTCCACATAGACTCGGAAGTAATACTAGGTCTCCATTCAGGGAAAGTTTAGACCACAGAATAGGAGTCTGCCTGCGTGCGATGCACCAGCAGACCAGCATTTTCTTCCTGGTTACCTACACACAGCACTGTATTTTAGTCCTTCATTGATGTTGCACATTATCTGACTCACTCGTATGAGCAGTGGATGACTCCAGGTCCCCCTCCTCATCATCATCCTCAAACAACCCTTGTTTCTTCAGAGCAAGCTCCATGCGGGCAATAGCAACCCCGTGGGTGTTGAGGCACTCGGCCAGCTGGGATAGGGCAGTTCTTTCTGGAGAAAAGGGAATCCATTGAGTCGACTTGATCAGGGTGAGTGTTGAACTTACCCGTGCTGGGACTCTCAGATCTGGTTGCGATGATTCCCGCAATGAGCGAAAATATTGTCCACAGCACAGAAACCATGGCAAATGTGGAGACAAAAACACTGGTGAGTGCTGAGCCCAGGGGCTTGAGATGTGGTACTGGGCGGAGGTAGCTGATGACGGGGACTCTGTCGGTCGTGTTGAACATGTGGACAATGTCCGCCCATTCCTTCATCAGGGTTGCATTGGAGGTGGATGTCCGAGATTTGTTGGCGGCCACTAGTGGGAGCATGGGGAAACCGCTAGCTGAAATGCTTTCATTGAACATCGCAGGTGAATTGAAAATCTGGTTTTCCGTGATACTGTACTATTTCGACCAAGTATTCGGGGGGTGTGACCAGTGACCCAAAGTATTCGGTTTGGAAGTATTCAGATTGCCTTATAAGGCAATGCCGGAGCGAAAATCTGCCTATTTGGGACGCAAAAGCTCAAAAACATTGATTCAAAACCTCGGTGACCTGTGACCTATGTAGCAAGTATTCATTTCAGCGAGGCCTGTGACCTGTGACTGAATACTTGGTCGAAATAGTACAGTAATCCCCAGCTCCAGGCGTGCGAGGTGGTACAGTGATTGGAACACATTCTGGAAGGCGTTGTTCATTCCAGGCAGGATCAAAAACCGGTAGACTGTGTTAAATGAATCCCCAGGCTGTGAAAAGTGATCCCACTCTTGTGAATCAAAGATGAGTGTCGAGAAGCCTCCTTGCACATGATAAAGGACCATTGGGATCCCACCAGCCACGCCCGCTGCGCTCAACATGGACGTTCCCTAGGGGAGGAGGTGCCAGATGGGAGGGTCCTATCACAATCACAACAGGGTACGACACTCGCAGAGATTGCGGAGATGTTCCATAGTGGTGCGGGATTCAACCTCAGGCTATGCACAGTAAGCAAGTCATACTATTGCTACATTTCAGTTGGTGCGGCAAGTGCGTTGTTTGTCTCACCAAGTCAGACCACAGGTCAGTGAGAATTTCTCGTGGCGGACTAGCGGCGGCAATGGCATCAAATTGAATAATGGTTGAGGTCATTTGAAAGCGAGTGGGAATGAAACACATCACATTGACCTGTCGTCCAAGTCAGTGGTGCCAGGAAAGATGATACTTATGATGTTTTTCACCGACAACACACTGGTTGCCACATCCTGAAAGCTGGATGTGACTGTCATGTTGGACTAAGTCTGCTGTAAGAGAGCGCACAAGGTCAGTGTGTGAATACTCACTATATCACAGCCATCTAAAAAGGGATTGTTATAGTAGGAGAATGACGAGACCGGGGCTGAATTTTCGTCCCATAGCAGGCACCGATGATAGTGAAGTTTAACATCGAGTTGTTCACCACAAGGTTCTCGCCAACCGTTAGGATGTGCGGTGCAAAAGTATCCTCGGGGCTTTGAAGTAACCCAGGCAGCAGCCCGCTGAAGAGGAGTGGAGGCAATGAGTCGTTCGGGTGATAGGTGGATTCCTGGACAATTTCATAGGCGGAAAGCGGAACGAAGGGTCAGAGTCTGATTAGTTTGAATTTTGCGCGGCAAAGCGACATTCTACACACTGTTAACAAGGGCCAGGAACACCGAAATCAAGAGGAAAACACCAAGGATTGCTGGGGTCGCCCACCGCCAGGGATATGCTGAAGGAAACTGAGCTATAGGAAGGGAGGCGACTAGGTGTGCGGCTCACGGCGCTGCAAGGTGTATCCCAGTCTATAGGAGGTAATATTCATGAGGGTGCCCTTGAGAGACGGCATGAGAGGGGGATTTGATGTTTGATTCCTGTGAGGCTGTTATAAAGGAGAGATTACCGTCCCGATCTCCCACGTACATCCGCAATTAGAGAGGTTGCGCAGGAGCCATTGGGGCCACCCAGTGGCTCATTTGGGCAGATTTGGCGCGGGTGAATGGCTCCACAGTGCCACTCACAGCCAGTGTCATCTTATTTTGGTGGTGGAGGAGGAGGAGGAGGAGGAAATAGTATTACTGCAGAGGTCCCGATGAGGAACAAGCAGGCACTGTACCTACATACACGCGTCCTATGTATGCTACAGTCGTCTACGGCTCGGTCGCTGTGATAGCATAAGGCCAAATAGTCCCTACACGTCTCACGACAAAACTTAGAAGACGGGCGAAGATTTTACGGATTTCTGAAGACAACGGGGGAATACCTGGGGAACTCTTGAAAAAGAGCCATTCATTTGCACACGCAAAAATAGCCATGTTGTGGCTTCAATGGCTCCTGCACAACCTCTTGATTCAGGAATAATCGACTGTGCCTGCCGGAAGGAAATACTGTACTATTAAATTCGATTCGTCAGTCACGCGTCACGGGGGGTCCTGACGCGCCGAAATTCCAGTGTTTGTCACGCGTCACTGGGGCCGTTGACGAACCTGCTCGGAGTCACGCTAGGTTGGAATTTTGGGTTGAAACCTGAAAAAAAATCAGAATTTCTCCGCTTTCAGTGCATTTACAGCATGCGCGGAAGTAAATAACACTTTAAATGCTCCAATAGCGTGTTCTGTGTCCTGGGAGGTCCAAATTAGGCCCAAAAAGCAACCAGAAACGAACATCTGGACTGAAATAGTCTTAATTTCGCATCTGGCTTCGAAAATTCTTCTCCCCTGCCTCCTGGAGCTCCCTGTGGCCTATACAATTGGTCAGACCAACTTTCTGTAGGTGCCGAAATTTTCGCCCTGGTCACGGAGGTCGGGGGCGTCTGACGAACTGCCGAACTCAAATTTTCGGTCACGCGTCACCCCCCCTGCCGAATTGATTTTAATAGTACAGTATGTACTCCCGATCCTAGGCTATGTGTAATCGGGTCCACTTCGTCAATTGAATATTGGAGGGCACATTGCAATTATACTGCTTACCCGCCTGTGGACACCAGGTAAACACAGCGCTTCGGCGGCATTAAGTGATGTGTACTTTTGGCAAGGGGGACCAAATCTGCAGTAATCTGAACCTGGTCCCAACTCGAAGGAGTTTCACCCGCTGAGTCCGAATATCGTTACCCCGAGGCTTGAATGTGAGTCGTCGTAGAGTTTGAGGTCAAAACATTATTCCCATATCGGTCCTGATAAGAGTTTTGATGTGTCCCGATCTAGTAATTTGTCATGTGATGGGTCCAAAGATCTAGACCGCGGTCAAAAAAATTTGCTTCCACATTCTACTTCAAAGTGTTCCAACACACGGAATATGTGCCGACTACACCAGGGAAGAGCCCCATGCAAAAAAATCACGCAAATTGGCCGATTTGAAGCTAAATGGGGCAAATTGATCGCATCATTATTACGTAGGGAGGGAGGGGGGGCGCCGAAAAGCTGAAAAAAATAAATTTGTAGGTGATATCCTTTTTTCTTATCTTTGGTCCCCCTTGACTTTTGGAGAGAAGAGTCAAACGACGAATTCCGCCATCGTCGCTCTCGCGTTCTAGGATGGCTGACCCTGCCCCGGCCAGTGCCCACAAAGACAAAAACCAAGGAAGAAACTCGACAGCAGTTCGAGTAGAGTCTGCACGAACCCTTCCCTCCGAATGAACACCAGCGTTACGGCTTGCCGTACCTAGCGGCAGTGAACCAGATGCACAGTAAGGTCCAAGAGGCGGGTAAGTGATGATTGGCGCGGCATGATTCATACCTCAACCTTCCTGGCTGTGGCCAGCCCCACATCCGCAAGCACCGGCGGGAATCGAGTCAATAATATTGCTAGCTGGTTCCCGAGGCACGAGGGGACCAGCGTTAGATAGAGTGTCGAGGGGGCGGTAGAGCCTTCAAGTTAATAAAATGTGGTGTTGAGCGGAGTTGTGTGGATTTGATTCCGCGGCTAATCTGCAGCCACGGCCTGATCCCGACCTCCATCTCCCCGCGTCTACCTCGCCTCCCTCCCCATTTCGCGCTCACCATGCAAAACAAACTCTACAAGGCTGGAGAGCTTCTCCCCCACGCCAAGATAGTCGCGCCGTACCCCCAGAATTTCGACTTCAAAGCCCACACCGTAGAGCCGGCACCACTGCAGGAAGAGGACCCCTCGATCATCATTAGAAACGCATTCAACCTCACCGCTGAGAAGGACAACAGGGACTCGGGTCTCCAGACCGCTTTGGCCCAGGCTGCAGCCAAAGCTGGTGATGCAGAGGTCCCCGACGTCGGCGCACCGATGAAGCAGCTCTTCGGTTTCTCGATTGATGAGGTCGGGAAGTGCGTGGACTCTCCCGAGATCTTTGAGGCCCTCAAGCCTTGTTGTTTCGTGCTAACGAATGCTGTTGCGTGGGAGAGGAGTCGTCGCGCAAAGACGGCGGCGCCGTCGATGTCGTTGGCGGGGGGGCTGGAGTCCGTGAAGCTGGGGCTCAAGACGCGCTCGGGGATCAGCATCCCCGAGCCTATCATCCTTGCCATGAGCCTCCGCAAAACCATCCCCTTCGCGGCGGTCACCACGCCCACACTCCGCGCCTTTTCGTTGGGGCTGCGCGAGCTGCCCACGAAACCTTCCCCCGTCCTCGCGTTCGGTGGAAAAACGCGTCCATACTTCGACGCGGCGGCCTTCGTGGGCCAGCGCACGGAGCCGCTCCCCACCGACCTCGCGGACGTCCTCGACGCACACGACAACCTCGTCCTCATCGCCGACTACATTACTCCGGCCACTGCCTCTCCAGGATCCAACTTGGCGGATCATCTGCGCGCTCACGTCGAGTTCGTTCGCACTAACGTCTCTCCAGCCATCAAGCTGGACCGTTGGATTCACTGGAGCGCATTGCGAGTGTCGGAGATGATCGGGTCCGGCAAACCGTACTCTGCTAACGCTCACAACGCATTCGTGACAAACATGGAAGTGCAAGACCTACCGCGGGTAGGGGAGAAGCGGCAGCTAACGGAGGTAGAGCATGAGGTCCCCCGCGCCCCGCCGTCGGCACCGCGCGCACAGCGCCCGGACATGGCGGCTTTTCGTCAGCGCCCCGTGCAGGCCGTGCCGATTGACTTGTCAAACGCTCCTTGGCACGGCGCCGCTCAGTGGAGCCCCCCGGCGCAGTGGAATGCCCCAGCACCTCACTGGAACGCCCCCGCCCCTCACTACGCCCCCGCCGCCCACTGGAACGCGCCTCCCCCGCTGATGCCAGCGTTCGCCCCGCCGCCGCCGCCGACCGCGCAAACACAGCCGTGGCAGCAGCAGCAACAGCAGCAGGTTCACCAGCAGCAGCAGCAGCAGCAGCGTCACCAGCAGCAGCAGCAGTTTCAGCACGTCCAGCACCAGCAGCACCAATACGTGCAGTACCAGCAGCAGCCGGCGTCGGGCCCGAACGCCATCGCCGTTCCCTCCGGGAGCGGCCAGCATTCCTTTCAGGCCAGCGGGGACATCCCGCCGGTCTGCCCTATCTGCTGCGCCCTCCACATATACCGCAACTGCAACGCCTCCGGCGCGTTCTTCGCGCGCGGCGCTAGAGATGCCGCCGGAAACACCTCGCTCGTCGTCGCCAGTGACCCGACCAAGCGTATTTGCGCCTACTACAACATCTGGGGCGCCTGCAAGGGCCACAAGGGCGACCAGCTGCACGTCTGCAGTATCTGCGGCAGCGCGGAGCCTGGGCACACGCTCCGGGCTAACCACTGGCCGCTCTAGCGCGCCAGTGGAGGATGCGGGCTCGGATATACCCGAACTTTTGTTCAATTTCACTCCTTTGTCGTTCCCAGATCTCTCGCTCACAGTTTCTTCGCCTCCCCAGCCCCTCGACGCGACCCCGGCCGACATCGAGACCTTTGAACGCATTATATCACCTTACAACATCGACGCATTCGCCAACGCCCTGCACGCGCTCTCAATCGAACAAGAATTTCCTTATCTTATCCAAAATCTTCGTTCCGGCTTCCCCATTGCTGATATCCCTTTCTTGAACCGCAACATCATCTTGCCCAACGCAGCAGGCGTCGACTCCGACCCACTAGCAATGGAATACGTTCGTACGGAGCTCGACGCGGGTCGCATCTCGGGCCCATTCAAGGAGGCATCGCGCGTCCAAGCAATCCTGCGCGGTTACTTTGTTTGTTCGCCGCTCGTCATTGCGGAGAGCGATCAAGGACCGGGCATTCCACTCAAGCGCCGTGTCTGCCGCCATCTCTCCAAGGCGGACAAGGCAGGCTTCCCCTCGGTGAACGCACTCATCGACAAGAAATCCTTTCCAACGAGTTTTGACGACGCGCGTCGGCTAGGTGAAGTGGTGAGCATTCTACTCCTCTTTCACTCCTCTCCCTACGAGCATTCACGCTCGCGCCGGCGGACATTCACGTCCGTCGGCATGCGTGTTGGGCACTCACGCCCACATGCGTCCCGAGCAGTCACGCTCGTGCCGGCGGACACTCACGTCCGTCGGCAGGCATGTCGGGCATTCACGCCCGCATGCGACTCGCGTCGGTGGACATTCACGTCCGCCGGCTTGCATGCTGGGCATTCACGCCCACTTGCGGCTCGCGTCGGTGGACACTCACGTCCGCCGGCTTGCATGCTGGGCATCCACGCCCAGATGCGGGTTGATGCGCTAGTGGACATTCACGTCCGCTGGTTTGCATGTCGGGCATTGACGCCCGCATGCAGCCGAGCATTCACGCTCGCGTCGGTGGACATTCACGTCCGCCGGTGATAAGGCGTGCATTTCAGTAGGCCTGAAAACCACAGTTTTGTAAAAATGTGCACACACCAAAATCCTCCCGAGTGAGATTCAACATGAGAGTACACATTCAGCCCGGAGTGGTGTACTACACCGCAGAGAGCGAATCCGGCAGGATTAAGTGCTGAAGTCAATTATGATCCCTCCGGGACTAGAGTTGCGCCTTCAAGCCTACGCCGGGAGCAAAGCTGGAACCCAGCCGAGTGAGCTTGAGGTGATCAAGGGTCGAAGGAAGAATACATCCATGAGCATAAGACTAGAACGGAACAAGAAGGTTGAGAATCGAACATGAACTCAGAACTGCTCCGGCAATGATTTAACACTCCCGCCGGAAGGTTTATGAACAAGAAATATCAGAATTGAGAATGAGTTTGTTGGTCTGAAATGGCCCCGGACCAAATTGAGATGAAGCCGGAGCATTTAGGAAAGCATACGGGTCCATGTTTGCAGTGGTCCCGGAGTGTTCCCACCGGCCCGAGAAGAGAGCGGAATGTGAGACGAACTACCAAAAGGGTCCCGGAGTGTTCTTCATTGAGCATAGAAACCCAAACGGCCCAGTCCAGACAGCGTCCAGACTGATGAAGGTTGCTAGATGACTGAGCCAAAAGCTAAAAATACCCCTTCCTCTATCCCCGAATATTATTGTAAAGTGTATATAAGCCGTAGGATATCCCGTTGTACAGTAGTTTACCCTCCCCGCCCCCGTTTTACGGGTCGGAGAGCAAAGGGCTCAGAGAGAATCCGAATAAGAAGTGTTTTTGGTGAATTGATTATTAGAGACGAGCGCAGCATAATTGTCCCCAAGGACATTGAAAACTGAGATCCGCATAGGAGCTCGTCGACAGATAGACTAGAAGCCAGCGGTGATTCAGGACCTTGCTCCCTAGAAGCTGTAAGCTCGGAACCTTGGTTCTTCGGAACAAACTGAGATCTGCATAAGTGCTCGTCGAACAGATAAAAGACTAGAAGCCTGCGGTGATACACAGCACCTTGCACCCTAGAAGCTCTGAGCTCGGGGCTTGGTATTCGAACAGTGAAACCTTAATTTTGAGACTCCGGAGACATTCCTAGAAGCTTTGAGCTCGGACAACTTCCGTCGCGAAACTGAACCCGCTCCAGGCGAACCCTTGTAGCTGTGAGCTCGGGAAACCTGAGAACTCGAACATCGTCCCAAATTGCCGTTGAGAAAGCCTGCCGTCTTGCATTCTGGTCCCGGAGAGTATTCTAGAAGCTGAGAGCTCGAAGAAATCCCACCGCCTGCTAAGCAGCGGAACTAAACCTCTCGGCGCACTTTCTTTTGGAACTGAAACTCCCTGAGTCCACCGGTTGCGCTCGTTGTGTCAAGTCGCCCCGTTGCCCTCGAATTGAGCTGAAAAACCCCTCCTGACGGGTGATACGTACCCTACCGCCCCGAGCACACACACGCGAAACACCTCGAGAAAGTGGTTAGTGGGATTTCAGGTTCCTTCTGAGCTGGTTGTGAGTTTGGGGTTTGGTTTTAGTTGACACTAGAGCTATCCGCCCATATCAGGTCAGCCAGAGAGAGCTGCGAGTTTCCACGGCCGCACTCAGGTGCACCGTTTCATCTGGAGCCCACCGCGAGGGGCTACAGGAGATTTGCTTCAATTTTGGCACGGCCGTAATTCTTGCCCCGTACCAACCTTGCTGAGGGAACTGAACTTTCCGTCGAGCCACTTGCTCCGGGACCCCTTCTCGAACACTGTTGCACCGACTACTCTGCAGCAACTCAGAACCGTCCGGGAATCCTCCCGCGACACCAATATACTCTGGCACTTGACTTGAGTCTAAAACAAATTCATTTAACCGCCTGTTGAGCTTTGCTCCAGAAGAGTAGCTGCGCCCCCTTGAGACCTTTGTCAACCAGTACCGTTTTTATTATTATTATCTTGCATACCCCCGCCGATTGAATGGCGGAAACACGAGAATTTGAATCTGAACTTGAGAATGCCGTGCCGGAACCATATGAACGCAATGCACCCCGTTTCGATGATTCTGACCCGGCAGAACTTCCTCAATTCCTTGAGGACATAGAGCGGATGATGGTGAAGGATGAAACCCCCCCGGACCAGAAAAATGAATTTCTGGTGCGGTATGTTGTTGTGTCAGCAGCAAGAGAATGGCGGGCTTTCGAGTCCTATCCAAAATCCTATGAGGAATTCAAGAAAGAATTGATTGAGAACTACCCTAGTGCCAGAGAGTCCTCCCGGGGGTCCTTGCGCCGCTTTGCAAGAATTCTTGAGGACTTTCCAGAGGGTGGAATCCGAATCAGCGACCAGCACGAACTGCTCCGATTGATTAGGGCATTGACTGTTGAAGCTAAGAAACTGCTTTTGCCTCCAGCTCGGATAACCCACCGGGAAGTAATTCAAAGCTTCATGTCAAAGCTGGACCCAGAATTTGAACGGAAAATGGAGATGTACTTCAGTGAAACTGAGCCGCTGGGAAATGCAGCAGACATGGACCACACGTACACCTTCCATGAATATGCCCAGGTAGCAAAGAAACTTGCTCAACGGCACGAAGGAATACAAGAGTATTTGGACCCGGGGGCATCAAGTGCAACTACTCCGGTGCCATTTATTGCGGGGACTCAGCGATCCGAGCTCCCACCGACACGGTTTGAAGTCCTAAAGATGCTGGACCGGTTTCTATGACCAGAAATATTGAACCATTGAGCATGAGAGAAGAGTAGCCAGGTCAAAGGAGATTGAATTCCTCGGGGTGCTGCTCCGGCATGAGAATTGAATTTTTTTCCTATGGTTTCGGGCTGAGAAAGAAAGAGAAGTGAACCGGCAGTGATGCCTTGTATTAGATAAATGCTCCGAGGCATGTTCTGCAAGCATACACAAAGACAAGGTCGAAACTGAGAACTTGACTCGAAAAATTTACCGTCAGAGCTTCGAACTTGGGCCGGTTGGCCCTCTGTTCTTTGCGCTCTGGCAGGTAGATGAGAATATCTGAATTGATAAATTTGGGAGACTCCTCGGCAACAGTTGAAACTTCAAAAAGGGGGAGATGCATGCAACTGTCTCCTTGCGAGATTTCCGAATTTTGAACCAGGAATGAAATGAGAAGGGAGAGAAATGAGAATTGACCTTTGGGGCTTAGAACTCGGGCCAGCTGGCCCTTCGTTGGTCGCAAACTGAAGGCAATGAATATCTCCGATGAGAAATTTTGAGAAAGTCCACCGGGATGGTTTAACTGAGGACAGTTAAAACTTCAAAAAGGGGGAGATAGGATTGAGAAAATGACCTTTCTCGTCCATTTCCAGCAGGCACTAAAATTTTCGAACATCGGAGCGCGAAGAGTGGAGAGAACAGAAATAGAGTGAACTTGACCGCAGAGATGTTGTAGCAGCAGAATGGATTGGCCACGCGGGGATCTTGCACGCGACGGCCAGAATATCGAACAGAGACTTGTGAGAGTGCTCCCGAGAACCTAGGATTAGGTGACTGGGGACAGTCACAAGCTCAAAAAGAGGGAGATGATAAGGCGTGCATTTCAGTAGGCCTGAAAACCACAGTTTTGTAAAAATGTGCACACACCAAAATCCTCCCGAGTGAGATTCAACATGAGAGTACACATTCAGCCCGGAGTGGTGTACTACACCGCAGAGAGCGAATCCGGCAGGATTAAGTGCTGAAGTCAATTATGATCCCTCCGGGACTAGAGTTGCGCCTTCAAGCCTACGCCGGGAGCAAAGCTGGAACCCAGCCGAGTGAGCTTGAGGTGATCAAGGGTCGAAGGAAGAATACATCCATGAGCATAAGACTAGAACGGAACAAGAAGGTTGAGAATCGAACATGAACTCAGAACTGCTCCGGCAATGATTTAACACTCCCGCCGGAAGGTTTATGAACAAGAAATATCAGAATTGAGAATGAGTTTGTTGGTCTGAAATGGCCCCGGACCAAATTGAGATGAAGCCGGAGCATTTAGGAAAGCATACGGGTCCATGTTTGCAGTGGTCCCGGAGTGTTCCCACCGGCCCGAGAAGAGAGCGGAATGTGAGACGAACTACCAAAAGGGTCCCGGAGTGTTCTTCATTGAGCATAGAAACCCAAACGGCCCAGTCCAGACAGCGTCCAGACTGATGAAGGTTGCTAGATGACTGAGCCAAAAGCTAAAAATACCCCTTCCTCTATCCCCGAATATTATTGTAAAGTGTATATAAGCCGTAGGATATCCCGTTGTACAGTAGTTTACCCTCCCCGCCCCCGTTTTACGGGTCGGAGAGCAAAGGGCTCAGAGAGAATCCGAATAAGAAGTGTTTTTGGTGAATTGATTATTAGAGACGAGCGCAGCATAATTGTCCCCAAGGACATTGAAAACTGAGATCCGCATAGGAGCTCGTCGACAGATAGACTAGAAGCCAGCGGTGATTCAGGACCTTGCTCCCTAGAAGCTGTAAGCTCGGAACCTTGGTTCTTCGGAACAAACTGAGATCTGCATAAGTGCTCGTCGAACAGATAAAAGACTAGAAGCCTGCGGTGATACACAGCACCTTGCACCCTAGAAGCTCTGAGCTCGGGGCTTGGTATTCGAACAGTGAAACCTTAATTTTGAGACTCCGGAGACATTCCTAGAAGCTTTGAGCTCGGACAACTTCCGTCGCGAAACTGAACCCGCTCCAGGCGAACCCTTGTAGCTGTGAGCTCGGGAAACCTGAGAACTCGAACATCGTCCCAAATTGCCGTTGAGAAAGCCTGCCGTCTTGCATTCTGGTCCCGGAGAGTATTCTAGAAGCTGAGAGCTCGAAGAAATCCCACCGCCTGCTAAGCAGCGGAACTAAACCTCTCGGCGCACTTTCTTTTGGAACTGAAACTCCCTGAGTCCACCGGTTGCGCTCGTTGTGTCAAGTCGCCCCGTTGCCCTCGAATTGAGCTGAAAAACCCCTCCTGACGGGTGATACGTACCCTACCGCCCCGAGCACACACACGCGAAACACCTCGAGAAAGTGGTTAGTGGGATTTCAGGTTCCTTCTGAGCTGGTTGTGAGTTTGGGGTTTGGTTTTAGTTGACACTAGAGCTATCCGCCCATATCAGGTCAGCCAGAGAGAGCTGCGAGTTTCCACGGCCGCACTCAGGT
This sequence comes from Mycena filopes, assembly GCA_029281495.1. Classification (NCBI taxonomy): domain Eukaryota; kingdom Fungi; phylum Basidiomycota; class Agaricomycetes; order Agaricales; family Mycenaceae; genus Mycena; species Mycena filopes. Next base: position 1,569,777 of record JARIHR010000020.1, on the reverse strand, counting down.
GCACCGTTTCACCGGCTTGCAGCTTGATGCGCTGGTGGACATTCACGTCCGCTGGCTTGCATGTCGGGCATTCACGCCCGCATGCAGCTCGAGCACTCACGCTCGCGTCGGTGGACAATCACGTCCGCCGGCTTGCATGTTGGGCATTCACGCCCACATGTGGCTCGAGGCGCTGGTGGACATTCACGTCCGCTGGCTCGCATATCGGGCGAGTACTCACCCTTGCGTCGGTGGACATTCACGTCTGCCGACTCGCATGCCGGGCATTCACGCCCGCATCCTTACCTCCCCGGACATTCACGTTCGGTGCTGACTTCCCGTAGATTGCCCACTCGCCGCCGAACTCGACTGCCTGCTCTTTCGACCTTAGATCGTTCCACCGCACCATTCCCGTCCACCCTTCCCACAAACGCCTCCTCGTCTTCAAGATCGGCGACAACTACTACATCGACCACTGCGTCCCGTTCGGGTTGGCGTCGGCGAGCAGCAACGCGGGGCAAGTTGGTGGAGCGATCGCGCGGATCTGGACGATACGGCTCGAAAGGGACGGGGTCGTGCTGCGCTACGAGGATGACTTCTCAGCGCTACGTTTTCCATCGTGCAGGCTCACGCACATGGAGATCTTCGGGCTCGTGGGCGACCTCGGTGCACCATGGCACGAAGGGAAGTGCGGGACGGCGTTCGAGGGCACTTTCACGTCGATCGGGTTTGTTTGGAACGTGAAGGACAAGGTGGTCTGGTCGCCGCAGGAGAAGTTGGTGAAGTACACCTCGCGTATCGAGCGCGCCCTCTCCTCTGCGATGGTCTCGCTGCACGACCTTCAGCAGATCCATGGGACGCTGATACATGTCCATTTCGTGCAGCGAGACGGCTCCTCGCGCCTTCCCGGCATTTCTAACGCCTTCCGTTTCTTCCGTGACGAGTTCGAGCGCAGGCACCTCGCGACGACGACGCGCGAGGCGCTCACCTGGTGGTGGACGCGCCTATCCAGCCCTACTACTGTCTCACGACCACTTCGACCGCTTCCGCCGGCGCGCGACCTCGACCTCTTCGTGGACGCCTCGACCTCTTGGGGTGTCGGCGTCCTCATCGACAACAAATGGTTTGCTCTGCGCTTGAAGGAGGGTTGGGATCGAAATGGGACGAGGGAGATTGCTTGGTTGGAGGCGGCTGCGCTGGAGGTCCAGCTGTTATTTCTGGCGCAGCTGGGCTTCCGGGACGTGCATCTGCTTATTCACTCGGACAATACGGTCGCGATCGGCGCGTTGTCGAAGGGGCGGAGTCCAAACGCGGACCTGAACCGTATCGCGCGTCGCTACCTCGAGCTTTCTCTCTCTCTCGCTATTGAGACTACCATTATTTATGTAGAGTCCGAGCAGAACCCTGCCGACTCAGTTTCTCGAGGCTTCTTACCACCAGACCCCCCTCTTGTACCTCGATTCGACCTTCCCCATGACCTGGCTCTGTCTTTATGCCCAATCGAATAAATTCTATATTTCTTGATCATTTTTGATGGTTTGTTCCGATTCAAAGCTCCTCTTCAACAACGTCCATGTCGTTCTCAAGATACGCGTCCAAACGCGACGCTCGGAGCCCTCATCGTCCCCTTGCGTTCCCGCTGCCATCCGCGTCTTTTGGCGACTTCTTCACGCGCTCAACTACCGTCCCTCGACCCAGCCTGCATCCCTCACCATTGGCCAATCCGTTCGCATTCCAGACGCGCGCGCCGCCACACGCCGCTGCATTTGACCACTCAGAGGGCTCCCTCCGTGGGGCCTCTGCCCCGCCACCTCCCTCGCCGACAGACTTGCACGGGCTCAAATCATCTCTGCCCCTGGCTCGCCGCGCGTCAGTTGACCCCTCTACCAATCCCTACGCGTTCCAGGCAGCCAAGCGCTCTCTACCTCGGCCACCCAGCAATTCGGATACTCTCACGCCGCGTTTCGAAACGCTTCGCGTCTCGTCGACGTCACAAAACCCCGACAACTCTGGTTTCGCCTCTGACATCGCTGCTGCAGCTTCATCCATCGCGTTTCCCAAGGCGGTAAAGGCGAGGAGGCCGAGGAAAGGGGATATTCACCGGCCGTCTGCCCTGCGTCCTCTGGTCCCAGCCCGCCTGCGCTCGTTAGCCTGGCAGACTCCCCATGGGATAGCGGCTATGGGCGCCCGGCGCTACTTGCCGCCGAAAGATCTTGCGTTGGTGAAGGCTTCGATTTGCAGGGCTTTGGCGCCGAGCTCCCAATCTAACTACGGCGCTGGCCCGCTGCGGTTCACGCAGTACTGCGACAAGAACGGAATTCCGGAGAATCTTCGCATGCCAGCGGAGCCGCTGCTCCTTTGCTGCTTCCTCGTTGATTCTATCGGATCCTTCGGCCTCAAATGTGCGCAAAACTGGCTCAACGGCATCTCATACTGGCACACGCTGAACGACGCGCCATGGCACGGCAACGACACGTCGGTCAAGAAGATCTTGCGCACTATCAGCAAGGATTACGAGCATACGCGCCCGTTGCGAGGCCCCATTTCCGTCGAGCATATGCGCTGCATCCGGAGGAATCTCGACTTGGCGTCTCCACGGGGTGCCGCCTTCTGGGCTCTGGCATGCGCGGCCTTCTGGGGCTGCCGTCGCCTTGGAGAGCTCACCCTCCCCTCCTCCTTGGGTTTCGACCGTATCTACCACGCCTCTCGTTCGTCGCACCTTGCGCGCTCGCGGGCAGGCGGCCTCGATGTCGTCTCCATTCACCTTCCCTGGACCAAGACGACGGGTAGAAAAGGGGGCTCCCTCATCCTCACCGCGACGAACGACGACCTCTGCCCGGTCTGGGCCGTGGAGAACCACCTCCGAACCAACCACTCCCCCGATGCAGACACGCCTCTGTTCGCTTTCCGCGACGGCGCGGAATGGCGGCCCATCGTGAAGACGCACTTCATGGTCCTCATCGCAAACCTCTTCCGCGCTGCGAAGCTCGATCAGGTTTTCGGGCATAGTTGTCGTATCGGCGGTTCCGTTTTCCTTCTCTGCTGTGGTGTCGAGCCAGAGGTTGTCATGAAGATTGGAGGGTGGACTTCGACTTGCTTCCTCATTTACTGGAGGAAGCTGGAATCGGTTATCCCGGTCGCTCTCGCGCGGGCGTGGAGCAAGCACAAGGCGGTGTTCATGGCGCAACATAATCTAGTAGACGACGACGACCTGGACATTGAATTCGTACGCCTTCATTGACAATATATCACTTTCATCTTCCACTCTCCTTCTCGCATCTCTCCGCTTGGGTGGTCCGCCACCAGCACTCTGCCGGACGCGCTAGCCGCTTTGGGAGCGATGCTCCTCGTGGGCTGTCCGGCTTCGTCGTCATTTTGGGCGACCGGACTTATATATGCTCAGTTTCGCGTCGCGTCGGTCTCGGCCGCGGGCTTTCCTGCGGGTCTCTTGGAGCCTCGCCCGCCCGGTTTAGTATTCCCGGGCTCTCCCGCCCCGCAGCCCGCGGCCAGAGGCCGCGCCAGACACAAACCAATCGGTTTGTGTCCCCTACTTCCCTCTTCCCTCTTTCCGTCTGTTTCCTTCCACGTCTGTCTGAATCCACACGAGAATACGGACGCGTAGCGTCCGAGATTGAGACGCACAGCGTCGTTTCCTCTTATACCTCCTCCTTCCACTCTTCACTCCGAGACGCGATGCGGCTGTCTGAACACACAGGAGGATACGGACGCATAGCGTCCGATATTGAGACGCATAGCGTCGGTTTAAGCTGATATATACACGCGGACGCGACGCGCCCGCCCTTCCCATTCATCCTCATCTCCCCACATCATCTACCATACCTATATCTCACCTACACTCGGGGCCAGGCTCGTGCCGACCCCGGGGACACTCTATCATCCAGCCCCGCACTTTCCGCAGCCGTACAACACCCGCGCAATAATCATCTTGGTCCTCGGTGGGCTGTCCGCGTTCCTCGTTCCGCGGCGAATGTGGGAGGAGAAGCAGGCGACAGAAGCATGCGACGGGGACGGGTGAGCTGCTTGAGCAGAAGTCTGCCAGAAGCGTCACTGAAGAGTCGCAGCCTTGCGCAGCCTTTAAATTCGCGCAGCCTTCAAATTGGGTTGAAGTCGTTCAGGAGGTGCACAAGAGCAAGGTCTCAGTCGGAAGGATAGTCAAACACCAAACATCGAGTTGTCCCAATTCCCAGGGGCTGCCAGAGATATGTCAGAGAAATCGAGGTGGTGGTTCGGGAAAAAAAGTGGCCGGAGCCGAAGCCCCTGATATCAAGCTTCGACAAACAATGATCGCTCATGCTTACCACAACCTCTGTGCGCTCGTTAGCCTTACCTTGAGGTTCCAACGTCTGGGCGACCGTGACCGCGCCTTCGAATACGACGACAACATCCACCCTCTGTCCGACGGGATGGAACACACCAAAGCTTTGTCCAGCCCGGCTGTCGACATTCATCCGCATCTCGATTCTCCTCATCGGCTGCATACGCACTCGCCGTCACACCTCCTCACGCAAATGTATCTTGCCCGTCCTCTCCGTAGCTCTGAATCCTGCTCCTAGCGCGCGCGTCTTGTGCGCGCGCTTATCCCTCCTCTCACCCGGGACCCACTGCCCTCCCGTCGTCTGGGAGCTTCCATGCCAAACTCGTCTACGCCGTCCTCCTTCACTGCCCTCAGCAGCCCCAGCCAATGCACCTCGCCCGCCCGCCCCTCCTCTCAGTATCTCTGAATCACGCTGGGCGACAGAGGCCGACTCGGGCGTCAGACACCACTCAGGAAGGAGGCACGTACGCAGCAGAATCTCTCTCTGCAGACGCGTCCGCTGTTACGCTCCAACGCCCGCATCCATCCACCCCGCGCACGGCTGTCGCTCGATGGCCATAAAACGTCTGGTCGACCGCGCTCTCGTTTCCGACCGGGATTCGCAAGTTCGTCAACATTCATTTCGACAACCTTCCGACGATCATCGGTGTTGCACGTCACTGGCGGGGAGCCTAAATAGTCTTCACCGCATGCACAAGATCCTCATTTCCCCACGCCGCCCTCCAGCTTACTCGTCGTTGCAACGTCTCAGCTCGCGCCCCCTCGCTCCCCCGGCCTCTCTTGTGCCCGCGCATCCATCCCACTCATCCAAGTCCTCCGCTCCATCGCCTCTGAGCTTCCACACGAAACGCCTCGATGCTAGACGCAATTCAAGACGCAAGTTTCAAGCTGCCGGACGTGAGCTGCGAGTCGAAGCGGTATTGCCCCTGGCCAACGCTACCCATCTTCCTCCGACCCCGATGCATACATACGCCGTCAGCGCTCGTACTCCGATTCTTCCCTCCTCGCACAATAGCGCGCCCCCGATGGGAGCGAATTCCGATCCATGCATACAGTACTTACGAGGTGAGTCGCAACCTGGGCCTTGATAATATTCACAGAAACCGCACATTCTAGGCGGCGCATCTTGCTTCATAGATTGCGCCGAGGACGCATCTATCGTGCTCGTCGTGCCGCGCTCGTCTGTGACCGCAAGGCTTCGCGCGGAGATTGATTATTGATGTGTAAACAAGGTGAGTTGCGGGTTCACACTATTATTATTTATTCACTGTATGGGCGATTGGGCATTCTAATCATCGAGTGCGATTATGGGAAGGTATATCAGGTAGGTATAGTACAATGCATTAAATACACAGTAACCGTCATTGTCCGCACCAGGTCGTCGTCGTCGTCTCGTCCTCCCCCACACCCCCACACCCCAACACCTCGCCGTCCTCGCTCCACGCGGTGCGCGCGCACGGTCCATCCTCAAGACCTATCACCAGCACTCAATCAGCCACTGCTCACGCACAAATCGATGCATCAACATAAGCCATCAACGTCCTCCCGCCGCGACAAGAAAAAATAAACTCACAAGAGCGAAAGCGTCACATCGCCATGCACCCGTGCCTTAATCTGCACGTCCACGTCCAGATTCAAGTCCAGGCGCAGCTTCAGCGCGTCCTTCTTCTCCCCGCCCCCCTGCGGCGCGGCGGCCTGCTGTTGTTGCTGCTGCTGCGCCATCTGCTGCTGCTGCTGTTGTTGTTGGGCGGGTTGTTGTTGCTGGAGCTGCTGCTGCGAGGGCGAGGCTTGGGGCGGCTGCTGCGACGCGGACTGTTTGCGCTTCTTCTCGCGCCGCCCGGAGCGGGGTTTCTTCTCCTGCGCCGGCTCCTGCTGCATGGCGGGCGCGGGCTCGGGGGAGGCGGAGCGCGAGGAGTGGGCGGATCCGGATTCGGACATGGTATGATTTGGGAAGTAGGGATTGGGTTTAAGTGGGTAGGCAGGGATGGGGTGCGGAAATCGATATAGTGGTTGGAGACGCGACACTTTAAGACATACTCGGAGGAGCGACGACGATGTGGCGAGTGGCTACGCGTTTCCGTCGTCATTGGGGCGGGAGGAGTAACCCCGACCAAATGGGTTGTTACGCATCGAGGTCGGGTGCGGTTGTGGTTAAAACTTGGTTCAAAACGTTCATTTTTGTAGATCGCGTTTCGTGGTGTTGGTATGGCAGGAACATCGTTGGGTCATCGACTGGGGGCTGCAAAAGCCACAATTTGAATAGCGCAGTCAGTGAGAAATCGTCTTTTTCCAACGCGCTCTGAACCGTGGGAAGTTGAATTTACGACATATGACGTCACCAAACCCCAACCTTGCCCCGAAATTCATCGATTTACCGCGAACGAGAGCGCGACGGAGGACAGAAAAAAAGTACAGTGGGGGCGCATATTTCCTGGCATCCAACTGGCATTGCGAACTGCAGTCTATCTGCAATTTTCTCGTTGAAATTTGAATCACCGCGCCTCATGTCAATCTCCACACTTCTCAAATGGGGCCAAACTCGTCACCGTTTGACGTCAACGTCTCCGCACCAAAACGCATCTTAAATAGCGCACCCGCTCCCCAACCCACCCCCCATTTTATCACCCCCACCGCCCGCCGTTCTTGCCTCCACCCATAAACCAAACATGTCCGACGCCTCCCGCTCCGCCTCCGCGTCCCCCGAGCCCCAACAACAACAACAACCAGAACAACAACCCGCCCCCCGGCGCCGCGAGCGGAAGCGCAAACAACAACAGTCGCAGCAGCCGCCGCAGCAGTCCGAGTCGCAGCAGGCGCTCCAGCCCCTCGACCAGGCGCAGCAGCTCACGCAGCAGGCGCCCGTCCTCGGCGACGCCCTCGGCGGCCTCACCGGCCAGCAGCCCCAGGGCGGCGGCGGCGGCGGGAAGGACACGCTCAAGCTGCGCCTCGACCTGAACCTGGACGTCGACGTGCAGATCAAGGCGCGGGTGCACGGGGATGTGACGTTGAGTTTGCTGTGAGTAGCTGGTTTTCGCTGCGTCTGGGTTGGCTGTATTGATGGGTTGTAGTGACTGATTGAATCCCCCTAGTAATTGAATGGATGATCGAACGAACGAACGAACGAACGCACGTTGGACGAACGCTGTAAAACATCGCCCCCCGGATACCCGAGCCATACCGCACTTGTATCATTGTAATATTGCCTCTTAATGGACTCATTGCGGACGTTTTCTGGGCGCGGGATTTGGGTCGTCGATTCCATCGTATATCATATATGTAAAGCCGCATACCTTAATCGAAGCTGCACTTGATAACTAGGGTCCGGGCGCGTGCTAGCGTGCGGTGCAGAATTGTGAATTGATGAGGCGAGAGGGGCAGGACTAAATCCTCACCGGGCGGGGTTTAGAGCACAGCAACGCGTCGCATTGAAGCAGAAGAGTCGTGGCCGCCGCATAGCGGAGACACGAGGTCGAGGGATCCATTCATTAGTATGGGAGCCGACTTCTGAAGTGAGTGGGGTTATCTGAATGGCGGGCTACCACCGCGAGTCAGCGGAGGGAGCGGCTAAGGGGCGTGGTCGCGGCGAGACGTACGGAGAGTGTCAATGCCATGCGCGTGAAAGTCTACATATCCACTGGTCGACTCGAACGAACAAAGTGTGCAGTTGCTGGGCCATGGGACGGTGTCAATTCTGCATCTGCATTCCTGCGTGCGATCGATGGGGGCGGCGCGCGGGACGCGTCTGCAAAGCGGGATATATGATATATCGATACGTGCCACGGCGTGCGGGCTTCGTCTCGTCTTGAGCGTTGACATATGCATGGGTGGTTGAATCCACGCCTCGAAATCCCGCATTGGCAAGTGGAACCGCAGCGGTGGCGGCGGCGAAGATCCAGTTTGTACATAAGTCTTGAGGTGTTGAAATGATCTCTCACGGGAGGTGGTGTCTTCGCCGACGGCTGGGATGCAGGTCGTTGGCAAACCTCGGTATTTTGGCACGGGACGGAGGCGATTTTTAGTCAATGAGGGAACAGGAGGTGCGATAACGAGCACGCACGTAGTGGGGGGGGGGGGGGGGGGGGGGGGGGGGGCGAAGCGGAGGAATGAAACGAGACTTCAGCTTGGAAGGACTAGCATTGGGCATGATGACGGGAGGAGGCAGGGTGGGTGGATAGATAGTATAAGAGGAGGGTCAGATGCGGATGGATGTCGAGGACGAATCGCAATGATTTGGCAAGTAGACTGGTTGTCGCCCGCGCGATCGGAGATGATGAAAGAGGGAGGCAGGGTGTAGAAAGTAAGAGGAACCGCCGTCGAAACGGAACGAGGTCAAGTATGTCTCGGTACCATCGCTGCTTGTTTTTTCTTCTTCTTCTCCTTTCTGCGCCGTTTGGCGTGTTTGAGTTCCATACCCGGCGGAAAGTAGTGTAGATGTGTCCGTGTCTTTGATAGAACGGCCGCCAGACTTTGGAAGGTCAAGGTAAGGCCAGCGAGCGACAGAGGTTGTGGTAAGAAGGAAGAGGGATTACTGTATCATTTCGACCAAAGGTTCACGGGGTGTCACCCGTCACCACAATTGTTCACTGAACAAGGTGTTCATTGATCGGCAATCAGCGGAAATTACCATATACGGACGTCCGGCAAGTGCCGGACGCAATTTTTTGCTGTTTTTCAGCCTAACCGGGGCACAAAAGTCCTCTGTCACTGTCACCAAGGTCAAAATTGTTCAGTTCACGGGTCCCCGTCACCCGTCACCTGAACCTTTGGTCGAAATGATACAGTACTTATTGTTTGCCAGAGCTTGCCATCGGCGTCTTCGGCATTCGGCACTCTTTTTCCCGAACCACCACCTCGATTTCGAGATCTCCTTCTGACATATCTCTGATGGCCTCTGGGAATTGAAACAACTCGAGGTCGGATGTGGGCCTTTGCGCAGCTCCAGGACGACCTCTGACCTTGGCCAATTTAACGCTTGACTCAGCCGCTTGACTCGGAACTCTCCTGGAGCTGTCCATTCTGGCTGGCCTTGTACTCCTGCCCCAATCGCAGTCAAATCGACCAAATCTAATATGTACAATGTCGAACAATTCTGGGCACGCCCCTCCCCCTCTCTTCTCATCCGCACATCGTGTCTGAGATTCTGAGCTCTCGACGGCGGCGGGTTTGCGGCGAGTCCACTCGGTTCTGCGTCTGAGCGTCGACGATCACTAGCATCACCCTCCGTTGACGCCGGTGCTCTTCCGGACGCTACTCCCAAACTCCGCTTGCGCGCTCCGTACCAATGCGCCCTCGGATGCGATCCAGACTGCCAACTCTCAAATCTGCCGCGGAACGCCTCAGCGTGAGCGCTAAGGAACACCGGCACGTCCTTCGTCGCACAAACTCCCTCGAAGTCACTCACTCACCCTTTTTCAACAGCAATCCCATCCGCGGCCGCTACGGCCTCTTCGCCTGCGTCCGCGCCATCAAAACAGAACCTCCGTCGCCCGACGATGACCCGCGGCAGGCAGAGCACCCAGGTGTCCGGCGCGGATACGCGGATGTGGGCACGACGGGGCAGTTGAGTTACGAATCTGTTGCGCGTCAATCGTTGCTAACGAGCTTACTGTGCATCTAGTTGACTGCCGCTGTGTACGGCAAAACAACACTTGTGACCATCGGGCGGGAGGGTTCGTTCAGACTCCATCCGAACTGTCGAGACAGGTTTATCTCGATGCCGGACTTGGTCGCCTCGGACACATTAATTCGGCCGAAGACCTAGCCACGCCCGACGCCAACGACTGGTAAGAAGTATAATTGCAATCTGCTTCTCTCCCCTACTACTCAATTCACGGTTTAGTCCCGATCCGACACAGCTTAAGATCGGGAGTGCATCTTCCCAGATTCACTGCATGGTTGTTACCGGTAAGCTAAGTCGATAGAATGATCGAGAAGGATGCTGGATGGTAATCTCTCGCTTTATAACAGCCTCACACGCACCGAACATCAAATTCCCCCTTTCATGCCGTCTCTCAAAGGCACCTTTACACAACTTACCTCGTATCGACTAGGATATACCTCGCAGCGCCGTCAGTCCTACACTTAGTTCCCTTACTTCCTGTGGCTCATCTTTCTTCAGCATATCCCTGGCGGTGGGCGACCCCTGTAATCCTTGTTGTTTTCCTTTTCATCTCGGTGTTCTTGGTGCTTGTTAACAGTGCGCAGATTGTCGCTTCGCCAGACAGAAGTCAAACTAATCAGACCCTACTCAGTTCCGCTTTCCGCCTATGAAATTGTCCAGGAATCCACCTACCGCCCGAACGACACCTTGCCTCCACTCCTCTTCAGTGGGCTGGTGCCTGGAATACTGCAAAGCCCAGAGGATGCCTTTCCACCACATGTCCTGACTCTCGGAGATGCTCTCTTCCTGAACAACTCGGTCTTCAACTTTACCATCATTGGCGCGTGGGACGAAAATTCAGCCCCCGTGTCGACCTTCTCCTACTATAACAATCCCTTTTCGGATGGCTGTGATATATTGAGTATCAAACCACCATCGGCTCGCGTCTTCTGACACCAGATTTAGCTTGATGTGACAGTGACCATGTCGGGTTCTGACAACTTTGTTGTCCCCCACTGCATCGGTGAAAAGGATTGTAGTCCCGTCCCCGCTAACGCTGATAGTCCCCGGGCGACAGGTCAATGTGCTGTGTCATGTTCCCACTCCCTTTCAAATGACCTCAACCATCCAATATTCTGATCGTCTACTGCGCAGTAATCCCCTGCGAGAAACTTTCCATCAGCTATGGGAAGACTTGGACTTGGTGAGGAAAATAACAACCTTGTGAGACAAGCCCGAATGTCGTGCTCATATAATTCATGTCCAGTATCTCGCGCTTGTTCATGTGACTGTGTACACCCGGGTTTACTCTCACATTCAACGATAAAACTAAGATCCCTATGTCCAGGTTCTCGAACGTCTCGACACTTTCCGCAACTGTCGTACCCTGTTGTAATTGTGACAGGACCCTGCCATCTGACACCTCCCTCCCTACGGAACTACCATGTCGAGCGCAGCCGGCACAGTTGGTGGGATCGTACTGGTCCGTTGAAATTGAGGGGTGGGGCTCCTACAATGAGCAGGGAGCGTTCTCGACGCTCATCTTCGAATCGGAGCTGGTGGCCAACTCCAGCTTTTCATCGCCAGTGGACCCCATAATCCAACCTTACGAGGTCTTAACCCAGCCCAGCACAAACAACGCCTTCCAAAATGTGTTCCAATCACGGTACCACCTCGCACGCTTGGAGCTGGGAATCATTGTGGAAAACCAGATCTTCAATTCACCTGTGATGTTCAATGAAAGTATCTCGACTGTACCCGAAATTCTCGCAAACACTTTGGGCGCCTCTGACTCCCGGAAATCCACCTCCAATACGACCCTGATGAACGAATGGGCGGATACTGTTCGTCTTTTCAGCACAACGGACAGAGTCCCTCTTGTCAGCTACCTTCGTCCGGTACCGCGCCTCAAGCCCCTGGGCACCTCACTCACCAGTGTGTTCGTCTCTACATTTGCCATGGTCTCTGTCCTGTGGACTGTATTCTCCCTTGTTGTCGGCATCATCGCGGCGAGATCTGAGAATGCCAGTACGCGTGAGTTTGATAATCCTCCTTATCAGGTGGACACAACTGACAGTGATTCCCTCTTTTCCAGAGGGACCCACGCCATCCACGGTGGAGGACCGCCTTGACACCCACGATATTGCTATAGCCCGCATGCAGCTCGCTCTCAAGAAACGAGGGTTGTTTGAGGACGATGACGAGGAGGGGGACCTGGAGGCATCCATTGCTTGTACGAGTGAGTCGGATAATGTGCAAGGTCAACGAACACTAAAATACAGTGCTCTGTACAGGTAGCCAGGAAGAAAAGGCTGGGCTTCTTGTGCATCGCAAACAGGCAGATTCGTATTCTGCAGTTTGAACTTTCTCTGTGGGGAACCCTAGGATTATGTCCGAATTTATGTGGACACCAGATATCACGATCACGTATTGAACTCAGCACCCAACATTTCCAAAGTTGAACTGCGGCTATGAATCTCCTGGTCTTCCAAGGGCGCAAAGGTCACCGAATCCCATGCACGATTTTCCTAGAAGCTGAACCGCTTATATCGCGCCCAGAATCGAACAACGCCGAGCTGCCCGAGATACTTCCCACGATATTTTCTTTGCATCCTCAGCATCTTCTCACCTCGAGCCTTACACCAGTTTCCTCCTGCTCGCCCCCGAATTGCATCGGAACACCCATATCTGCGATACTGAACTTTCCCTTATCCAGTTCATAACTCCATGAGTCATCTGTACGGTCGTACACCCCGCTATTTAAGATTCGTCCGGAAGAGTCTCGTGCTCTCCACGGTGAGGGGGGAAAATCCGCTTTCTTCGAATGCATTGTGCCTCCCGCCGCCTCCCGAGGCTTCAAGTCGAGTTGTTGTTCCTCCGACTTTGCTCCGACTCCTTGGTCCCATTCAATGTAATAGTAGCCGGCAAGCCAAAAAATTTCTACGGTATCATTCGAGGGGAAATTCCTCCCAGCCATTACAGAGCTCCAGAGCTTCAAGTTCGACTGATTTAGGGTCATCTTTGTACATGTTATATTCGAAGGCCGTGCCGTCACTCTCCTCTCACCACGACCCTTCCGAGCGCCCTGGGTTCCTCTGTCGACTGTGGCGGCACTCAACTGCGTCGGAGCGCTCATAAAGCATCTACGGGTTATCCGCACGCCTCACTGTATGCCTCCCCCGCGTCCGCCGTGTCCCTTAACGGCCACAAAACTCCAAATCAATATAATTTCGCAAAAAACTTGAACGCACGTTCTGCCGGTTCATTAACAGTCTTCCAGCCCGTTGTCTCCTCGGTCTTGCCTGCTCTTCCCGTCCTCACTGAGGCCTCGTGGCGGGGCTATAACCAGAAGATGTCACGATAAAGCTATACCCCAACAAAACCGTCAGCCTCGGACACACCCTGCTTTCGCTTCGCGTCGGGACAATTCACCCCCGCGCAGGTTCCCACAACGCCTCACCCTGTCAACATTATATTCACAACGGTCTCGCATGACCCAGGGCCTATCAAGGTGATGTTCATCTTCTGATTGACGATCCTGGCTCTGTGCGTACACTGGAGAGCCACGAGCGTTAGTCTCTTGATTAGCGTCCGTCTCTCTAATGCAACAAATTCCAGGGCCGTATCAGAGCGTGTCAACAACTAGCTTATTTGAAACGTAGGCATCTATTCTTCGCCGACTTCTCAGCGTCGCGTCCGCCCAATCCGTCCCTGCAACCAATACAATTTTCTTCGCCTTTGAGTCCGGTTGCCGCCCTGGAACCAGCGCTCAACGTTCAATTTCTCCACGCCACGGTGGATTTCCGAGTCCGAAGGCACATTGTTTGTTTGTTTAATGGTATTCCTCCGCGTATGAAACGGCCTCCTCTATGTACGATTTTTCAACACTCATTTCCCCCATGTCCGATCTTGCTCATTACCGTGCTTGCGCTATAGCCCTACCCGACAACGCGAAGAATGGAAGCATCAGCGAAGAAACGACCATCGGCGCTCCAGATCCAATCCCTCACCGCGGATCTCAAGGCTCTGCAGACGAAGTGGCAGCAACTCACCTCCCGCACTGGCGGGGACGTGCCTCCCCCTCCTGACCACAGCAACGACCCGGCGCCTCCGATTGTGCTCCCCCCGGAAACCACCTCGGGCGGAAGTCGCTGGCAGTCGATATTCCTTACTAGCGACGCCAAGTCGCGCGCGAGTTTGGGGCTAGATGCGTCAAGTGCCGAGGTACGCCATTCCGCCGTCTTCTCTTGTGTCCACGAAATTGATCCTGTTCCACGTAGCATAAACAATGGTCCTGCAACTTCTGGATCGCCTCCGGCGGCGGCAGCTCGGATAAATCCTCCGCCACCGTCACCTCCTCGACGGCCGACTCGGAAGACACGATCGATCTCGCGTTCCGAGCCACACTCGTCACAGTCGACCGCGGCGGCTGGTTCCAGCCCCAATTCTTCAAAGAGTCAAAGGCGTTCTACAAGGTCAGCGTCTCATCGCGTTACCGCGGAGCGAAAGTTAAACAACTTTAACTGGCAGGTCAACAACGATATCTCGTGGGTCGATAACAAGACGGGTGGGGTGAACGGGCTCATGCCCGGGTTCCCTGTCGCGTTCCTCCTCGTAAAGGACGTCATAGTCCGCGTTACACACAGCGCGTCCGCAGGCTCCGACTCCAAAACGGTGGACAAGACTGCGTCCCAGTCCTCGGGCGGCTTCCTCTGCTTTTCGTACTCCCAGAACAGCCAGAGCAGCACGACCAAAACCGCCAATAGCTTCCAGTCGTACTCGAACGGCTATATAATCAAGATCCCCGGCCCTCAGGTTAGCGTCGGCGTTCGAGTCTGCAGCGCGAGTACTGCGCTAATGTTTTGCGTCGCAGATACTCGGTTATATGATGGAGAAGACGGACACGGACGACGCTCAGCCCATGCCGGCGGAGTTTAACAAGGACAAGGATTTCTTCATCCCCGACGACGAGTACAACAAAACGGTGAACGGGAACCAGCCGGGCCACACAGTGGTCGGCGCCCCGGCCCAGGACCCCGCTCACCCTGAGGAGCCTAAGCCAGTTTCACCAGCGGTCACGCAGGAGCAGATGCAGGAGGTTCTGGCGAAGATGGTGAAGGAAAAGATTGCAGAGCTGTTTGGTACGATGACCGCCCCCGCCTCGTCTTGATTTCGTTTTCCGTGTGTACAGTCGTCGTTTGAATGAACCCTCTCCCGCATGCAAACTCAGAGCAATCGTTGAGCCAGGACTGCGAGGACAGTTAACAACAGCGCCCATTGGCGCTTTTATTCGAGCGAATGATAACCACAGGGCGGACTAAGGTCAAGTGAGTATCGCGGGTGACACACCAAAGGCAGGACGCGACTCACAAATACATAAGTAAAATTTGATACGCCGCTCAGATTGAGATTATAGTCCGCGAGATGAGGGCGGAGATGAGGTTGCGAAGCGAAGGGCAACGAGAAAACGCGAGACGAATAGCGGCGGACGTTGGTTGCGGAAGGGTCACTGAGACAGAATTAGTCTGCAGGAACTTGGAGAGGCGAGGACGCAACACACCTTGATCCAGATACGAGGACTTTGAGAACGAAACAGGATTAAGCAAGCGGGGTATTGCGCGCGCCCAGCACGACTCTGCAAGGGTTGCGGAGGATGACCGTTCCTGGCTGCGGGAGGGGCCATGGGGCGGGTTTCACGTGTTGTTGAGATAACGCGGATGGAGTGAGAACGTGAGCAGAACGAGATTTAGCGAGCGAGGCGGCGGCGGTAGAGGGTTGAGGTAAGTCGCGGATGGTAGGCGGATGTGTGAGATCTGGGCGTGGATTGGTGTGAATGTCTTGCACGGGAACTTGCGCTTCAAGCTTCATGTGAGTTGGCGCGGTATTTTCTGCATCTTTGCTGCCAGAAGGGTTGTGGCGCGCGCCGCGCGTGCGGCGAGGTTCGTCGTGCAGTGCTGGCTCGGGGATCCAGATCAAGGGAACCATTGCACGCGAGCTGAAGGTCGGAGTTGGAGGGGTGCAAAGTGCAGCGAGATCCGCGGCGAGGTTTTCGAGTGTAACGGAGGATACGCGCTCGTCTTCGGGTAGTAGACGCCACTGGTCACGAAGGGTGGCAAGCACGCGGGGGAGAATGGAGGTGTGAGATGCTGGTTTTGGCGCCAAACTGGAGCATAATTCGAAGAGGAGTGCGGCGGGGAGCTGGGAGCGCGAGAGGAGACCGGGAGAGAGAGACGAGGCGGGGATTTCGACGAGGTGGCGATGGAGGACTTCGAGAACGCTCGGCGTGGTTTCAGTTGCAGCGGCGGCCATTGTGGGTACGAGGACCGTCGGGATTTGGGGAGGATTTACGGTGAGCGGCCAGCGAGGATGAAGGAGAAGAGCAAGGCGTGCTACGTTGCTCTACGATCACGTGGTGCCAAACACACGCACACAACCCCATTTTGGGAATGTGAGTACGCGCGTCGAAACTCGCCGGCTGCAACGATGCTCATAGGCGCGAGTCGCGCGTTCTGCAGAAACTACCTACCCCCCTAAAGCCCCACAATCATTGAGAGAGCCGACACTCAGCCCATTCCAGTGCCGTCGTGATAAATATTCTACCTCGAGCTCTGGCTCAATTGTGAGTACAACGCACACTCCATACAAGCTCCGAGCTCAAATTGAATCGAGTACGCCAATATTTGGCACCGAATCAACGAGGAAATCCGTTCAATACACCACCCTCGACGCGGCTATCCAGTACACTTAAATCTAGTCCTCGACCCTCGTATCCACCCACTCATAATCCAGCACCTGCTGCGTCCCCACAAGCTTCTGCGCCTTCGTGAGCGGCACCCCGCTACGCCGTGCCGCAATCCGCAATGCCGCCTGCCGCGCGCGCTGGGCTTGCCACTCGCGCGCCCCCTCCTGCGCCTTGGTGCCCTTCGTGCCGAGGGCCCAGTCCCAGAACCCTGCAGTGCCAAAGTTGACGGCGTGCGTGCCGAATGCGTATTCGTGGTGCTCGTCTGGCGTTCAAATCATTAGTAAGAGTGAGGAGGGAGGGAGGAGGGAGCAAGCGCACCATGCCCGCCGGGGTCGTTCCAGCTCGTGCGGAAACCCGTGTGCGCGAGGACGGATGTGGCGGTCCCAGCGAGGAGCCACACATATAGCGTGATGAGGTGCGTGCCCCACACCGCTGAGTGCCCCGTATTATCTGCGACGATTTGCGTTAGCAGCGGGCCGACGAGAGCCTTGAATGAAGAATCAATTCAGCTTCACTTGTAGGTACTGAGCAGGGGAGACTTACGGGGAAGATATTGAACAGCACCTGCTCGGTGACGCTGCAATACCACGCCGCGACGGCGAGATTCGCCTTGGAGCGGTGGTGCGCCTTGTGCGCCGTGCGCAGGAAGGCACCGAGGCGCTCCGCTAGAAAATGAGGAAGGAATTTGTGGTGGATGCCGGTACCGCCTCGGGGCGTGTGGGCGATGTTATGCGGGAAGTAGTAGAAAGTGTCGGTGATTAGGTGCCACGCGAGAATCTGGCGGTGAGTTCAAGGTAAACTGGAGGCGGTGAGCAGGAAGGGTAGGGCACGCTACCTGTAAAGGGGGTACGATGCTTCGCGGGGACTTGAGGATGTTGTGCGAGTCGAAGTTGGTTTGAAGCAGCGCCATCCACATTACGAACACGACGCCCGAGGAAACCAGCTGTACCGCAGTAAAATAAAATAATAATCAGCTTCATTTAGTGGGGCGCAGCCAGACTACGCACCAGATTGCGCAGCACGCAGCGCACGACTTTGAGCAGCTCATGGTGGTCCTCGGACGCCCGGTGACCCCGGTCCTGAATCCGATTCCGCGTCCGCTTCGCATGTTCAGATTCATACAGGTTGAACACGAAGTCGAGCCACGCCTCGGGGAGGTATCGACCAGGGAACGACGCCTTGGCGTCGACCAGGTAGCGCTCGAGGAGCTCAGGCTTCCAGTGCCAAAGCTCGTGCCGCAGCGCGATTAGCGCTACACTGCGGGGCGTAGTTGACTGATGAGAAACGAGGAGCAAGGGGACTGCGGATGAGATACCATATGTAAGTGAAGCTTGTTGAGAGTGAGATGACGACGACCCCGCGCCAAAGGCTGTAGGCATTGAGTCCTGGGGAGTCCAGGCCGAATGTGTGCGCAAAGGCGGTCCCGGTGAACCGTTTCCGGTAGTCAGTCGAGCGGTAGATGAAACTCTCCCAATATCCCAGTGGACCTGAGCCAGTGGGTTACTTTACAAGTATAATGGACGATTGGAGAGGTTCGACGTACCATAATGGTTGGTGTATATGAGGAGTATCCACAGCGAGAATACTTGAGCACACTCATGAGCAAAACGGCACGCATGGGGTAGAATTCACGTTACAACCACTCACAACATAATGGTACAATCCCAGTCGAGCGCACGATCTTGCTAGGGAGCTGAGCTAGTCGGAAGCCAAATTCGTTCTGAATCTCCTGAGCCACCCGCTCGTTAATTTGTGGGATAAAAGTTCCATCATCCCCCTCGCTCGAAGGTGTTGAAACAGCAGATGGTGGTTGTTTGCGATTTCGCGTCGTTGAGGACATGGGCAGTTCGCAAGGGCTCAGAGCGGTGAGTAAGGGGTGAAGGTGAGAATGACGAATCGCAACACAGATATTTATGTCTTTCGCTTAAGCAAGGGCTGTGCCAGCCACGGCAATACCCGATCAATTTCACGTCGAGAAACTGCGGCTTTGCCTTCCAGATGTGGATTGTGCCCTAGATTTTCGAGTCATAAGTCGGACTGCCTCCATTCATGGCGGTTTGCTTGTGATTCTTCACAGTTAGCCCGATGCTGTTGAATTTTGGTTGAATAAATTTCAAAACACTGCCGCCCTACAGCAGTTGTACGACGACAGCTTCTATTAGGGACGAGCGGGCCAGGAAGATTAAATGACAGTAATATAGCGGCACAGGAGAATGCCGAAATTGGCTGCGCCGCTCACAATGTCCAGCCGCAGTTCAATCGCTTCCGCAGGAGAGAGGAAACAGAGCATTCTTCAACGTTCATTTGAGGCAGCAAATTGCGGTTGAGAGTGTTGAAACCTTGATAGAGAAATGGAGTGTTCCAGACCCATAAATTCCGTATAGAGGACTCGACGCGTACAGCGCGCGACGTGATTGGCCTTGCTTGGTGCCCCGTGGCGTAGTCACGTCACCTCACGCGACACAGCAGTGAGTCAATGAACGCCCACACTGCGCCCACTGCTTAGCCCCCAATGCATCGCGCTCTACGCATTTTGGAAGTGGTGGAGATGATCTGCGCGCAGATTCCGCTCCGAGGCGACCCGACTCCCTTCCCCGACCTGGCTCGGCTTGCAAGGACGTCTCAGTCCTTTTTAGAACCAGCGCTGAATGCTCTCTGGAGGCACCAAGAAACAATTGTAAACCTTCTCAAGGTTATGCCGCTCGGTTTATGGGCCATTGAGGAGGATCGCGAGGCTGAGTCTAGAATACGGGATTTTGACGTTGTGAGCATTCAGCTCGTCACGCAGCTATTCCGGGTTCGCTGACCAGAGTTATCGCATAGACCCTCCTTAGACCCGCAATTCCGTCCGACTGGCATCGATTCCTCTTCTACGCGCAAAGAGTCAGGTCTTTCAACCTCTGGGAAGACTGCAAAACTCCGGAGGCGTACGAGACTCTCACCCGACACTTTCCTCAACAATCCATATTTCCGCGTCTCGAGGAACTCAAGTGGTATCCTGTGACAAGCAGCTACCTCGGATACGTCCGCCTGTTCCTTACTCCCACACTCACATGTCTGGATCTCAAGATGGAGTCCATTTCAGACCTTGGAATACTCGCGACCCTAGCTCTCATCTGTCCCCATTTGACGAGCGTCCGGCTCGGTGGCACTCCCGACGCTGCCGTTCCCCTAATTTCCACATTCATCCGCGAACTCCACCATCTCGAATCGCTCACCGTTCGCAGCCTTGACGAAGCAGCATTCTTCCATATCGCTCAACTTCCAAACCTCCGACATCTATCGTTGATGTCCCTCACGACCTTGAGGTCCATTGCATTGACGCCGGACCCGCTGCCCTGGTCGAGAACCTGGCATCTGCGTGGCCGCGCATCGAAATACTGCAACTCACATCACATTCATCGTGCCGCCTCCCTCCCCGCGTAACCCTCGAGGGCATTTACGCTTTCGCAAAGTCGTGCCCGAACCTCGAGGATCTCGCTATCGCCTTCGACGCCGGATTTATGCCCAAGATCCATATAAACGGCAAAAGACGCGTAGTCCAACTCCGGCTCGAGTCCATCGATGTACTGCACTCCCTGATCCTCAACCCGCGTGCCGTTGCCAGATTCCTTGGCACGATATTTCCCGGCTTGCGCACTGTAACGACGTCCTATACCCGGTACCCTAGGATTGAGGACAGAGAGACGGTTGAGCGGCATCAAATGTGGATGGCCGTCCAGGATAAGTTACAGTGATCACGACGTTTCTGCCCATCTTCTGGTATGTGATTGCTTGCCCTTGGTTCGTTTCCCACCTTCAGCCTCCTCAATTCGCTCTCAGTTCACCCGAACCCAGAGCTTTTCTTTCCATCCACGGGTTCGTTCTCCATCCACGGGTTCGTTCTCCATCCTCGCCTCCAACTCACGCCAGCCATAGCTTCAAACTCCCTTCGTGCTTTTCCCGGAACTCTTCGACCGCCGCAGTAGTTATGAGTATGTACTTGAACACCTTTAATTTGTGGACTCAATGGTAACAAATCAACGCTTCTCGAGGCTCCAAGGTCCAGGCTGAGAAGGAGCTGAAGTGATTATGATGGAACGAGTTCTTTTTTCAATGTTCAGCGCGTTTCGTCGACGAACGGGACGGCACTAGACCAGACTCTGGTCTGTCTTGAAGGTAAACCTGTCGAAGACAGACCAGTCGATTGAGTTTATGTAAAATGGCGGATCAAAATTATTACCAAAAAAGGTTATTCAAAGTTGAGCTTCACTCACCCGATATCTGGCAGGAAAATTACATAGGTATCATCGCATGTACCGTGGAACGCTACTCCGGCGCTTTCGGCAAGAAACAGTGGATTTCGTCGAGTGCTAAGTGCAAAATGATGGGTGTTGCTCCTGTTTGGCCACGGCTTCCACCACTCGGAATCGCGGTCCGCGATAACCTTTTTTGGTAATATTTTTGACCCGCTATTTTAAACTCAGATCGACCAGCCTGTCTACGACGGGTTTACCCTCGGAGACAGGCTGGTTTCGAGCCTAGGACGGCACAATTACCAGCCGCAGCCGACCGAATGACCTTAGATCATGCCCAGGTCAAAAAGAACTTACCGTAAAATGGTGGGCCGGCACTCCCCTCTCATGATCTCTTAGGCGCCAGTGGGCTCTGCGTCTTCAACCTGGATTTAGATCTTCAAGATCCGCAGATGCGCCAATTGTAGTTAACATAGAACGGTCGTACCCCACTGTTATCCAGCAGCCTGAAGCTGGTTCAAAGCCCCTTGGCCTTCACAGATTCGGTGGACATGGAAACTTGTGCAGCCTGTTTGTCTGACTCAAGACTCCGAACGCGACCTGATTGACTGTGTTTGGTACCCACGTGCCCGCATACTTACGTATCTTCCCACAGTGCCAGCGACCTTCCTTCCTTCACCGACGATCGTCTTCTGCGCTCGCAAGCTGGACCAGCTCCTGATGCATCGCGCTCTACACATCTTGGAGGTGGTGGAGATGATTTGTGCGCAGATTCCCCTCCAGGCGGACCAGCGTTCCCCAGATCTTGCTCGACTCGCAAGGACGTCCCAGCTTTTTCTAGATCCGGCGCTGGATATTCTCTGGAGGTACCAGGAAACAATCGTGAACCTCCTCAAGGTCATGCCGGTCGATTTATGGGACATTCAGGAGGATCGCGAGGACAGTGATGAGTCTGCAATACGAAATCTTGACGTTGTGAGTGTTGACGGCGCTCAACTATTCCGCCTAACCTGGACTCTTGCATAGACACTCCTCAGACCCGTAGCTCCGTCCGACTGGGACCGCTGGCTTCTCTACGCGCGCAGAGTCAGGTCCTTCACCCTGTTGGAGGATTTCAAAACTCCCGAGGCGTACGAAACTCTCGCCCTGCACTTTCCGCCGCAGTCCATATTCCCGCGCCTGGAGAAACTCGACTGGTTTCCTGTGAAAACCAGCTACTTCGGATACGTCCGCCCTTTCATTACTCCCACAATCACAAATCTCCATCTCACCATCGAGTCCTTTTCAGACCTTGGAATACTCGCGACCGCAGCTCTCACTTGTCCCCGCTTGACGGAGGTCCGGCTCGGGTGTATTTCCGACGCTGGCCTTGGGCTGGTTTCCGAATTCGTCTGTGCTCTTCATCATCTCGAATCGCTTGTCGTCGGCGGCCTTGACGAGGCAGCATTCTTCCATATTGCTCGACTCCCCACCCTCCACTATCTGTGGTTGCTGGATTCCCCTATGCTAGGCTCCACTACAGTAAAGTTCGACCCACACTTTCCTCATTTTCCCGCTCTTCGAAAACTCCAACTCGAATCAATTGACGACGTCCACACTCTTTTGGTGTTCCTCGGCAAATCTTCTTTGGTGGAAGTGACCATTACTGCACGATCCTTTCCATCTCCGCCCACGCAAGCCGTGTTGACACAACTTTATGCGACCTTGACGCAGCACTGCCCGCATTCTGCTCTCCAAAAGCTTGTACTCCGACGCGGTTCCTATACCGCGGTGCAGAATGCCGGCCAGCTACTCTGTCGGAGGAGACACCCTTGAGCCTCTTCTCGTGTTCCGAAACCTTGTTGTACTCCATCTCTTTCACTCTGCCGGATTTCACCTCGACGATGCGATGATCGGGAAGATGGCATCTGCGTGGCCGCGCATCGAAATACTGGAGTTCACATCACATTCGTCGTGCCGCCTCCCTCCCCGCGTTACACTCGAAGGACTTTATGCCTTTGCGACGCACTGCCCGAGCCTCGAGTCCCTCAGCATCGCCTTCGACGCCACCATCATCCCCAAAACCAAGATAAACGGGAAAAGACGTGTAGTCCAGGACCGGCTCGAGTTCATTGATGTAGCGCACTCGCCGATTCGCAAGCGGCGTCCCGTCGCGAAATTTCTCGGCGCGATATTTCCCGGGTTGCACATGATCAGAACGTCGTATGACCAGTTCCCCAAGATCGAGGACGCCGAGACGGTTGCGCGGGACGAATTGTGGACGGATGTCCAGGATTATTTACAGTGATGATGAGGCTTTTTATCCACCTTCCGGTATGTTCCTGGTCTTGAGTCGTTTCTCCTTCAGCCTCCTTAACTTGCTCCCAGCTCGACTTCGGTTACATTCTTTTGATCCATTTTGGCGTCCTCCCACTGAGGTACTGCCAACTTCCTATCTCGTTCTCCTTCGACGTATTTTGTGGTACACAGAGCTGTTATCGCCACTCGACTGTTCGTCCTTCCCTCCGACTTTGTCTCCGCCTCCAACTCATGCCATCTGCAGGCCCAAATTCCTGTTTCTGAAACTCCTTGTGCCGCCGCCGAGAGCGCCGTAAGTACGCATACCACGAAGCTCGAGTAGACACTATGAATGGCAGCTATGACCTCTCGGCCTTTTTTGTCGCCTCCTAGCATACCTTCAGAGTTGGTCCCTCTCCGATTCTTCGCATAAAGAAAAAATCAATGGGTGGTTCAATCAAGGTTCAATCATCAATGTGATCGAACGCCAATGGAACGAGTCCTTGTGTTCACAGCAAGCGTTTTCGCGGATTTATTATCATTCCCTCCAAACGCGAACGTCCGGACGCGTCCCGTCGAAAAACGCGTCTCAAGCGTGGCGTTGAGTTTGCTTGTGCTTGGCTACGGCGTGATGGGCCATCACAATCATGATCACGTCACATTTTCCTTCCTTTTCTCCCTTCTACCAGACGCTCCAGAGGACGAGCCTACTTACTCCAGCCTGGCCAATAGGCACCATGCACCATGCGCTTCGCATTGTCGAGGTAGTAGACCTCATATGTCGCCAGCTCGATGTCGACCACGCGGAACAACTTCTCGGCGAACACGACGTCTCCGCACCCCGGCATCTCGCGCGGCTGGCTCAAACTTCCACAATATTCCTCCATACAGCACTGGACGTTCTCAGGAGGCACCAGGGGACCTTTAGGCACTTGCTCAATGTCATGCCCGACGATATATGGTCGTTCGGGGACCTGGATGTTGAGGACGATGACTTGACGATTGTGAGCTCCACCGTAGTGCGATACCCGCTCGCATGATTCTAAAATATATGCCAGACTGCAATGCGACCCGTGGCCCTCGAAGATTGGGACCGGTTTCTCTTTTATTCGCACCGCGTCAAGTCATTCAGCGGCGAGGGCAGTCGGCACCCGAGCACCGACGTCTTTGACGTGCTAGCCCTATCTTTTCCCGGGGAATCCATCTTTCCCAATCTCCGGCAACTGTACTGGGATACTGGAAGCGACGCGACGTTCCACCACGTCGGCCTGTTCCTCGTGCCCACCCTCACGACGCTGCACCTCAGAATCAATCTCATCGGCCATTTATCGATCTTTTCGAGGCTGGCCCTGACATGCCCCAACCTCAAGGTCTTCGGCATTGGTAGCCCGTTTATCCCGCACGCAGTTGCGAAAGCGACTCTAAGTAAATTCGTTCGCGTGCTCCACCGCCTCGAGTCGCTCGTTGTTGCTGGTCTTGACGAAAACGCTCTATCACATCTCGCCACTCTCCCTCACCTCCGCCACCTATGGTTAATGTCCACGGAGGAGCCCCGGTGCCTGCCAGTCGACCCCGGATCACCGCAGTTTCCTGCCCTCGAGCATCTCGAGCTGGAGGCCTTGGAGTATGCCCCTGCGTTCTTCGACATCCTGGGCAACTGCTCGCTTGTAGACCTAAACCTCATCCGCAGAGGTCTTCGCGGTCCACCCACAACTATCGTAGCCCGCCAATTCTATTCTTCCCTGGCAACCCATTGCGCGCACTCGACACTCCAGCAGCTGACGGTGCATGGGGGTCTCTACGATCATGCGAACATCACTACGGACCCACTGGCGCGCTACTCCGTCAGCGCGGACGATATCCGTCCCCTCCTCCGCTTCCATGCCCTCGTCCACGTCTCACTCTCCCACGCCGGCGGATTCGACATGGATGATGGGATGGTTGGAGACCTGGCGCGCGCATGGCCGTGTATCGAATCTCTCAGCCTTTCGTCCGACCCCGCGTGTCGTCTCCGGCCGCGGGTGACTCTCGTCGGAATTCGGTCGTTCGCAGCGCACTGCCCCGCCCTGCGAGTCCTTGACATCACTTTCGATGCGACTACGATCCCCGACCTCCTCGACGCCGGGAAAATAGTTCGACAACCGCGCCTCGTGTCACTGCGTGTCGCGCACTCCCCCGTGAGAGAATCGGCCGCCACTGCTGTTTTCCTAGGCGCGGTATTCCCTAGCTTAAACCACATTGGAACCGCAACTGGAGTGACCCAGTTGGATGATCCCGAGGTGATTACTTCCTACATAACTTGGCATGAGATCAAAGCGAGCCTATTGTAAGGTCGTTTGTCACCTCTGTGCCAAATACATTTCGTCTCCATATGCCTTCCGAACTCGGAGGAACCAGCCGCGCTGTGTAATTCACGCAATCCAGACCCCGCGTCGTAGGGTCCGCGACATTCCATGTTGCGACGGTAACAACACCTCTCATCCATCTGCTGAGTTCCGGCTCGCGTTCGCAGGGGGGAATACCCCACCGGACAAAATCTTCGTTGCAACCCAAGAAAATTCCCATGGACAAGAGTTCACCAGACTGAGGGACCAAACATCCAAGCAATATATGAATTACGAGGAGGGACGCGGGCGTGACAAGCAGCGGTACCCGGGGAACTTGCAAGACAGCACGGGTTGCTACGATGAATATGGGTATGGTGGTACACACGGGAGGGTCCAACTCTCAGGTTTCCCGGGATTCGGCGAGGAGCTTGCGAATCGTGAGCGGAGTTCATCCTATGCCATCGAATATCGGTTTGTCCGTAAACAGGGCCGCGGGAGATGACGATTGGAAGTCCACGGCGGCATCGCGTTTCTGCGGGGTAAAGATATTTGCACGGAAATCGGCAGTTACAGAATTTTCGCACTTCCATTCCTTGTCATTCTCGCAGCCAGGATACCTGTCGTGGGATAGTCCGTCGCATGTGGAGCTACGCCACAGTCCATGTGGTTCAAAACTCAAAAGCCTTGAACAGACTACAAGTTGTCCGAGCCTCCAAGGAAACGGATGGTATACCTTACACCGTTCACAGCTAGGCTCAATCACCATTGCATTCTCCCAGCGTCCTCCGTGTCCTTGGTCTGCCGTTTGTTTCACCCGCGGCCGAAGTACTTGTGTCGCTGGATGGCTTCCATTGTGGCGTCTTCCAGTGAGATTTGCCTAGGTTTCCCCGGCTCGGGGCTTGTTGCCTCGCCGAGCCGATCGACAAGCGGAAGGTACATGCTATGGCCGCGGTGCCCGTTTGAGGGTATCCTTCGGAACTCGGAGGTTACGCAACTCCTGGGTTGAATTTGGGCGCCTGCGTCCAGCGAGGTCAGAAAGTGTCTGAGCCACACATAAATAGAGCTGTGAACAATCACCTGCCTTATATGTGCATCACTTGCCTTATATGTGCATCACTTGCCTTCGGTTAAAGGTGCCTAAGATTCAAGACCTCTTGCCTCGCGACCCAGCAGTCACCGTAAACCGTCACTAAACGCGTGTAATTATTGCAATACGAAAATGTGATTGAATACGCACCCAGAGTTCCCGGTGGTACTGTTAACGTCGAGATTCTTGTACTTACAATGCTATATGAATTGGAACTGGAAGAAGCGGAACATGATGGGCCTTTCTGCATTATAGATTCAGATAATACCCGAGACTCGGATGTGGGGAAGTGATGGCCTCACCTGAGGTCAGGCCGCACCGGTTGCAGGTGCAGCGGAACCGAACGGGAGCATTCTGTCCTCGCGTTCAGTTCATATTAAGCGAGGGATTGACCGGTAATAATAATGAATACGATTCATTGCGGCGCCTGGCGATATCCTTGGCCGAACGGTCTGGGCCCCGGGCGCCGGGTGGTGGCGCTGAAGTGGACAGGACAGTCGACAGAGTAGCAGGAACGAGCTTCTCTCCCGCCAAAGACGCAGTTGAGAAACCGCGGCCTCGGGGGGAATACTAACACCGTGAAGGAAATTGAACTCAGTTTCTTTTTTTGAAAGGGCTCGAAAGAGTCCGATCACTGGGGTGATTCCCTTCCTGAGCGGGACCGGCCGTGTAATTCTACCTACCTACCTACCTACCCCTCCGGCAGTGCGCAAATCCCGGTGCAAATCCCGGAATCTAACCTGCGACGGGTTACAGACAGGTGATACTTACGCTCTGGGAATCTTCTCATGAACCCGACGGGAACGGCGTGTTTCTTTCGTTCTGAGCACATAGATGATAGCACATACTTAAATATGCGGAGTTGCGGACCGCGCGCAGTTGGTGAGGTGCACAATGAATTGAACTTGCGCGGGTGAAATGAAAATCAGTGGATCGTCCTGCATTACCGAGCAACAGACGCACCGTGTAAGACCGTGTACCCATGACCATGCGTGCACGATCGAAGGACCCACATAAGAACTCAGCGCTCGTTTGACATGCGCAGGCCGCAGATCGCCGTCGCCGTGGAATGCACCGGGATCGATTCGAACACGTGGAAGGCCCGGCGTCGCGCTGCCCACGTCCCGATTGACGCCTGTAGCGCGGTTGAGTGACTTTCGAGCGGGCGGCTTGTCGCAGTCCTGCGCCAGGTTGCCTACCACCCCAGATAATCATCGGAACTTCAGAAGACTGTCTTAGCCCTATGTACCACAGTCGGAGGGTGAACAAGAGAAAGATCGGCGGCATCCGCGCCACTGAACAGAAATACTGGTGGGAAAAGCGCAGGGAGCCAATTGAATGTGGGAATCAGACCGAAGGGAGGGCGTGAGTTGCCTTCTATGGAAACGGAGAGAATACATCGCTTTAATGAAAGGAGTGAGCGTAGGCGATACCGGGGATAGCGGCGGTAATGGTGGAATGAGGCAAGAGTGGGAATGAACACAGAAGGGGGCCCGTGCGTCCGTGGGGATACGGTCAAGTTGAACCCGGGTAGTCTAGTAGTACCCTGTAGCCCTACCTAGAACTGGGCCATCGGGGCGCAGAGATATGTTGAGGGATGCGAGTATTTAGATGGATCTCCCAGGTTGGCGTGTGCGTTGACAGCGTCATCGGAGTACCACGAGACCGACGGAGATTAAGAGCGCCGTCTGGGCGGCTCATGATCAGCGGGGACATTTGGAATTGAAGCGATGTGCACACATACATGTACCGATCGAACCTTAATCGATTAGGTGCCTTGACGGAGAACTGGGGTTCATGTATTCTGGCTGGGTTGAAGCGCGTCCATGGGGCGTCGGGACTGATTATCCTGTGTGTCTGATACCTGGTCCACAGTGTCTGAAATCTGCACCGCCGACTGAAGAAGTAGAGACTGGCAATGTCATTGTCACGGCCAGACCAATAATGTTGTGGGCAGGATAATAATGGTCGTCCACGGGATCGTAGAAAAAAAAATCCTGGAGCGGGTATCGCAACAGATTCTGTATTGATTCTTAGGCTCGATACCAGCCTGTCTCCGAGGGTAAACCTGTCGGAGACAGGCTGGTCGATCTGAGTTTGAAATCGCGGGTCAAAATTCTTACCAAAAAAGGTTATCGCGGACCGCGATTCCGAGTGGTGGAAGCCGCGGCCAAACAAGAGCAACAAACATCATTTCCCTCTTAGCACTTCAAAAAATTGTCTGTTTCTCACTGGAAACCGCGGGATGACGTCCTACAATACAGGCGACCAAGTCTATATGATTTTCTCCCCAGACGTACGGTGAGTGAAGCTCGACTTTGAATAACCTTTTTTGGTAAAAAAATTGATCCGCCAATTTAAACTCAGATCGACTGGTCTGTCTTCGACAGGTTTACCTTCAAGACAGACCAGACTCTGGTCTAATTGATTCTGTACCGGCGAAAATGTGCATCCGTGACGTGGGATTGGCGCCAGGTACTGTGGGCGCGACAAGGGGAGCGTCCAGAGTTCGCCCGTTCTACACGTTGAAGAATCGAGGGCACAGATATCGGATGGCGCTGGTGAGCGTCGTGGTGGTGTGGTGGTGGTTTGTCGCAAGAAGGGCCCTCATTTGTCAGCGCCGTTGATGCATAACAAGGATATACACGCGCTCGACCGTCTCGCCACCACAACCGCCGCTGGCCATTCCCCTGCTGCTCACAGGGAAAGTGTCCTCTTGGATTTTGTTCTTGCGTGGGGTCTAACTCTCAATTTGCCTCCCTGCCAGTCTCCCAAAAATGTCACTGCACGTCACCAACCTTGAACCTGGCGAGTCTTGGGCGAGTCTCAGTGGCATACTGGCAGTCCACTTTCAGCGTTAACCTGGCACATCCCCTGTCCTTCGTCACCCTCCGCAGTCCTTCCTCCGCGGCCGAGTTAAAACCCCTCAAATCCGCTCACGCCGGCCCCAGCATCATCCTGGCACCCAAGTCCGCGATGCATGGCTATGGCATGAGCGAGCAAAGACGAGACGAGGCTAATGCTGATATTAATTTTAATCTTACTGATCAGGCGCGCGCGGTAACTAATTACGCGTCCAGAGTCCCCGGTGCACGCGTGGGCTTGATTGACCCTTGAGCAAAGCAAGGTCAAGGCTTCGGCTTCGGGTTCTTTCTTCTTTGCGACAAATTTGGTTCGTTCAGTCCAATTTCACCCCGACGCGGTGCTCAAGGTCACCACCACCACTCGATCGACAGCGCAGCGTCGATCTGCGCCCTTGAGCCTACTACCGTCCTCAGTAAGTAAGTGTGGTTGTTCATTTACCGAATTAATTAATATCCAGGAATCCGAGGGATGGCAAACAGGCGCAAGACTCCCGTAAGCCTCTAGTAGGCTTGTGGCATCCATCCATCCATCCTCTCCCCCGTGTCCGTCTTACCCGCCCGCCCGTCCGTCCGTCCGCGGGCCCTTGGTAAGCAGATACGAAGGTGTGTACACAGACGACGCTCAACACCGAACAGCAGCGTATTTGAGGCTCGGCGTTCTTATCGTCGCCGATGCGAATGGAATTACTCGAGTTCAAGCTGCTGTTGTCGGAAACTTGTCCGCGGTGGGACCGATGCCACGCCTCCCCGTGCCGCTGCGCTTCCGATTCACCGAAGGCAAAGGAAAGGAAAGGAAAGGAAAGGGGAGGGGAAAACACCGGGCAGTGGGCATGGCCATGGACACCGTACCGTACCGCACGGTATTTGCGTCCCATCTGCCCCGCCAAAACCCCATCCCGCCGATCCCTCCGACCCCCGCGAATCATCGCACAATGGGCGCGGTGTTATCTGGGTTGAGTCTCTGCTTCATCTCACGTCTCGCAACTCCGCTCACCGTTTACTCCCACCTCAGCTCCTGGAACCAATCGCCACTTCTCCCTGTGGTGGCGACACGTCCGGGTGTGACCGATCCCAGAACCAAAAGTCAAATCAAACCAAGCTGCGAAAGACGCCATGGCCCTGCTACATTTTATTTTTATTTACGTCTCACCCTCACCCAGGCTAAAATCCCGATCCCTACGCGGGCGCGCTCATCCGGCACAGTCTCGACTGCGATCCCCGTCTCTCAAAATGCCGTTGCCCACTAGTCCCAGTCCAGCTCTGCTCTGGTGAATCAGTCTTACGTATTACTCCGTCGGCAGCTTCCGGACCAACGTCAGTTATTTAATAAAATAACGACCACGGCGTCGTCTCTCCTCTCCGGCATCCACTATTAAACCCCGTCCGCCGATCCCGATCCCCCCGCGACACGCAAATCATCGGCTACGTCGGGTTCGGGTTTCTTGGATGAATTCCGATCGCCTCGCGCCTGGGTCTGGGTCTGGGTCTGGCTCCTGGTACGACGGCTCAGCTCTACTCTGGTGTTCACTGCTGTTGCGTGCGTTCCGCCGAGATCGTAGTCCAAATACGCAAGGCAAACCCAAAAGCGGAGTCCGCAAATCATCGCGGCCACACCGGGCTTGGCTGACGTCTCGCAATGCCGCCGGCTTTTCCTCAATCAGGAATATGCCCGGGGTGCGTAATCCCATCCATCTATTCAACTCGGTCCCCGCCAGCCCGTAGAACCGACGGGGTATCGCATAAAGTAACCCTGCGAGGGTCGGGTTGCGGCACCAACCTCGTTCCGAGAGGAGACGGCGGCTGCCCTGCCTCTGTCTGCCATGTCTCGTACATACCTACTGCACCCCGTCGTAGGGTCCACCGGCAGACTCGGAGGTACTATAAGTAGGTCCGCTACGCGTTTGAACCCCGGCGGCGATCCACGAAACGCGTCCGTATGTGGAAGGGGAAGGGAAAAGCCCGTACTGTGTGTCTTTATCTTTGACAAGTGATTGTGATAGTGGAGGTGGCGTGCGTGTTCGGACGGAGTCCGCCGTTCTCTGGAGTAACCTAGTAAAGACAAGGGTTGACCGTGGGCGGCAGGGCAGGTAACTCAGGTTCGAATCGAACCCCGCAGGGGTTACCGCTCGTCCTGCCCGTTCGCCGTCGAGAGCGCGAGGACGTGGGTTGCGTGCAGGTGCGCCGCTGTCTCGCTCGCAGTTACTCTACTCCGCGCTGATGCAACTCCCGACCCCGCGCCAATCCTCCGATGACAATGGATTATGCACCCGGGGACGGCTTTTCGTTCCTTGCGAATGGTTCTATTTCTATTCTAATTCTGCATAGATGGACGGTCTTATGTTATGTTACGGTAAGCAAGCGCTAGTTGTTATTCTTAGCCTGGCAGACGCTCGGGGGCCCGTTCTGGTCAGACAAAAGCAAACATACATATCACTCGAGTAATTCAACCACGGGTTGACCACGCGCCACGGGTAGCAAGCCCGCCCGACCTTGGTGGTGAATAACGGAACCTTCGCTCGATCCGGAGGGGTTAAATTTGCGGTAAGTTCCCGGTGTGTTCAATTACGTCCTGGCTTCCGTTCAACTTGTTCAAGGTTGTCCGTTGTGTGGCGGCTTACCGGCCTATCGGGTGTGCATCTCGGGAGCTCTGGGACTGCGTAAGTTTCGTTCTTCCCTTGGGGTTTCGTATTCTCCTGGGATTTCATAGGGGGTTGAATTCGGCGCCTCGCCGCCGGCGATTCGTCACACGGTGGCTTAAATGGCGACGAAGATCGCCCAACGTGGCCGCCCTTAAACGCCGCTGTTTGCTGGCCGCCTCGGTGGTGTCGCATTATGGTCTAAACCACTTCTGGTCGAATTTTACAGCCAAGTTTCTCACAGCATTCAGATTACTTTGAGCAGATCCACTGCCGAGCTATCGCTATGACGATCGTGGCATTGTCGAATCGACAAAATGGCCTAAATTGTATGCGGCGGCGGCGGTTGGAAAGTGGCTGGAAAGCCTGACAGGAAACATAGTTATGTAAAGCCTCACTGAACGCACCAGTACTCTCGCATAGGCTCATCCTCACATCCCCGGCTTGCGCAGTGCAACAACGCCGTTAACCCGGTACTCCAGGATTAAGGCCGGAGAGAATGGCCGTCCAGGATAAATTAGTATGATAGCGACCTTTCTGCCCATTCTCCGGTATGTGCTCGATCTCGGGCCTTTCAGCCTCTTCGACTCGCTCTCAGTTCAACCAAACCCAGAGCTTTTATTTCCATCCAGGTTCGTTTTTCGTCCTCGCCTCCAACTCATGCCATGTGCAGCCTCAACTTCCCCTTTCTGAAATTCCTTGTGCCACCGCCGCGAGCGCTCTACTACTGATTACCACAAAGCTCGAGTAGACACTATGAATGGCAGCTATTACCTCTGTGGCTCCCTCGGCCGTTTTTGTCGCCTCCCAGCTTACCTGCAGAGTTGGTCCCTTTCGGATTCTTCGGATTCAAAAAAAAAATCAATCGTTGTGGTTCAAACAAGGTTCAAACCGTTCAATGTGATGGAACGACAATGGAACGAGTCCTTGTTTTTACAGCAAGCGCGTTTTTTGCGGATTTACTATAATTCCCTTCAAGAGCGAACTTCAGGACGCGTCCCGTCAAAAACGCGGCTCAAGCGCCTGCGTTGAGTTTGTTTGTGCTTGGCTACGCTTGTTTGTGCTTGGCTACGTGATGCGCTGTCACAATCACGTCACATTTTTCTTCTTTCTTCCTTCTCCCAGACGCCTCAGAGGACGAGCCTACGTACTCCTGCCTGGCCAATGGGTGACACGCACCGTGCGCTTCGCATTGCCGAGATAGTGGACCTCATATGTCGACAGCTCGATGTCGACCCCGAGCGGTCCCAGCATCTCGCTCGGCTGGCTCAAACGTCCACAATATTCCTCGATCCAGCGTTGAACCTCCTTTGGAGACATCAAGGGACCATTAAGCACTTACTTGCGGTCATGCCAGACAATATATGGTCTTTCGAGGACCCAGAGATGGGCATGGACGCAGACGATGATGACTTGACGATTGTGAGCTCCACTCACCACCGTGCCCTCGGATCACCCTAAAATATATAACAGACTGCAACGCGAGGCGTGGCCCTCGAAGACTGGGACCGTTTTCTCTTTTATTCGCACCGCGTCAAGTCGTTCAGGGGCGATGGCAGTCGACTCCAGACCACCGACGTCTTTGATGTGCTAGCCCTCTCTTTCCCCGAGCACCATGTCTTTCCCAACCTCCAAAAGCTGTACTGGGACCCGGGAAGCGACGCCGCATTCCACCACGTCGGCCTCTTCCTCGCACCCACCCTCGTCGAGCTGCGCCTCAGAATCAATGTCACCGGACATTTATCGATATTTTCGAGCCTGGCCCAGAAATGCCCCAGTCTCCAGGTCGTCAGAATCGGCAGTCCTTTTCTCCCGCGCGGCGTTGCGATCGCGCCTGTCAGCAGATTTATTTGTGCTCTCTACCACCTTGAGTCGCTTGTTGTTGCTAGTCTCGACGAAAGCGCTCTATCACATCTCGCTGCCCTCCCTCGCCTCTACCATCTGTGGTTAATGTCCACGGACGAACCCCCATCCCTGCCAGTCGACCCCGGATCACTGCACTTTCCGGCCCTCGAGCATCTCGAACTGGAGGCATTAGAGCATGCTCCTGCGTTCTTCGACATCCTGGGGAACTGCTCGCTCCGTGACCTAAACATTCTCCGCAGAGGGTTCCCCGGTCCGCCTACAACTGCCATAGCCCGCCGGTTTTATTCTTCCCTGGCAACCCATTGCGCGCATTCGACGCTCCAGCACCTGACGGTGCAGGGTGGTAGCTACGACGACGACTTTGCGGGCATCAGTATGGACCCGCTGGCGTTCTACTCCGTCGGGGCAGACGAGATTCGTCCCCTCCTCCGCTTCCATGCCCTCGTTCACGTCTCACTCTCGCACGCCGGCGGATTCGACATGGACGATGGGATGGCGGGAGACATGGCGCGCGCATGGCCGTGCATCGAATCTCTTCACCTTGTGTGCGACCCCGCGTGTCGTCTCAAGCCGCGGGTGACGCTCGTCGGTATTCGGTCGTTCGCAGCGCACTGTCCCGCCCTCCGGGTCCTTCTCATGACTTTCAGTGCGATCACAATTCCCGACCTCCTCGATGCCGGGAAAATAGTTCGACATCCGCACCTCGTGTCACTTTGTGTCGCGCACTCCCCTGTGGAAGACTCGACCTCCACCGCCGTCTTCCTCCGCGCGCTGTTCCCTCACTTGAAACACATTAAAATCGGCGGGGTGAACCCGTTGGATGGCGACGATCCCGAGGTGATTAACTCCCATATAACTTGGCATAAAATCAAAGCGAGCCTATTGTAACGTCGTTTGTACCCTTCCCACTGTCCCAGGCAATCCACACCCTGCGTCGTAAGGTCCGCGACCTTCCATGTTGCGACGATAACAACACCTCTCATCCATCCACTGAGTTCCGCCCCGTGTTGGGAAGATCACATCGAACAAAATCTTTTGTTGCAACCCAAGAAAATTCGGGTCAACAAGAGTTAACCAGACTAAGAGGCAAAACATCGAAGCAATACATGCATTACGGGGACGCGGGCGTTGTACACGGGGAACTCGCAAGACAGCACGGGTTGCTACATACGATAAATATGGGTACTACCCGCAAGCTAGCGCGCGGCAGAGCCCTCTACCTCCAACCGCACATCATGTCCCAACCCAACGTCCAATCGCTCCGTCGGCGGCCTCCCCCCTCCGTTGGCCCGCGATCCAACACCCACCTCCGCCCTAATATCAAAGCACGAAAATGATACCGCCGGCGGCGGCCTCGTCCACGAATCCCCCGGCGCAAACTGCGGCCCGCTCGCGTGGTTCCGAAAGTGGCGCCGCATGTTGGAGTTGACATTGAACGCGCGGCCGCAGCCTGGGTGGGGGCACTCGAATGCTGTTAAACGCGAGGGAAAACATGAGCTGTTGGAAGGGACGGAGGGAATGAGTGGAAGTGGGACGCACGCATGGCGCCGGTGTGCATATTCGCGTGGATTCTGAGACTCGAGGGGCGGTTGAAGGACCGGCCACAGATTGAACATGGGTGTTTCTTCATCGAGGCGCCGCTGCTTTTCCTTCGAGTTGAGGAAAGTAAACTTGGATCACTGGCGTGTTCTCCCATCTCGAGGTCCCGCTCTCCGTCGGACGTCTCAGAACCGCCGGAGGCGGATGAGTTGGAAGAAGATCCAGATGGCGTGGTGGGGCGTGGCGGGACAGACGGCCGCGCGCGGTGTTTGTTGAGCGCCTCCAACGGCTCAAAGGCATCCAGTGAAACGGGAGACGCATGGTATGGGTGGAGTCGGGATGGCCCTGCGATCGCGCCAGCGTTGGCGCGCGGGGGTAGGTGCTCTGGGAACATGTCGCGGATGCTGGGGAGTATGACAGACGGGTAGGGACGAGGGGTTGTTGTCGCCATTAGCGTGGATAGAGAAGGTACGAGACAAGTGAGTAGGCGCGGGGACTTTTGATATATGTATGCGATAGGATTTAACTTACACCCTCACCTTTACGCGACATCACTGTCAGGGATCTGCAGTCCGCTGTCCGCTGTCCCATGGATCTGAGAGAGTGTGTGGTCATTGACATTTGCTGTGCCGCGCTTGGGATCGGAGGCGCTCCCCCCGCATGGGCAATGACGGCTGATGGCGGCGGCCCAACCTGAGTCAGTTTCAAAACACTTATTCCTCCCACACAGGGCCGTCGGCTGCGTCGGATCACCTGCGGAAGTGGGAGGAAGTGGGGGAGAAGGTCGCCAGCGGCATTGTTTTGATCTCCGTACCTTGACGGGCCACGGCTCAGTCTGACTCAGTTGAGTATTCCTCGGGAGACGCACGTCGGGTTCTTTATCAATCTCGGGCATCCATCACCTTTCACTCTACCAGTGGTAGCATGTCGTGCGGGGCTAGAAACAATTGATTTGAACGGACTCCGGGCTTTGAGTTGAACTTCTCCGCTCACCGCTGCGCTGCGGACTTCGTCAGACTTGCTCCCGCGCTGTAACTTTACAACCGGGAAACACGATCGAGGATCTTCGCGGATGAGGGTGAGGATCAGAATTCCGCGAAAGTGCGGGCGCGGGGCGCCCGTGAAGTTGCGGATCACCAAGAAACGGACTTGTATATACTGTGTTGCCGTCCTGTGAATGAATGCCGCCTTCGTGCCGTTTCCGGGTAGATTCCGAGCTCAACCAAGCGCCTTTCCGCACGGGAGGAGCCAAGAGGGCGATCTGTAGCGGGAGAATGGTTGTATTGAGTTTGGATCCGCACCGTTGAGGATTGTCTCCACTGAGCCTCCTTCCTCCAAGGCGTTCGAAGATTCAACCATGGTCCGGTAGAACGTAAGCCGACTGGCTTCTCGGTCTGACGAACCTTCAACCAGAACCTATGAGGAGTGGTTGAGTCAAGTTCAAGAGCTCGAGGAACAACAGCGTATAACCGCACCAGTATAACTTGAATATTCGATGGACCAGGGGGAAGGAATCTATGATTATCGCACAACCAGCCCGGCTGATCAGACGTTGCACACTATCGAGTGGCGCGGGCTAGCACAGACCTTACCTAGGAACGGCAGATCGGCGCTACTGGGGAGCTTCGAGCGCGCGCCGCAGCGTTCGTCACCCGCACGCATCGTCCAAAGTCCGAGGTGCGTAGAAATAGGCATAGACGACGGATCCACGGTCCACCAAGACGCAATTCATTCATTCGGCGCACTCCGAGGAGGGGAGCGGATCTAGCCCCAGATCGAAGGCGCCTTGGAGCGTGTTTCGATGCGTTAGAGGGCGAATGAAGGGCAAGGAAGGGCGGGCGGCGATTGGCCGCTGTGGGGTGGGGTAGCCCGATTCCCGGCATCCATGGGATCTGCAGCATGCTGCTTCATGATCAGCCAGTCAGTCGAGCGGATGAAGGATAACTATGGTGAGTGAGACAAACCAGGAACGAAGATTCAGGACACGCGGAAATGCGAGAAGGATGGACGACAGGGCGTATGGCGTGTGCACAGGCGACATGCGAAAGGAAGATGACCTTCGCGGGAAGGCCCGCGAAGCAGCGCAAATCATCGGCGATCCTCCGCGTCGACGCTATACATACCACGCCAATGGATAGGATGGGTACAGGACGGATTGAGTTGTGCCGCAGTCGTCGTTCGTTCGTTCCCGTGAAATACATACACCGTTCCCTGCAGCGCCGAAATAGCCGGATGTGGGTAGAGTACAAGTACCCTTCTTTGTGTGGCGCAGAACAGAAACCTCGCCGTGACATACAGCATACTGTCAAAGAGACATACAGTGAGTATCAGGCGTGATAGCGATATGCTATGCGAGAGAACTGAACCTGCCTGCGCGGAAAGAGCCTATCCGGCCCAGACTTTCTGCGTACGTCGCATTAGGGCAGGTGGGCCGTGGAAGGAGGTTCACAATTGGTACTCGGCGGCCCGCATCTTCGTATGGACAATTGGAAGGAAGCGTCCGTGCCCAAGTCGGGGCGCGGCCCCCGTCCTCTCTATAGCGGTAAGGATCCGCGGGCGGAGGTCGCGGCAAACACCAGAAGAGGTTACAGTGCGACACGGATTGTCGGGAAAACGGCGAGCGGCGGCGGGATGTCGTGTCGTGGATGTCGTGTCCCAGTCCAACGCGGCAGTTGTTGTCTGTCTACCCAAGTCCCACACTGAACTCCGGAAACTCGCAGCGCCAGCAGCTGATATATGAAGCTCGCTCCAATTACAGCTAATAGTAAGTAATGCCGCCGTAAGTAATGCCGCCGAAGAACGGGATCGGAGACCGCTTCAAGATATGCGTTCACACCGGTAGAAGCTCCGAGTCGACGACGCCCGTGCAATGGGCGCTGATTTGAGGAGGCTGAAGAGATGGCTCGGCAATTGGCAGGTATGTAGCTTTGGGAAGATCGACATACATAGAAGAAGGGCCGAGAGACAGAGTTTGCTGCCGAAGGCAGAATGCGAGGCCGCGAGGTACCGCGTGAGATTGGCGTGAGAGGTGGCTTCGTTTGGTGCGCTCCCGCTGCTGTGAGAGTCTGAGGACGGAGACTTCCGCGGGAGTATGTGTACCGGGCGTGGACCCTGAGTGCTGTGGAAGATTTTGCGAAAACTGGCAGTATGGTTTTGGGAGAAAAGCAGGGATGAGTGGCACATCGGCAGTCTCGGCAACTGAGCTCAGCCGGTCGCTGTGACCATCAGTGATCCAGTGCCTCTCTCAAACACTAGTACTCATGCACCACGGGCTCGAATCCTGCAGGAGTGGTTAATCCTGGTTCCTCGAGCCTGCACCAATATACCGTGACTGCAACTCGTCTCCTTCCAGCTTCTCGCCGGCCAGGCATGCCTCCTCTGACCTCGAAACGCAACGCAAGCATCTCGAACTCTCGTCAAGTCAAGCCTTAAGGAGCCTCTCACTTACTTACATCCCCAACCATTTCACCTTCTGGCCCCATCTTTGTCGCATCTTTGCCCGCCAAACGGTCAAAATCGCCGCTCCTCAACCCCGCGGGGCAGGCTGGTCTGAGACTCCAACACCCCGACGACCCCGGCGCCCTTTCCTTTCCTCGCATCCTGCGCAAATACTTAACACGCTCGCTCGCTCACCCAAGGTTTGCCTACCTCACCACAATGAGTCCATCTCAAAGTCAAGTCTCAAGGCGCCTCTCACTTACTTCCCCAACCGTTTCAACCTTCTGGCCCCATCTTTATCGCATCTTTACCGGCTCAAACGCCCAAAATCGCCGCGCCTCAACCCCGCGGGACTGGTCCGGCGACTCCAAATTTCAACACCCCGACGACCCCGGCGGCGCCCTTTCCTCTCATCCTGCTGCGCAAATAACACGCTCGAAGGTTTGCCTACCTCACTACCTCACCACACAAAGGTTAACATTAACCATTAACCAAAGCCTTGCCAATTCCTCGAGCATGCGCATGCATGCGGTGATCAAAAGGCCTCTGGACTCGAGGTAATTTATCGATCACCCGAGAGGATATTATCGCCCTAGTGCGTCTGAATCCGGTACGCTCACGATGCAATCCAATCAGCCCTTCCTTACTCACTTACTCCGATCTCCGAGCCAGTTGCTTCTGGCGCCAGGTCGACGCCTGACGCTGCCTTACGCTTACTCCATCCACACGCACGCACGCCGCACGCACGTCGATCAGCCCTGCCAATCCCCGTTCTAAGCACTACTTAGAGCTTCGGCAGATGATCACCGGGTGGGTGGGTGCTAGGGGCGTCCGAGGATCCTGCATTAGCGTACGCCGCTAGGCGAAGAGCGGCGTTGCGTTGACTCGATTGCGCGGCGTATGCATCCACACCGTAAGTAGTGTACTACCTTCCTGGGTGTAGAGCACTAACTCAACGCGTCTAGTGCCGCACTCGATCGCGCCGGGACAGTAGGACAGCATGCTCTACTCCCCGGCGCGACTCCCCAAGTGTTGCTTTAAAGCGGTATCGGTTAACTTAATCCAGAGCAACGCTGCGGTGTCAGTCAGTTGCACCCACCTTTCTACTACCTGTGAGCACCAGTCAAGCCTGCTGTCTGCCTAGCCTAACCTAGCCTACGCAGTACGTGGTACGTACCCCTGAACGGCGGACGTAACGCACTTGCCTCGCCTCCTCGCGTCATCGGCCCATCCCCCTCGCTCAAAGGGAAAGGATAAGGGACGAATCCCGATCCCGTAGCCCCCGGCGTCCGCCCCCAAAGTCCGGCCAGCTCGGTACGCCAAATTTCAATCTTGCTCGACGTGGCTCGCACAACCTTAATGCTGCACCCCCCATGCATGGTTAGTTGAGTAGAGTTTGATTGCCCTGCCTGCACGGTAACTAATTTACGCGTTACGCATGCAGGTCCGCCAATCCTCGGATCGAGGTAGGAGTGCTTCATTAATAATGTAGTAACTTACTATTGGTGATCAGCATCTCGCGGCGATTCGGATTCGGATTCGAGAACGCATCACGCACCCCACCCCGCATCGGAGAACCTGTCCACGGCGGTCTTCGCGAATTCGGGTTCTTTACCAGGTAGGTAAGTAAGTAGTCCGCTGCAGACGTCACGTCTCTCCTTCGTTCGTTAGCCGCTCCAAAAGCCCAAAGCCAGGTGTGTTAGGGTCCAGGGATCCCCGAGGACCCACTAGTCGTCACTGATCAAGCAACTCATCTTCGCGAGCGATCCTACACGCCTACCCCTACCTGAAGGCTTAGTCCCAGACTCCCAACCCAGCGATCCGAGGGCCTTACTTACCAACGTCCGGCCAACCACAAGGGTAGGTGCCCGTCCTCGCCGGTAGTATAGCGCTGATTGGATTACCTTAAGTACTTGGTGTGCGCGCTGCGCGCCTGTCTGTCTGTCAGAACCATCATCGTGCTCGCTTGCTCCTTAGCGCTGAGCAGACAAGACAGGCAGGTAATTTTATAATTTCGGTGGTAAATTCCAGCGGCAGCTTTCGTGGGCGCGTAATTTGGGTCATTTATGCTAGGCTGGGCTCGTACCATTATCGTGCTCGCTCGCTCGCTCCTCAGCGCTTAGCAGACACGCAAGTATTATGATAGTAATTTCGATAATTTCAGCATGGCATTTTCAACCGGCAGCGTTCAAGTTCGTGGGCGCGCAATTCAATTTGGATACATACCCTATTTTGCAGTCCACACACTCCTGGCTCACTCAATCGTAGTTGCAAGTCGCAACCCGATCTGCGTCCGGAATTCAACACCCGACAATGTTTGATCCTCGTTCCAATATAAGTAAGTGAACGAAGGGCGCCTGTCTGTCAGGGCTGGGCTCGTGTACCATCACAGTACACGCCTAGCTCACTCTTGCGTTCCGGTAAGTAGCGACCCAACCCGATCTGCCAGACTCCGGGAATATAAATCCAACACCCGGAATCAAGAATCAATTTGCCAATTCGACCGTGTTTGATCGCCCCGTTCCAATAACAGCAAGTGAAGAACGGATAAACGGCCATTGACGCTCTTGGCCGCGAATATATATGTGCGAGGTGCTTGATTCAATGCGCAGCTTCAGTGGGCCGCCGGAGAAACGGTACTCAATATAACACATGTTTCGAATTTCGTTACTCAGGGATTTTCATTTGGAATTGAACACAACATTGGATTTCACAACAGATGAGGATACACTAGATGAGCTATAGCTATAGAGATACAGAGATACAATGACATGGAGGAGCTGAGACTTTATTTTATGTATGTATGTAAACACTGAACAACCAACCGCGCGGCGGCACAATTCACGAACGAGATATGAAATGGGGCTGAAGGGAGTCAATACACCTCGCTACGCACGTCGCTCTCCGAGTATCCGCGCCGTCCCGGGTGCATCTGCGGCACTACTCCTCCATATCCTGTCTTCACGGGCGCGGGTGCGGGCCAGCGCGGGGAACGTGGCGCGGCCTCGCTCGGGCTCCACGGCGGCGGGGACGTCGGCGACTGCGACTGTGATTGCGACTGCGATGACTGCGAGGTGGGTGATGTGGGCGATGTAGGCGACACAGAGTAGGAAGACCCCGCCCCCGAGGCATGATTCCGAAAATGCCTCCGCATATTCGAGTTGACGTTGAACGCGCGGCCGCAGGACGGGTGCGGGCAGCGGAAGGCTGTGGGAGCATGCGTCAGCGCGGGTGTTCGGTTCGCACTCATCATGTGAAAGACTCCGAAGGGAGTAGAAGTAAAGGATAAGAGGGGCACTCACGCGTAGCGCCGGTATGCGTATTAACATGGATCCTGAGGCTCGACGGGCGGTTGAAGCGCTTCGCGCAGGTTGGGCAGACGTGCTTCTTGCCCTCGCCCTCCTCTGCGCCGCCCTCGCCGTCTCCATCTTCCCCGACCTCGCCGTCCTCCAGCGTATCATGAGAGTCCGCATCGACGTCCATCGCGTCGCCGTCGGACGAGCCCGAGGATGATGACGAGTGGTGCGCAGCTGGGCGCGCGCTGCCATTAAACTTGGCGTGTGTGATTGACACGGGCTGCGTGCGCACAGCCGGGAGGGCCGCAGCGTGCCCGTGCCGGCTGCGGGGATGCGAGCCCGAGACGGGGCTCGGGCGGCTAGAGGCGATGTGCGTCAGGGACGCGCCGCGCGGGTCGCTTTTGAGGACGTCGAAGGAGAAGGTGGGGTGTGGCGGCGGCGCGGGCGCAGCGGGTGGTGCGGGGGGGACGAAGTGGGTTCGAGGGTGCCACGGTGTGGACGATGACGACGACGACGACGGGATGGGGATGGTGCGAGAGGGGGAGGGGCGCGGGAGACGCGGCATGAGGTGCTCGGGGAACATCTCGTGGATGCTGGGGAGCACGACGGTGGGGGCGGTGGAGGTTGACGTCGAGGCCATTGCGAGTCCTGGGAGTGGGGATGGCGAGCAACAAGGCCGGGCAATCTGAAGTAAGGTTGGATTGAATGCGGTGCAGCAAATCGGGCGAGGGATTTTCTCGAAGAGAAGGGTGGGTGTCTTTAAGTAGTTTGACACGGAAGGGGAAAGGGAGGGAGGCCGGGCGAGCGAGCGCTAAGTGGATTCTATCTTTGCCTGGTGGGATGACGAGAAGCCGCGGATATCAACTCCACGCCGCCGCATCGGTAGATCTGCGTCCGGGCACTGATGGATTTGCGGTTAAATGGGCTCAGGCTACGCGGTGAGCGGCACCTATTCCCCGAATGGCCAGGCACGGCGAGTTGACTGCTGACCGAGTCCGCGGATGCGTGAGTATGAGCCTGTAGTGCGTGTAGTGAGGCTTTGTATGTTTCCTGCCAGTCAGCCAAGCCAGCCACTCTCCAACCGCCGCCGCCGCTCACAATCTAGGCCATTTTGTCAATTCGACAATGCAATGCCACCATCGCCATAGCAATAGATCGGCAATGGATCTCCTGCCCAAATGCTGTAAACCTTGGCTGTAGTAAATTCGCCTGACAAAAGTGGTTTAGTCCATTACAATCGGGATTCGTCAACACACCGCCGAGGCGGGCGGCGTTTAAAGGGCGGCCACGTTTGGGCGATGATCTTCGTCGCCGTTCAAGCCGTGTGACGGTGACGGTTGATATGATCGCCGGCGCGAGGCGCCGCCGAATTCAACCCCCTATGTACGAAATCCCAGGAGGATATGGAACCGCGAGAGAAGAAACGAAACTTATACACCGGAGTTTGAGGCAAAGCATTTTGGACGAATATTGGCCGAATTTTGATGGAATCCTCGACTCCCAACATCCGGGGGGAGTAACCCAAATTCTGTGAGCGGAGGACAAGCCCGGAGGCAGCGGTGTGATGGTTCAGTGGTTGAATGAGGTTTTAAGGGGTTAAATAGACGTACCTGGCGATGTGTATCGAGTATGAGTCCATTCC
The DNA here is from genome assembly GCA_029281495.1 of Mycena filopes. NCBI lineage: Eukaryota > Fungi > Basidiomycota > Agaricomycetes > Agaricales > Mycenaceae > Mycena > Mycena filopes. The sequence goes on along the minus strand of JARIHR010000020.1, from coordinate 1,525,914 downwards.
GATCCATTCTGAGAAGACGTTAGGAACAATCAGAACTGCGGCGAATATTCAACCCGACTCACATTCACAACGTATCTTCAATGACGGGGGGAAGTGGTCACGGGGAGGTGAGGGAGCATCAGAACGCCAGCGCGACGCACCCTTAAATCCTAGACCTCGACGTCACTGTGAACCTGACCGTAAATCAATTCAATACGGAAAAACTTGGAAATGGTAGAGATGTACGCACGTAAAAGGCCAGACGAATGTCTGTGCCAATATATTCCGGGGATACCACGCAATCCTTTCGAAATCAATTGGGTTCTAATGAGGGATTGAACATGGTTACGACAGGGAAGGTGAAATCGAACCGTGGGAAAGCCGTGGGAAAGTGCATCAGACGGAACTTCACGTCGCGACCGAGGGACAAACATGAGGAGAAATGAGACCAAGAGGATTGAAATCGACTCCTTACATAGTCAGATGGTGTATTTGAGCACGAGAGGCGAGGTTACAACACAGATATCGGGCATATTCTGCGAAAATGAGCCAAAACGGCGAGAGAAGAGCTGTCAGGAATCAAAAGAAAGATTGAAATCTGCTGTGGACGTACCAGGGAGTTGTCCTCCAGCGCATGACTGGCTTTGGGGTTGATTGGCGCCTAATAGAACCGGCGAGACAGAAAATTCAAACCCCTAACGTACATACCTGGGGGCGAAGCGCTTGACTGGTCGCGATACGAGGTGAGGAGAGCACACCGTGCGCAACGCGCCGACGGCGGTGGTTGCTGGTCGGTGTGGACGTGGGAGGACGCGCCGACGCGCCGACGGCGCATAGCTGGGGTCGCGGCCCGCAGGCGCGACATAAAGCACAAATGAGCAAAGGTGATTGTCAGCGCCGCACCAAGACAAAAGAAACACAAGGATAACGTACCCAAATTCTCGCGCCGTCCTCATCCCACAATGACTCAACAGCGGGCAACCATTCCGCCGATGAAGCTTTCATTCCGGCGCGTCTGCCGGGGGTGGGGGCGGCACAATGTGGGATGGACTGCGAATGAATTTGCAGTAATAAGCATTCGAAGGACGGAGCTTGGCGTGCACAGCGCGGCACGACTTGGACGTTGCGGACCTCTTGATTGTGATAGAAAGGCTCGTAAAGATGACGCGCATGGAATGGGGTAGTAGTGAAACAGGAGAGGGTCAATTAGAGTGCATATATTCGGGATATGGTGGAGGATGGAGGAAACAATTGGAAAGCGGACGTCAGCGGGCTTCCAGGCAGGGATTTTTGAGCATATAACGCACCAGGTGGAGCCTCTGCGTCACCAAATTGACTCGGACATACTTTGCGCACCGTCAAAGAAGGTTTGGCTTGAGAGGTTGACTTGGACGCCGTTGGACATGAGCCGCAGGGCATGGGGTTAGCTGGGCGTCCAGGGTGAAGGATTGGATGACCTACTATCGCTGTAGAGTGCTCCCGAGGCACCAATTCCACCGTGAATGTCCGTACGCGTCCTTCTTGGTGAAAAAGTGCAGAAATCCCCGATTTTGCCGTGGGAGGTCGATGGCGGGCTTGGAGTGATTCCAGATGGGGCCTAGAACGTGTCGAGAGGTCGTCCGAGGTGTTTGAAGTGGGATGATAGGAGCAAGGGGCCGGAGAGCAAGCCAGACCGCCAGCGACGATGATGGGAGAAGGAGAGACGCGAGGTGTCACAGTGTGACTGTTGCGATCAAACTTGACTCAAACACACGCGACGCCAGTAGGGATCGGTCCTTATTGCTGCAAACATTCAGAAAAATCCCTGGACTACATTTTAACCCTGTTACTCTCAACTTAGACCCATCTGCACCGACAAAACGCCAGAGAGCAGTACCTTTAGTAGCGATTCAACCGACAAAGTCGTTCAGAAGTTCTGAACGACTTGGATTGAAAACCTCAAAAAAATCAAGCGCAATGTCTGCCTTTTCTGTATACGCGAGGAGACCACGGAAGGATGTCTGCAAGACTAGCAAGCGTGCAGAAAACCTCGAATGAGCGGGACGGCCGAATGGGTCACCGAATACTGGATTGGCGCGCAGCGCCTGTGGAGGATCGCAGTCTGAAAGTGCTGTTAACCATGGTAAATTGCCTAAGCGCTGACCGAAATTCGCAAGCAGGGACTGGTCATTGTTTGTTCCTGACACTAAATACCAAGTTCGACATCGAATGTCCTAACAAGGGGCGGGAGCAGGAACGACCCTACAAGGCACCAAGCAAAAAGATAATACACTCCGATGAACGGTGCGTATACATCAACCAGACATACTCTTCATGAGAGGTAGTGTCTAATCAAGGGCGATAATCTATGGAAGGATCGATTTAAAGCTCAGATAGTTGACGTGCGAAGGACGAACGAAGTGAACCTACCTTGACACGAGCTTGAAGCATGGTGCGCTCGCCGACGCCGGCGGGTGCACATCACTCCGTCGCGATGTCCTGGAAGAACGACGGGAACCGCACACCGAGCGCGCACGAATGGCGCACGCATGATGACGATCTGGACTAGCAACATGAGCATCGATAATCAGGACGGGTATGCATGGATGCAGATCGCGACGGACATGACAAGGCATTGGCGACCGCGAGCCGCGAGGCGGAGGAAATGATGTATGGCGGCGAGAACGATTATCGCTTTCAATCGGCCGGAGGTGGGTTTGCCGGGGAAGAATCCCAAGTGGCATGTTGAGGTGGCATATGCCGCACATTGGAGGACAACATGCTGCCTCGCACTCCGAGTCCGGTGTTACGCAGTCCCAATTGCCAGTGGAGCTCCCGAGATGTACATACACCCGATAGATACCTCGTTACGCCCGGTCTTGAAGCCGCCACAGACATACCTGTCATGACGCCGCCCAAGGAACACGGACAACAGACAACCTTGAACAAGGGGAACGGAAGCCAGGACGTAATGTAAAACCACACCGGGTACATACCACAAATTCAACCCCCGAAGGTTCCATGAACCACCAAGGTCGGGTCTCGAGCGGGCCGTGGTTGAATTAATCTGCAAGTAAGTATGTTTGCGTTTGCGTAGGCTGACCAGAACGGGCGAGGAACCCCCGAGCCGCTCACCTGCCATGCTAAGAATAAGAATACAACTAGCGCTTGCCTACCGTAACATAACATAACGCCGTCCATCCAGGCAGAATTAGAATAGCATTCGCAAGGAACGAAGCGCCGAAGCCGTCCCCGGGTGCATAATGCATAATCCATTGTCATCGGAGGATTGGCGCGGGGTCGGGAGTTGCATCAGCGCGGAGTAAGTGCGAGACAGCGCAGCTGCACGCAACCCACGTCCTCGCGCTCTCGACGGCGGACGGGAAGGACGGGCGCTACCGCCCAGGGCCTAACTCCTACTTACGGGGGTTCGAATTCGAACCTGGCCGCCGCCCACCCTTGCTCCAGAGAGCGGACTCCGAAGTGCCGCCGGCACGCGCACGCCACCTCCACTATCACAATCACTTGTCAAAGATAAAGACACACAGCACGGTCTTTTCCCTTCCACAACCGGAAACGGCAACGGACGCGTTGAGTCGTGGATCGCCGCCCGGGGTTCTAACGTATAGCGGACGGACGTCCGAGTCTGCCGCCGCGCGCGGCTCCGTACAACTGGGACTAACGGGGTGCAGTAGGTACGAGACATGGGAGAGACGGCGTCTCCTCTCGGAACGGGGTTGGTGCCGCAACCCGACCCTCGCAGGGTTACTTTGTGCGATACCCCGCCCCTGCGGAGACCGAGCCTCGGTATACTTAGCTAGATACTGCTAGATAGATGGGATTACGCACTGATCGAAGGAGCCGGCGGCAAAGTTGCGAGACGAGACGACAGCCAAGCCCGGTGTGGCCGCGATGATTTGCGGGGGCGGACTCCGCTTTCGGCTTGCGTATTTGGACTACGATCTCGGCGGGACGCACGCAACAGCCGTGAACACCAGAGCAGAGTAAGTAGCGTCGTCGGACTAGGAGCCAGAGCCACACCCAGGCGCGAGGCGATCGGAATTCAGCCAAGAAACCCAAACCCAACGTAGCCGATGATTTGCGTGTCGCGGGGGGATCGGCGGACGGGGTTTAATAGCGTATGACGGAGAGTTATTATTTTATTAACTGACGTTGGTCCGGAAGCTGCCGACGGAGTGCGTAAGATTGAACCAGAGCAGAGCTGAACTGGGACTAGTGGCCAACGGCACTAATATTGAGAGACGGGGATCGCAGTCGAGGCTCGAGTCGGACTGTGCCGGATGAGCGCACACCGGTAGGGATTGGCGTCGTTTTGGCTCCCATCCCATCCCATCCTAGACTGAGTGAGGGTGAGTGAGTGAGACGTAAATAAAATAAAACGTAGCACGGCGTCTTTCGCGGCTTGGCTTGATTTGACTTTGGTTCTGGGAGCGGTCACACCCGGACGTGTGTGTCGCCCCCAGAGCGAGAAGTGACGAACGCGAGCCATTAGATCAGGAGCTGAGGTGGGAAGAGACCAAACGGTAAGCGGTAAGCGGAGTTGCGATTCGACGTGAGGTGGAGTGGGGCGGATACTCAACCCAGATAACACCGCGCTGCTTGCGCGATGCGAGGGATCGGCGGCGCGGGGAAGATGGCACGTAAATAGCATAGCGTGCGGTGCGGCGTCCATGGCCATACTCACTGCGCGGTGTTTTCCCCTCCCCTTTCCTTTCCTTTGCCTTCGGTGAATCGGAAGCGCACGGGGAGGCGTGGCATCGGTCCCACCGCGGACAAGTTTCCGACAGTTCAACAACAGCTTGAACCTTGAGTTCCACAACTTCCATTCGCATCGGGGACGATAAGAACGCCGAGCCTCGGTGTTGAGCGTCGTCTGTGTACACACCTCCGTAGTATCTGCTTACCAAGGGCCCGCGGGCGGACGGGTGGGCGGGTAAGACGGGGGAGAGGATGGATGGATGCCACAAGCCTAATAACGGCTTTACGGGATTCAAGCCTGCTTGCCAGCCATTCCTCGGATTCGTGGATATTGATTAATTCGGTAAATGAACGACCACACTTACTGAGGCTCAAGGGCGTAGATCGACGCTGCGCTGTCGATCGACCGGTGGTGGTGACCTTTGGCTTGGAATTAGAATGAACGAACGAGATTCAGCGCAAAGAAGAATTTGAAGAACCCCGAAGACGAAGCCTTGACCTTGCTTTGCTCAAAGGTCAATCAAGCCCACGCGTGCACCGGGGACTCTGGACGCGTAATTAGTTACCGCGCGCGACTGATCAGTAAGATTAAAATTAATATCAGCATTAGCCTCGTCTCGTCTTTGCTCGCCCATGCCATGCATCGCGGACTTGGGTGCCAGGATGATGCTGGGGCCGGCGTGAGCGGATTTGAGGGGTTTTGACTTAGCCGCGGAGGAGGGACTGCGGAGGGTGGCGAAGGACAGGGGATGTACCAGGTTAACGCTGAACGTGGACTGCCAGTATGCGGCAATGCCACTGAGACTCGCCCAAGACTCGCCATGCAGTAACATTTTTGGGGAGACTGGCAGGGAAGCACGTTGAAAGTTAGACACCCCACACGCAAGAACAAACTCCAAGAGGACACTTTCCCAGCAGGGGAATGGCCAGCGGCTGGTTGTGGTGGCAAGAAGGTCGAGAGCTTATGTATCCTTGTTATGCATCAACGGCGCTGACAAAGAACGGCTATTGCCGCAAACCACCACAGCGCCACCACGACGCTCGCCAGCGCTGTCTGATATCTGTGCCCTCGATTTCTCAACATGTAGAACGGGGCGAACCCTGGACGCTTCCCCTGTCGCGCCCACAGTACCTGGCGCCAATCCCACGTCACGGATGCACATTTTCGCCGGTACAGAATCTGTTGCAATACCCGGCGCTCCAGCATATCAACATCTCCCAAGACGTCCATATGCGCCTCCTACGATGCTGTGGAGCACCATTTTGACCTGGATGTTGGGACTCCGGTGCTTACACCATTTTCGCTCTGGCCGTGACATTCAAGTTACGTGCTTCTGCCGCTCTGTGGTCGCGGGGCGGATTTTCGAAAATGTAGGTGAGCTATTTCACAGTTTCAACGCTATCCGGACACGGTCCAACCCAGCCAGAATACATCAACCCCAATTCCCCGTCAATGCACCTAATCGATTAAGGTTCAATCGGTACATGTATGTGTGCACGTCGCTTCAATTCCAAGTGTCCACGCTGATCATGAACCGCCCAGACGGCGCTCTTAATCTCCGTCGGTCTTGTGCTGTCTTGTGGTACTCCGATGATGCTGTCAACGCACACGGCAACCTGGAAGATCCATCTCCTCGCTCGACGCATTTCTGCGCCCCGACGGCCCAGTTCCAGGCAGGCAGGGAGGTGTACTACTGCACTGCCTGGATCGAACTTAACCGTATCCCTACGCACGCACGGGCCTCCTTCTGTGTTCATTCCCACTCTTGCCTCATTCCACCATTACCGCCGCTATCCCCGGTATCGCCTACGCCCACTCGTATGATTAAAGCGATGTGTTCTCTCCGTTTCCATAGAAGGCGACTTACACCCTCAATCCCCACATTCGATTGGCTCGCTGAGTCTCGCCACCAGCATTTCTGTTCAGTGGCCGCGGATGCCGCCGATCCTTCCCTTGTTCACCCTCCGACCGCTACCTACTTCTCCGCTCGGGGAACTCCGCTGCGGTAGGTCTAAGGTAATCATCTGAAGTCCCGCTGTTTATCTATCGTGTAGGCAACCTGGCGCACGACTGCGACAAGCCGCCCGCTCGAAAGTCACTCAGCCGCGCTACAGGCGTCAATCAGGACGTGGGCAGCGCGACGCCGAGCTTTCCGCATGTTCAAATCGATACAGGTGCATTCCGCGGCGACGGCGATCTGCGGCCTGCGCATGTCAAACGAGCACTGAGTTCTTATGTGGGTCCTTCGATCGTGCACGCATGGTCATGGGTACACGGTGCGTCTGTTGCCCGGTAATGCAGGACGATCCACTGACGATGTTTCCATTTCACCCGCGCAAGTTCAATTCATTTTGTACCTCACCAGGTGCAGTTCGACGCCGCGCGGTACGAAACTCCGCATATTCAAGTATGTGCTATGTGCTCAGAACGAAAGAAACACGCCGTTCCCGTCGGGTTCATGAGAAGATTCCCAGAGAGTAAGTATCACCTGTCTGTAACCCGTCGCAGGTTAGGTTCCGGGATTTGCACCGGGATTTGCGCACTGCCGGAGGGGAATCACCCCAGTGATCGGACTCTTTCGAGCCCTTTCAAAAAAAGAAACTGAGTTCAATTTCCTTCACGGTGTTAGTATTCCCCTCGAGGCCGCGGGTTCTCAACTGCGTCTTCAGCGGCACAGAAGCTCGTTTCTGCCCCTCTGTCCACTGTCCTGTCCACTTCAGCGCCACCACCCGGCGCCCGGGGCCCAGACCGTTCGGCAAAAGGATATGGCCAGCCGCCGCAATGAATCGTATTCATATCGGACAGTCCCTCGCTTATCTATGTTGATATTAAATGAACGCGAGGACAGGATTCTCCCATTCGGTTTTGCTGCGGCACCCTGCAACCGGTGCGGCCTGACCTCAGGTGAGGCCATCACTTCCTCACATCCGAGTCTCGGGTATTAACTGACTCTATAACACAAAAGGGCCCATCATGTCCCGCTTCTTTCAGTGTTCCCGTTCCAATTCATTCAGCATTGTAAGTACAAGAATCTCGACGTTAACGGTACTACCGGGAACTCTGGGTGCGTAGTCTATCACATTTTTGTATTGCACAATAATTTACACGCGTTTATGGTGACTGTTGGGCCGGGGTCGCAAGGCAAGAAGTTAGGTTGAATCGTAAGCGGCGAGTTACCCCACCTTCAACCGAAGGCAAGTGATGGACCACAAATGCGCATGTCAGTCGCCTCAGACACTTTCCGACCTCGCTGGACACAGGCACCCTGATTCAACCGGAGGAGCCAGTTGTGTAACCTCCGAGTTCCGAACGATACCCTCAAATGGGCACCGCGGCCATAGTATGAGCCTTCCGCTTGACGATCGGCTCGGCGAGGCAACAAGCCCCGAGCCGGGGAAACCTAGGCAAATCTGACTGGAAGACGCCACCACAATGGAAGCCATAAGTACTTCGGCCGCGGGTGAAACGGACGGCCGATGAAGTTGCACGGAGGACGCTGGGAGAATGTACCGGCGATTGAGCCTAGCTGTGAACGCTAACCAGGTATTCCATCCGTTTCCTTAGAGGCCCGGAGACTTCTAGTCTATTTAAGGCTTTTGAGTTTTGAACCACATGAACTGTGGCTTAGCTCCCACATGCCACGACAGATCTCCTGGGTGGTCGCGAGTATGCCTTGAAGGAACGGAAGCCCAAACATTCGCAGATTCCGATGCAGATATCTTCGCCATCGCACAAACCCGCACTCAACAAGATGTCCATGCCTCAGTAAGGTACGACGGACGGGCAAGTGACGCTTCATACACAAAGCACTAGCACCACCACAAACTCGTGTGTGAGACAGGGGAACGGGCAAGGGTCAAACCTGGGACGGGACATCTTGGACAACAGTACCGTATGTGATTTGTTGCCACTGATTCCACGCATTTAAAAGTGTTTAGGTATTAAGCATTCAAGTCTGTCCAACTACTGCAGCGCTCGAAGGCGCCACAAGGAGTTTGCGAAAAGAGCGCGAAGGGAATTTGTTTGAAGGGAATTTGGAGCTGTGGATGGCGTGAGCTAGAGGCGAGGAAGAAGGACGAACCTGTGGATGGGAACAAAACCTCTGGGTCCGGTTGAACTGGGAGCGAGTTGAGGAGGCTATAGGTGGGAACGAATCAAGATCAAGAACAAACCAAAAGCTGGGCAAAAGAACCGCTATCGCTGTAATTTATTCTGGACGTTCGTCCTCATTCCATGGGCAGTGACACTGCGCAAGCCCGAAAATATTGTGCCGAGGAATCTGGCGGCGGCACGCGGGTCGCAGATCGGGGAGTGCATTATCTCGAAGGAGTCGAGCCGGTTCTGGACTACCCGTCGTTCCATATATATATGGACTTTGGGGATGAAGATGCCGTCGAAGGCGATGGCGAGATTCTCGAGTTTCGGGCAGGACTTTGCGAAGGCATAAATCCCCTCGAGTGTTACGCGGGAAGGGCGGCGGCACGATGGATGTGATGTGAGTTGCAGTATTTCGATGCGCGGCCACGCAGATGCCAAATTCTCGACCAGGGTATCGTCGAGGTGGAATCCGGCCGAGTGGAAGAGCTGGAGTACAACAAGGTTTCGGAACACGAGCAGAGGCTTCAGGGCATGTCCTCCAACCGAATATATGTCAAGCTGGCCGGCGTTCGGCGTGGAGGTGCTATAAGCACCATCTTGTAGCGCAAGTTCTTGGAGAGAAGAATGGGCGCAGTGTTGCGCCAAGGCAGTATAAAATCCTTTCGAAGCGGTCTGCAAGGGAGGAGCTGGAAGGGCTCGACCAACGATGGTCAGCCCCACTAGAGAACGTCTGCCGAGGAACGCCAGGAGAGTAGGTGCGTCATCAACCGACTCCAACTTGAGTTTGTCAAGAGCTGGAAAATAGGGAAAGTCTGCATCCGGCGTTAACGCAAGGGACCTCAAGTTCGTGCAGGACATCAACCACAGATATCGGAGGTTTGGAAGTCGAGCGATATGGAAGAATCCTGCTTCGTCAAGGTAGGGGACGACGAGCGATTCGAGATGGTGAATTCCGCGGATGAATTTGGAAATCAGAGGAACGGCAGCGAGGGGCATACCGCCGAGCTGCACCTTTGTCAAACGGGGACAGATGGAAGCTGCGGTCGCGAGTATCTCAAGGTCTGAAATGGACTCGGTGGTGAGACCCAGACTCTTGATTGTCGGAGTAATGAACAGGCGGACGTATCCGAAGTAGCTGCTTGTCCGAGGATACCACTCGAGTTTCTCCAGGCGCGGAAAGATGAATTGTTGAGGAAAGTGCCGGGTGAGAGTCTCGTATGCCTCCGGAGTCTGAAAGTCTTCCAGGTTATCAAATGACCTGACTCTTCGCGCGTAGAAGAGGAACCGATCCCAGTCGGACGGAATTACGGGCCTAAAGAGTATCTGTCCAAGAATCCAGGTTGAGCGGAATAGTTGAGCGCTGTGGACACTCACAACGTCAAGCTGTCGTATTCCAGACTTATCGCTGGCCTCGCGATCCTCCTCACACCAGGGGCAAGGACCCGATCATGCGGATCCACATACGACGGAAGTATGTGGTCCGTCATGTCGTCTGCACCCGGAACAAAGGTGACAAAGCTACCTTTACCAGACAAAGGGCAGCTTTGTTGCATGCTTTGTTCTCTGGTACCGGGAAACAAAGCATGCAACAAAGCCGCCCTTTGGCTGGCAAAGGTGGCTTTGTCACCTTTGTTCTGCAAACGGATGACATGATTGGGACATGCGGACCACATACTTCCGTCGTATGTGGATCCGCATGCTCCGGCTTTTGCCCCTGGTGTCAATGGACCATAAAGCAAACGGCATAACCTTGAGAAGGTTCACAATCGTTCCTTGGTGCCTCCAGAGAGCATTCAGCGCTGGCTCTAGAAAGAACTGGGACGTCCTTGCAAGCCGAGCAAGGTCGGCGGAGCGAGTCGGGTCATCTTGGAGGGGAATCTGCGCGCAGATCATCTCCACCACTTCCAAAATGCGTAGAGCGCGATGCATTGAGAGCTAAGCAGTGGGCGCTGCGCAGTCTGAGTGTGGGCGTCGACTGACTCACTGCTGTGTCGCTTTACGTGACTACGCGGGCACGGGGCGCCAAGCAAGGCCAAGCAGCGGTACGCGCTGTACGCGTCGAGTCCTCTATACGGAATTTATGGGTCTGGAACACTCCATTCCTCTATCAAGGTGTCAACACTCTCAACCGCAATTTGCTGCCTCAAATGAAAGTTGAAGAATGCTCTGATTCCTCTCTCCTGCGGAAGCGATTGAACTGCGGCTGGACATTGTGAGCGGCGCAGCGAATTTCGGCATTCTCCTGTGCGGTGGTCCCTGACAGGCACTATATTAATGTCATTTAATCTTCCTGGCCCGCTCGTCCCTAATAGAAGCTGTAGTCGTACAACTGCTGTAGGGCGGCAGTGTCTTGAAATTTATTCAACCAAAATTCAACAGCATCGGGCTAACTGTGAAAAATCACAAGCAAACCACCATGAATGGAGGCAGTCCGACTTATGACTCGAAAGTCCAGGGCACAATCCACATTCGGAAGGCAAAGCCGCAGTTTCTCGACGTGAAATTGATCGGGTATTGCCGTGCCTGGCACAGCCCTTGCTTAAGCGAAAGACATAAATATCTGTGTTGCGACTCGTCATTCTCACCTTCACCCCTTACTCACCGCTCTGAGCCCTCGCGAACTGCCATGTCCTCAACGACGCGAAATCGCAAACAACCACCATCTGCTGTTTCAACACCTTCGAGCGAGGGGGATGATGGAACTTTTAACCCACAAATTAACGAGCGGGTGGCTCAGGAGATTCAGAACGAATTTGGCTTCCGACTAGCTCAGCTCCCTAGCAAGATCGTGCGCTCGACTGGAATTGTTCCAATATGCTGTGAGTGATTGTAATGCAAATTCTACCCCGTCCGTGCCGCTTTGCTCACGAGTATGTTCAAGTATTCTCGCTGTGGATGCTCCTCATATACACTAACCATTATGGTACGTTGAACCTCTCCATTCGTCCATTATACTTTCAGAGTAACACAATGGCTCAGGTCCACTGGGATATTGGGAGAGCTTCATCTACCGCTCGACTGACTACCGGAAACGGTTCACCGGGACCGCCTTTGCGCGTACATTCGGTCTGGACTCTCCGGAACTCAATGCCTACAGCCTTTGGCGCGGGGTCGTCGTCATCTCAGTCTCAACAAGCTTCACTTACATATGGTATCTCATCCGCAATCCCTGACTCTTCATTCCCCATCATTCAGCCACGCCCCGCAGTGTAGCGCTGATCGCCCTGCGGCACGAGCTGTGGCATTGGAAACCCGAACTCCTGGAGCGCTACCTCGTCGACGCCAAGACGTCGTTCCCTGGTCGATACCTCCCCGAGCCGTGGCTCGACTTCGTGTTCAACCTGTATGAATCTGAACATGCGAAGCGGACGCGGAATCGGATTCAGGACCGGGGTCACCGGGCGTCCGAGGACCACCATGAGCTTCTCAAAGTTGTGCGCTGCGTGCTGCGCAATCTGGTGCGTAGTCTGGCTGCGCCCCACCCAATGCAGCTGATTATTATTTCATTTTACTCCGGTACAGCTGGTTTCCTCGGGCGTCGTGTTCGTGATGTGGATGGCGCTGCTCCAAACAAACTTCGACTCGCACAACATCCTCAAGTCCCCACGAAGCATCGTACCCCCTCTACAGGTTGTTGGAATCGGTCACGCGGGCATGTGACCGCGTCAGCCCAGCAAGACCGCGGCCACGTAGGACATACGTGGCCCAAACGCCTCGAGTTGAGTTGGCATGGAGCTGGCTCCATGAAACACACCTTGAGACATGTTTCAATCATCTTGAGACGCGTTTCGGACGCGTCGCCGCCTCGCGTTCGACGCGTCAACCATTGTTCTTTCTTGTATTTGGGACTCCGCATAGTCGTAGCATTCCCATTATTCCTAGTAGCCATTGTTCTCCTGGGGGGTATAAATACAGGTCCTGTAGACTGCCGAAATATACCTTTCCCCCCCCATTATTTCTCAACAGGTTATGGGCCCCGCCCTTAACTGATTCAAACCACATTCACCACTTTAACCGCTACTATCTCACAAAACAACAACTATGTCAACTACCACCACCGACAACACTCCATCGTCGTTGTTCCGGATCGAACAACTCAACGAGACGAATTGGGTTCCGTGGAAGCGCCGCGTTACTGCCATCTTTCGTGAACGAGCGCTCTTGAAGATCGTCGAGGGCACCAAACCGAAACCTGTCGCCGCGGACCGGAACAAGCCAACGACGGACGAGAAGAAGGAGTCGGAGCGATGGGAGGAATTAGATGGGAAAGCGCAGACGCAGATCGAGCTCACCTTGAGCGACTCGCAGATGGTTCATATTGCGGGCGCCAAGACTGCAGCCGAAATGTGGAAGCAGCTTAAGCAGGTCAAGGAGAGAGGCGGAAAATTGGGGATTTTGTCGCTGCGCCGCCGCCTGTACCGCACAATTGCTGATGACGCGACGGATATCGCGGAGCACATCACGGAGTTGCGTCGGATTCAGGAAGAGCTTGCGATTCTCGGTAGCTTGGTCTCGGATGAGGATTTCTTGCTCATGATAATTAGCTCGCTCCCCGAGTCTTGGGACAACTTCACGTCGGCGTACCTTGGCGCATCAAGCAATACCACAACCATCTCGTCGCACGAATTTATCTCTCTTGTTCTAGAGGAGTATCGTCGCAGACTTGAAAAAACTGGTGATGGGAGCACAGCGATGTACGGGCGAGCGAAGGACGGCGAGAGAGGGAAGAAGGATAGAGTGGAATGTTACAATTGCCACAAAACAGGGCACATTGCCGCCGATTGCTGGTCAAAAGGTGGTGGGAAGGAAGGAAAGGGGCCGAGGAGCAAGAAGGAGAGGGCAAATAACGCTGAGGACGCAGGAACTGACTTTGTGGAAACTGCGTACGCGGCAAAATCTAATTCGTCTTCGCCCTATACGTGGCTCGTGGACTCCGGAACCACCTCCCACATATGCAACGACCGCAGCTTATTCACCGAGTTGCGGGAGGCAAATGTAGCCGTCGCGGGCGTTGGAAACACACCGCTGCAGGCTCTGGGACGCGGGACCGTTCTGTTAGACTGTAGAGTCAACGGAAAGGTTGTTACGCACAAATTACTCGATGTCCTACTAGCGCCAACTTGCGCGCACAATTTGTTGTCCATCAGCCGACTTGACGATGCTGGTTTGGAAGCCAAGTTTAGTCACGGAAAGGTGGAATTTGTGCGACGCAGTGATGGTCGAGTAATGGCTACCGGGATCAAGACAGGACGTCTGTACCCCTTAGCAGCGCGAGCCCAGATGCAGGTGCAAAAGGAGGCGCGTGAGGACGCGCATGCCGCCGCAGAAACGAGCAACACGACGTGGGATGCCTGGCACCGCCGGATGGGCCATTTGGCGAAGAGTGGGTTGGAGAAGCTTGCAAGGGAGGATCTCGTTGAAGGACTCACCGTGGACAAGGATTCACCACCATTCAGCCAATGTGAGGCTTGCGTCAGAGCCAAAATGACGACGAAGCCATATCCGCAGGAAGCAAAAGACCGACGCGAGGAACCGGGGGAGTTGACACACAGCGACATCTGGGGCCCTGCGCGAGTTGAATCTTTGCAAAAATCGAAGTATGCAATCCTGTTTACGGACGACGCGGCGCGGCATTGTAAACCTGATTTCTTGAAGCGCCGGGATGAGGCCTTCGGAAAAATCAAGGACTACGTTGCCTGGGTTGAACGTCAGTACGGATACACACCAAAGGTCCTCCGAGTGGACAATGCCAAGGAACTCACTAGCGGAGCGGTGAAAACATGGTTGAAGGGCCGTGGGATCACGCTCCAGAACCCCGCACCATATGCACATGCATCAAACGGAGTGGCCGAGCGATTCAACAGGACGATCGTCGAGCTTGCCCGTGCGATGTTGATGGCGCGAAATTTACCGGCATATCTTTGGGAGTCAGCGGTCGAGTATGCGGCATATATCCGAAACCGCTCACCGACACGCGCACTCCAAGGGAAGACGCCGTTGGAGGCATGGTCACAAAAGAAGCCTGATGTATCGCACCTTCGGGAGTTCGGGTGCGAAGTCTGGGTCAAACGTGAGCCAGTGCAAAAACTGTCTAAGCTAGGAGGAGACCATGAGAAGGCGGGGAAATTCATCTTCGTGGGATTCGGGGACCATGCAGACATTGTCAAATATTATGACGGCAAGAACCGCAGTATTCGCGAGTCAAGAAATGTCGTATGGGCGCTGCCGAGAACCCAATCCCCGGTCGATGTGCAGCTCGAGGGGGAGTCGGGAACGCCGAGCAAGCAATCTCCCGCAGAAGAACCTGCACAACCCGCTTCTGTGGAGAACCAGAAGACAGTGCCAAGTGAGGGGGAGTCACCGACGCAGAGAGGATCGCACCAGCAGGTGCAGACGACGTCGCAGCAGCGGATGCAGAACCAATCGCAGTCAACGATCATATCTCCACAGGCAACCAATCCATCGACGACTCCACCAGCGCAAGCAGAACCAAGGCGCACGTCACGCTCAGTCCCCAACACTGACTACCGCAAGCTCAACAACCCAGCTGCGCGATTGCCAGGTGTACGGAACTTACCCCGCAATATTCCGGAGGGAGACGAAGAGGAGAGAGCAGACTACGCACTTTTGGGTTGCGCGTTCGACGCCGCCGGCACACCGCGCACGTATAATGAGGCGTTGAAGTCGAGCGAGCACTTGGAATGGAACGAGGCGATGAGAGCGGAAATAGAGATGTTGAAAGATAAAGGGACGTACGAGCTCGTGGAGCTGCCCAGGGATCGTCAAGCGATAGGGAGCAAATGGACATTCGTCAAGAAGTTCAATGAGCTCGGGCAATTATCGAGACACAAGGCCAGACTTGTTGCTCTTGGATGCTCGCAGATCCCCGGTGTAGACTTCACAGAGACGTTTGCTCCTGTGGTTCGTCTCGAATCAATGCGCGCCGCACTCGCTATTGCGGCCCTCGAAGATCTTGAAATAATCCAGATGGATATTCGGGGGGCATACCTGAACGGCGAGCTCAAGGAGGAGATTTACATGCGGCAGCCACCAGGGTTCGACGACGGTACCGGAAGAGTTTGGAAGCTCTTGAAGACAATCTACGGGTTGAAGCAATCAGGCCGCGAATGGAATCGCGAGTTCGACCGCAAGCTCACCTCGATCCAGCTCATCAAGACAGCCGTTGACCATTGTATCTACTTTCGTGAACGTGATGGCGAGCGGACTTGGGTGACGGTGTGGGTTGACGACTTGCTCATCTTGTCGACGTCGCGGAAGGAGGCAGAGAAGACGAGGGCGGAGATTGATGGATTGTTCGAGACAAGTGATCTCGGCGAGCCGCGTAAAATCATCGGCATCGAGATATCCCGCGATCGCAAGGCCGGCACGATCACTCTTTCTCAACGCCACTACATCGAGACATTGCTCGCGAAATACGGCCTCACCGACGCCAAGCCGCTGACAACCCCGATGGACCCCAATGTCACGCTACGCAAAGTACCAGCCGATGCCCCTGAGGCGCCAGCGGATCTGCGCGGGCAATACCAATCCATGATAGGTGGACTCATGTACGCCGCCATCTGTACGCGCCCAGACATTGCCTACGCCGTGACGGCGCTAAGCCAATACTCGTCAAATCCGGGACCAGACCATTGGAGTGCGACTAAACGTGTGCTGCGCTACCTCTCTGGCACTCGGAACTTCGGGCTAGTCTACGGTCAAACCAATCAAGAAGGCGCTGTTTCCGCAGGCTATAGCGACGCGGACTACGCCGCCAACCCGGATGACAGGAAGTCGATCTCGGGATATGTCTTCATGCTCGGAGGAGCCGCTTATGCCTGGAGTTCAAAGAAGCAGACCACCGTCGCAACTTCTTCCACGGAGGCAGAATACACTGCACTCGCACACGCAACTCGGTTTGCAGTCTGGAGCAGAAATCTTTTGGATGAGATGGGATATGCCCAGACCGAGCCTACAGTGATTCACGAGGACAATCAGGCAGCGCTGGCGCTTGCACGAGACCCTCAATTTCACGCTCGATCAAAGCATTTCGATGTGCAGAATCATTTTATTCGGGAGAAGATTGAGAACGGGACGGTTGAACCTGTCTATTGCACAACAGAGGACCAGATTGCCGACGTATTAACCAAGGCCCTGGCCAGGCCCAAGCACGAGAAGTTTACGCGCGGACTTGGGCTCTTGCAGGTCTGAGGGGGAGTGTTGGAATCGGTCACGCGGGCATGTGACCGCGTCAGCCCAGCAAGACCGCGGCCACGTAGGACATACGTGGCCCAAACGCCTCGAGTTGAGTTGGCATGGAGCTGGCTCCATGAAACACACCTTGAGACATGTTTCAATCATCTTGAGACGCGTTTCGGACGCGTCGCCGCCTCGCGTTCGACGCGTCAACCATTGTTCTTTCTTGTATTTGGGACTCCGCATAGTCGTAGCATTCCCATTATTCCTAGTAGCCATTGTTCTCCTGGGGGGTATAAATACAGGTCCTGTAGACTGCCGAAATATACCTTTCCCCCCCCATTATTTCTCAACACAGGTACCGTTCCCTCCCCTCCTCGTCACTGTTTCCAGTTTACCTTGAACCCCCCGCCAGATTCTGGCGTGGCACCTAATAACCGACACTTTCTACTACTTCCCCCACAACATCGCCCACACACCCCGAGGCGGCACGGGCATCCACCACAAAGTCCTCCCCCACTTCCTCGCGGAGCGCCTCGGTGCCTTCCTGCGCACGGCGCACAAGGCGCACCACCGCTCCAAGGCGAATCTCGCCGTCGCGGCGTGGTATTGCAGCGTCACTGAGCAGGTGCTATTCAATATCTTCCCCGTAGGTCTTCCCTACCTTAGTACCCACAAGTGAGGCTGAATTAATTTTTGCTTGAATCAAGGCTCTCGTCGGCCCGCTGCTAACGCAAATCCTCGCGGACAAGACGGGGCACTCGGCGGTGTGGGGCACGCACCTGATCACGCTGTACGTGTGGCTCCTCGCGGGGACCGCCACCTCCGTCCTCGCGCACACGGGCTTCCGCACGAGCTGGAACGACCCCGGCGGGCATGGTGCGCTTCCCACCTCCTCTCCCCTTCCTCACTCTTCCTCGTTGCCACCTCACCTTGACTTACGGTTTTTGACGGCAGACGAGCACCACGAATACGCATTCGGCACGCACGCCGTCAACTTTGGCACCGCGGGCCTGTGGGACTGGGTCCTCGGCACGAAGGGCACCAAGGCGCAGGAGGGGGCGCGCGAGTGGCAGGCCCAGCGGGCGCGCCAGGCTGCCCTCCGGATTGCGGCGCGGCGGAGCGGGGTGCCGCTCACAAAGGCGCAGAAGCTTGTGGGGACGCAGCAGGTGCTGGATTACGAGTGGGTGGATTCACGGGTGGAGGATTAGGTTGATGATGGATTAGGTTGGATAGCCGCGTCGAGGGTGGTGTATTGAATGGATTTCCTCGTTGATTCGGTGCCAAATACTGGCGTGCTCGATTCAATTTGAGCTCTGAGTTTGTATGGAGTGTGCGTTGTACTCACAATTGAGCCAGAGCTCGAGGTAGAATATTTATCACGACGGCACTGCAATGGGCTGAGTGTCGGCTTTCTCAATGATTGTGGCGCTTTAGGGGTTCGGTAGTTTCTGCACAGCTCGCGACTCGCACCTATGAGCATCGCTGCACCCGGCGAGTTTCGACGCGCGCACTCACATTCCCACAATGGAGTTGTGTGCGTGTGTTTGGCTCCACGTGATCGGAGCAACGTAGCACGCCTTGCCTTTCTAGATCTCCTTCATCCTCGCTGGCCGCTCACCGTAAATCCTCCCCAAATCACGACGGTCCTCGTACCCACAATGGCCGCCGCTGCTCCCGAAACCACGCCGAGCGTTCTCGAAGTCCTTCATCACCACCTCGTCGTAATCCCCGCCTCGTCTCCCTCTCCCGGTCTCCTCTCGCGCTCTCAGCTGCCCGCCGCACTCCTCTTCGAATTATGCTCCAGTTTGGCGCCAAAATCGCCATCTTACATCACCATTCTCCCCCGCGTGCTTGCCACCCTTCGTGACTGGCGCCTACTACCCGAAGACGAGCGCGTATCCTGCGTTACACTCGAAAATCTCGCCGTGGATCTCGCTGCACTTTGCACCCCTCCAACTCCGGGTTCAGCTCGCGTGCAATGGTCCCATTAATCTGGATTCCCGGGCCCGTGCTGCACGACGAAGCTCGCCCATTCCGCACGCGCGGCGCGCGCCACAATCCTTCGGCGGTTCCTGGCAGTAAAGATGCAGAAAATACCGCGCCAACTCATATGAAGCCTGAAGCGCAAGTTCCCGTGCAAAATAGTTACACCAGTCCACACCCAGATCCCGAAGATCCGCTTCGCATCCGGGGCGCCTCGCTCGCTGAATCTCGTTCTGCTCTCGTTCTCGCTTCATCCGCGTCATCTCAGCAACAAGGCAAACCCGCTCCGTGGCCCGTTCCGCAGCCCGGAACCATCATCCTCCGCAAACCTCGCAGAGTCGTGCTGGGCACGCGTAATGCGCCGCTTGATTGATCCTATTCGTCCCCAAATTCATCGTGAAGAAATCAAGGTCCGCCGCTTCCTCGCCCTTCAAATTCCCACTGACTGACGCCATTTTCAGCGATCTTTCCATAATCAACGTCCGCCGCTATCGTCTCGCGTTTTCTCGTTCCGCCTCGGTCAATCTGTGCGGCGTAGTAATTCTCATGTATTTATTTGTGAGTACCGTCCTGACTTTGGTGCGCTCTCCGCGATACTGACATACTGTACTATTTCGACCAAGTATTCATGGGGTGTGACCAGTGACCCAAAGTCTTCGGTTTGCAAGTATTCAGATTGCCTTATAAGGTAATGATCCGGCGGAGCCGGAGCAAAATTTTGCCTATTTGGGACGCAAGAGCTCAAAAACATCGATTCGAAAACTCGGTGACCTGTGACCGATGAAGCAAGTATTCGTTTCAGCGAGGGCTGTGACCTGTGACTGAATACTTGGTCGTAATAGTACAGTACTTTACTCTAGCCTGGGCGAATTCAGCAATAGACTGTATGTTTGAACGGATGCAAAATGAACTGTTCTCCCATTGGTGGCGAAGCAGGCTCCGATATACCATTCATGATCAATTCGCTTTGAATTCGGAGTCAAAGCCCCCGGTCCTACTTACTCCTCCGCGCAACGCCTGTGCTATGCCCCCCGTCGACGTTCGATTTTGCATCCGTCCCAGCAACTTCACCGGACTTCCGGTGTGCGTCTCCATGGTGGTCTGAAGCTTACATAAAACTCGGATTCCAAGTACACAACGGGAAGTACATCCGGCACTACTTTCTACAGCAGTAAAGTGGACAGTAAAAGCTCAAACCGCAGAATAAGAATCCGATTGTTTGCGATGCACCAGAAGCGTAGATTTTTCTTCTTCACCACCTGCACAGCACTGTTTTTAGTGGTAAATTGACCTTGCGTGATGAGCCGACTTACTTGTGCAGGCAATGGATGTCTCCAGGCTACCCTCCTCATCATCATCCTGAAACAACCCTCGTTTCTTGAGGGCGAGCTGCATGCGCGCGACGGAGAGCTCCACCTGTGCTATTGCAATACTGTGTGTGTCGAAGCGGTCCTCCATCGCAGATGGAGTATTCACTTCTGCAACCCAAGGAATGAGTAGTATCAAGCTGATGAGGACAATCATTGAACTCACGTGAATTTCCAGGCTCGGATCTCGCTGCCATAACCCCAGCCACAAGGGAGAATACAGTCCACAGGACGGAGACCATGGCAAATGTGGAGACAAATACACTGGTCACTGCTGACCCCAGGGGCTTGAGGCGCGGCACTGGGCGACGGTAGCTGATGACAGGGACTCTGTCGGTCGTGTTGAACATGTGGACAATGTCCGCCCATTCCTTCATCAGGGTCGCGTTGGAGGTGGATGCCCGTAAATCCCCAGCAATCCAACTGGTTTCCCCGCTGGAGGGATCCACAATGCTTTCATTGAACATTGCAGCTGAATTGAAGATCTGGTTTTCAACAATAACCCCCAGCTCCAGGCGTGCAAGGTGGTACAGTGATTGAAACACATTTTGGAAGGCGTTGTTGGTGTCGGGCTGGGTTAAAAACTCATATGGGCTCATGAGGCCCTCGTCACCCAACGAGACCGAGCCTGACTTGTTGGGGAAGACAAGGCTCGTGTTACCCCACGAGATCGAGCCTGACTGGTTGAAGATAAGGGTTGACCCGGCGCCGTTGGGGTTAACCCCCCCAGATCCATCAGCAGTAGAAATTTCCCACTGAGATCCCACCAGCTGTGCCGCCTGCGTTCGACATGGTGGTTCTGTTGGGAGGAAGGTGCCAGATGGGAGGGTCCAGTTACGGGTCCAGTTTCCGTCACAACACGGTGTGACACTTGCAGAGAGTTTGGAGAGGTTCCATGGTGGCCTTGACATAGGGATCTGAGGTTACAATGAACACAAGAGCCAACTTACTATACGTACGCAAAAGGGCCAATAAGCATGAAATCCTGGATATGATTGCTACATTTCAGCTGGTCTCACAAGGTTGTTATTCGTCTCACCAAGTCTGACCTCAGGGCCCTGACAGTCTCTCGTAGGGGATTACCGATAAGGTCATTTTGTGGGTTGGTTGAGGTCATCCGGATGCGAGTGGGATTAAGACACATCACATCAACCTGTGTTTGTAGATTAGTATTGGCGGGAAGGGAATATGATGCCTTTCACCATCAAAGTGCTGTCCCGAGAAGTGAGCACAAATGTGATGTTGGACTAAATCTGGTATCAGAGGACACGGAAGGGTGATAGGCTGATACTGACTACATCACAGCCCTCCGAGAAAGGATTATTATAGTAGGAGAAAGAGGCAACTTGGGCTGAATTTTCGTCCCACGCGTCGACAATGGTAAAGACGAAAATCGAGTTGTTCGCCACGATGGTGTCTCCAATGTTCAGAACATGTGGCTCAAAAGAGTCTTGAGGCCTTTGGAGCATCCCGGGTACCAGTTTGCTGAAGAGGAGAGGAGGCAGTGTGTCGTTTGGGCGATATGTGGTTTCTTGGACAATTTCATAGGCGGAAAGCGGAACTAAGGGTTAGGCTCTGGTTAGCTTGATTTTTGGCTGGCAAAGAACACTACACACTGTTGACAAGGGTTAAGAATACTGAAATCAAGAGGAAGACACCAAGGACTGCAGGAGTCGCCCAACGCCAGGGATACGCTGGTGGAGAATGAGCTACAGGAAGGCCAGGGGACTACGTGTGCGGCTCACGGTGCTGCAAGGTGTATCCCAGTCGATACGAGGTAACTTGAGTGAAGGCACGTTTGAGAAACAGCATGAGAGGGGGAATTTGATGTTCAATCTGTGTTTGGCCCCTTATAACGTCCCACTTGCGAACATCAAGATGGGATTGGACCCGACTGGTGACAATCTAAGCGCTGCAATGAATCAACTCCGATCTTAACTGCGATGTCCAATGAAGTGTCTCTCTCTTCGCCACACTGTCGGAAAGCAAGCACTGGTCAATTTCCCACTGGAGCACAAACGAAAGTTCGAGTTCATATATTACTTGAGTGGGCCCATCTCATTGCTCTGGTAAGGAGCGCAAATCCTGTGAAGAAAAATGGTTAAATATAAACAAAAAGCGCTGTGGCGGGAGAATCGAGATGGACAGCTTGATGAGTCTCTTGAACCGCATCGACTTCTGTGTGAGAAGATCCGCTCGCTTGTGAGATGGTTGTCCTACAACTAACGAGGTACGAGATAAATGTTGTAGCATCTGTCTACGAGAGACTATGGTTGTCCTCACCCTCCGAGTCACCGTATTCCGGGATGGCCACCATCGCCCACGTCCCCAGAGAGACATACATAACTGAGAAGATACTCGACAGTTCGAGTACTAAAGCAGACCATCCGCCCGATGAGAGTTACTGTGACGCCGCGTGGAGGTGGCGGCAGTAAAACAAGATCTAGATGTCTACGCTCACTCTGATCCACTTATTTAGAACATGGCAACTCGCCCAGGAGACATATGTGGGAGGCAACCTGGGAAGCAAGTTGAGAGCTGAGTCGAGCGCCCATGAACCCAAAAAAGATGTGTTACCACAGCGGCAGCCAAACAAGATGAACATTTCCGGTGGGCTACAATAGACGGGTAAGTGCCAACGATTCACCGTCGCAAAGCATCGGTAACTTATCTGCTCCCGCCGCGGCTAGCTCCCCATCTGCAAGCACCGCATTCACGTCGGCATCAAGTCAACATCGTCCGCGGCGCACTTCGACGATGCGCACCTGAAGGGCTGTGTGTCACCGTCGCGGTTCAAGGTCAGGGGAGCATGGCATTGACCGAGGGGCAAGAATCCGCGCCGAGTGTTTGGTGCACGGGTAATAATTACTGTTGAGGAGATGGTCCGCAGCCTGAGGGAATTGCGCGCGGAGGAGGACGAGAGGCGTACTTGTTCGGTTCTGTGGCGGGTCGTCAGAATATACAAAACAGTATGCGGTTGCAAGAAAATAAAATACATACCGATCCGTCGAACATGAGCTTTGGATGTGTCGAGGTCTTGGGCCGTGACAATGGGACGTCCTGGGCTGGCGACACTCGGGACGGGGAATAAAAGGAAGGGAACAGAATCCAAAACTGTTGAACTTCAGTAGGAATTGTCGTCCGCCCGATGAACAAAAAGATTTGTTGCCACAGCGGCAGGCAAACAAGATGGCTATTTTCAGGAGGCTACGATGGACGGGTAAGTAACGGTTGGCGCGTAAAGCATTATAATATTAACTCAACTGCCACCGGCGTGCCCCGCCTCAGCTTCCTACCCAGCCGCGGTTTCGAGGATAACAGTCACTGTAGTGGGGTTTTTTGAGCAAATTGTGAAAATTCAATTATTTTTTGAGGTGTGACATATGTGACTTCAAACTTCAGGGTTTGGAGCAAGTTTGGAGTAAAACTGGATTCCGAGGGTAGGGAGGTTTTTCGGAGGCCTCTGCGCCCACTCGAGACGTGAACCGCGGCTCCGCCGCTTTCCATTGGCACCGCCATCCCCCCCTATTTACGGGTCAGTCGACCTCGTCGCTCCGTTTCATCGACATGTCTCTGATTCAGCGCTATGGATTTAGCGGAGGCTGGATCCGAGACAATATATGTCGATGAAATTCACCTTGTGCTGTCCACAGCTTCGCCTTTACCCCCCAGCACAAGGTAAGCGCTCTGCGCTCTGCTTCTGGAGCAATGCTCAATTTTCTTGCTCTCCAGAGTTTGCTTAGTCTAGAGTTAACCGCGCTATCAAACCCGGGTACCTCGTATGCTTATGTAAAGTGCGGAGTTTGAATTTGGCATATCTTTCGCTCCTCTTTCAAGTGGTACATAAATTTGTTTCACTTACTCATCCCGGCTTTTAGCCTCCCAGGATTGTATCCACGACTTGAGATGACCGACAATGCCGATGCTTGAGCCCAGAAACAGTGGTTGGATTTGTCATCAGCCGGGTGATCCAGTTCGGCATCCCCGATTTGCGGCCCCCCTCGCAAATTTTTGCCCCGACGCTTGGGGATTCTGACTCAAGCACCCTCTATCCCCAGTATTGCAAGGACGATACACGTCCCAGCATCCAGTTGAAAAAGTAGAAAATTTTCCATCCGAGGTACCCATCAGTGATGTCGGGTAATTGACAGACTAGAACGTGTCGAGGTACGAGATAGCGGTTGTAGCGTCTGTTTAGAAGAGACTAGATTTTGCTCATTCCAACGGCTTTGCCGTCGTGAATTCCCGAGGCAAAATTTGGACTGTGTAAGCGGCGTCGCCGTTCATCGCCTTTCCCGTTGCAAAACTAAAATGGTACCAGGCTTCTCGTAGCTTGTACATTTTCCGTCACCCACCCTCCTCTCCCATGATATCTTAACGATTTTTTACTTATTGATAAACTCTTCGTACATATCTACCGTTACGACTCATGTACTTGTAGCTTATCCTCCGAGCCCAATCCATTCGGGGCCCGCTTCGGCGGGCTTGCGTTTGTCGCTACAACCTCCAAGTGTGCGGAACGCGGCAGAGGTAACCTCTCCACGGCGAGGTTAACGCTGAAGTTTGGAATTATATAATCAATTAAAAAAATGAGATTTTCTCAAATCGCTCAAAAACCCCCACTACAGTGACTGTTAACCTCGGAACCGCGGCTGGGTAGGAAGCTGGCCCCGCCTCACATCCGTGAGCACCGCGTCACGAGCATCAAGTGCGGCGCGCTTCTCGCACCGAGTCCGAGTCGATGATGCACACCTGGATGGGTGTGTCACCGTCGTTCGTGGTGATGGGAATATGGCTATAACTAGCGGCGAGGAACGAGCTCAACTGTAGCATTTGTCTTGGAGAGACTAGAATATGACATTCGAGGGGCAATGAGGTCGGCGCCGAGAATGAGGTTTCAATGGTCGAGACGGACGCAGGGAGAGGACGAATCACAGGTTCTGTTGAAGAACTGCTCAGCAGGGAACTGCACCTCTCGCTCGTCCTCCTCCAGGCGTACATACTTCTCTCGGTTCTGCTGTCGTCATCAGAATAACAACAGAGTATGTGGTTGCAAGAAAATACCACGGGTCGGTAATTATTACCGACCCGTCGACCCTGAGCTTTGGATGGATACGTCGAGGCCTTGGGCGGGTTGGGCGGTGAGAATGGGACCAGGGACGTGGTGGGGGTAAGAGGTTAAAATAGACGGCTGAGCAAACGATTGACGCGCAAAGCATCATAATATCGACTCAACTGCCCCCAGTTTGCCCAGCCTCACATCCGTCAGCGCCGCCTTCACACGGGTATCAAGTGCGGCGCGCTTCTCGCACCGAGTCCGAGTCGATGATGCGCACCTAGATGGCTGTGTGTCAGTCACGGGCATCAAGTGCGGCGCGCTTCTCGCACCGAGTCCGAGTCGAGATGCGCATTGCGCACCTGGATGGCTGTGCGCCACCGTCGCGGTGATGGTAGGTAGGTAGGTAGGTAGGATGGAGATATGGCATGGGACGAGGGTCGACGCCGAGTCCGGCGTATTGTCGCGACGGCGGTGTTGATGAAAGAGAGGGAGGGACGCAAGGAGAGGACGAGTCCCAGACGGGCTGCAGTTTCTGTTGGGGAGAGACAGTCAGCGAGGCGAAGCTAACAAACAGTGCTAAGGAGGACGTACTGTTTCTGCTCAGCAGGTCATCGGAATATACAACACAGTAGACGGTTAGAAGAAAAATAGATACCACCGACACGTCGAACCTGAGTTTTGGATGCGTCGAGGTCGTGGGCCGTGAAAATTGAGCGTCCGAAGCTGAGGAAACTCACGACTCTCGGGACGTGGAATGAATGAATGAACGGAACGGAACGGAATGAAATGAAATTAAGGAGTGTGTGTCAGAGCGGTGTGTATGATAATATCGACGCCTGGGTAGGTAGGTAGGTAGGTAGGGACTGGAAAGTGTATGTATGTATGGAGAATATTATATCATATGCATGCGTGGCGTCGTGGATACAGAAGAAAGAACGGAGAAAGGAAGGAGGGACGGAAGAGGGGGGGAGTCCAACCGAAACCAAACGCACATATGGCGCGGCCAAAAAAAAAGAATAACAACAAAAGGGCATGGGGGAGGAGGATTCGATATTCACCCCCCACCCCCGCGCTCGCTGCGCACGTCGCTCCGCGGGTACGCGTACCCCTGCGCGTAGCCGTCGTCCTCGTCGAACCCGCCTCCCCCTCCCCCTCCCCCTCCCCCACCGCCAAAGCCACTCCCGAGCCCCGCGTCCCCGAACCCAAACCCATATTTCGAATTAGAATCAGAAGTGGCATCGTACCGCCTCCGGTACCCGCCCGCCTCCTCCTCCTCGTCCGCGTCCCCCACCGCGTCCGCGTCCGCGTCCTCGTCGTCGGCGTCGATGTACCCGATCGCATCTACGTCCTCCTTGTCGTCGTCGTGATTCGTATCTGCGTACCCCACCGCGCTGTACCCGTTCATCGTTGGGAGGGAAAGGGAGAGCGAGAGCGCGGCGGGGAGGGACATGGACATGGACATCGACACCGGCGGGAAGCCGTCGTCGCCCGCGTCGAAGAAGTGTGCGTAGTCCGAGTCGTAGTGGAGCGAGTGCGCGTGCGCGTGTGCGTGTGCGTGCGTGAGCGGGGGCCGCGCAGTGAGGGGCGGCTGCGCGGAGAACGCGTACGCGGCGTGGTTGGGATACGAGCTCGAAGTCGGGGTGGCGTCCATGCTGAAGGCCGTGGGGACGGGGACTCCGCGCAGGTCGAGGGATGGGAGTAGAGACGACGCGTCGGACGCTGGCGCGGCGGCGTCTCTCGACGACGCGATGGCGGGGGAATAGCTCGGGATCGAGGGCGACGGCGACGACGCGTCCCACGGCGACTCGGCGTGCTTGCGAAAGTGGCGCCGCATGTTGGATGCGACGTTGAACGCCCTGCCGCAGCCTGGGTGCGGGCAGCTGTACGCTGGTGGCCGACGAGCAGCATCAATCAGTATTGGTATTGTGTTGAATCGACAAAGAAGTAGGGAGGAACAAGACTCACGCGTGTCGCCCGTATGTATATTCGCATGGATCTTGAGGCTCGAAGGTCGCTGGAAGCGCTTGTGGCATTGGGGACATATATGCTTCCGCCCACCGCCCTCGCTCGGCCCCTCGAGCGCATCAAAATCGAGCTCCTCCATCGTATACAGCGAGCTGCTGCTGTAATCGGACTTGGAAAACTCTGGGACCGAGGTCGTACGGCGCCGCT
The DNA here is from genome assembly GCA_029281495.1 of Mycena filopes. Classification (NCBI taxonomy): domain Eukaryota; kingdom Fungi; phylum Basidiomycota; class Agaricomycetes; order Agaricales; family Mycenaceae; genus Mycena; species Mycena filopes. The sequence continues at coordinate 1,498,358 of JARIHR010000020.1, read as the reverse complement.
GAGGGACGACATCCTGCGCGTCCGAGTGGGTGGAGCGGTGGGGCAGACTGGGGACGGTTATCGAGCCATGGGAGGGGGGCTGGCGGCGGCGGGCACTTGTCGCCATCCCAGAAACGGAGTGTTGGTGGTATGGCCGTGCTTGCCACTGCAGGCTGGCGCAGGGACACGGAGGGAGGTCGTGGAGAGGACGAGAGGCGCAAGGTAATTTTCGCGAATCAGATGCCATCACCATGAGGACTGATCCCATCGCAGCGTGTTGAAATTCCGGTTTCGGTCTGTTTCAGAATTTGTAGAGCATATAGCTGGGGAGCGAGCGCCATGAGCCGCAAAGGAGTGAGCGGTGCTGTCGTAGAGGATAAATCCCGTCAAGACGCGATCTATTAAAGCGTGTTTGATCACTTTCGGTTTCATTTCGCTCGGGAACGGTTCCAGGTGAGCCATAAGGCGACGCAAAAGAAATAGACAGGTAAAATACAAGCCATTCGGACTCCTCATTACAACTGCGCTGATGAATTCGGTTGTCGAACGCACCACACAGAAGTTCACAAGAACTTGACGGGAATTTCAAGGTGCCGCGGCGAATGGCCTGATTCGTGTGGACCGCGCACAGAGGTCCCAGGGCGAGACGAGCTGGTGGGAGGGAATATACCGAAATGGGATAGTGGAGGAATGCGGTTGAGATCGAGCTGGGAGCGAGTTAAGGAGGTCTAAAGGGAGGACGCGGAGACGATTCAACCCCAGTGAAAAAGCCGTGTGCTCTGGTGGGCTCAAATGTGCTCAAATGTGCCCACCCAAATCAATGCACCTCCGAGCACATCCGAGCACCCCAGAGCACAGGATCTGGACTGTTCGATGTGCTCAGATATGCGCTGGTGGGCTCAGGTATGTTCAGCAGTGCCCCTTATAATTTGGCCATTGCAATGCAGGAAATCAACTAGATTCAAATCATCTACGACCACAAGAGTACTACAGTCCGTCGCCACCACCAAGTCCACCATCGTTTGACGCGCGCGGCTGAGTCCGTCGTCCCGCGTCGTCGAGTCGCCCGGTATCGCGCGTTGCTGTGTCCGCCGCCCCGCATCCTCAATAAGTCGTCCGGCGTCGGCTGTCGGCTGTTGCTCGTCGCAAAGTCCTTCGTGGTGGGTCGCCGAGTCCGTCATCACGCCTGTTCAAGTCGTCGGGGATTCCTCGTCGCGCGTCGGAGACAGTCGTGCATCAGAGACGGTCGTATTAACCTTCAGAAGTTATATCAGCACATGTAATGCTAATGGGGGAGAGGAGAGCGTACCTCAATGCTTCAAAATAGCGAGCAACTGCGAGATGTGTTAGTAAGGACGACTCCCTACGGAATGGATATTACTCGCCTCAGAAGTCGTCTGTTAACAGCAACCCGCAGGGCAGATAACACCACTGCATGTCGTATTACTATTAGCCTTAGAGCAAGTCGTGAAGGTAGATTAAGACTTACATGCGCAGGCGGCAGATGATGAAGTGCGGTGGGTCGCCGAGTCCGTCGCCGCGTCTGGTCAGGTCGTAGGGTGTTCCTCGTCGCGCGTCGCGAAGCCGGTAATTCTCGTCGCGCGTCGTAGGCGGGTATATTAATCTTCAGAATCTATATTAGCACTTGTAATGGTAATGGGAAAGAGAGCATACCTAAGTCCTTCCGTAGCGAGCAACTGTGATAGGTTAGCTGTAAAAACCCCTTCGGAAATGGACTTGACTTGCCTCCGTCGTTTTGGGGTTTGTTGACAGCGACCTGTGGGGCAGATAACAACAACGCATGTCGCGTTAGCTCACAACGGGTCGTGAATGAAATCAAGACGTACATCCGGCAGAGGAAGCGCGAGGAGAACACCCTGCGGAGCGACTATGTATTAGTATGGGTGGAATGAGAAGAATAAGATAAGAACTCACTCCCAAGGTCGACGGTTACGCCGAGCACGACAACCCTTTTCGAGGGCGGCGCTGTCGGGGTGGTGGTACTAGACGGCGTCGTTGGTGGTGCGTTGTCTGCGTGCTGCGCCCACCACACTTCTTCTTCGTCCCTTTGCCACCCACCGCCGTCGCGCGCAGCGCGCTCGTGAGCTGGATTTCGGCGGCGACATTTGGCGCCCGCGCCGTCCGCCACGCGCAGTCCGCGTCGAAGCGCGACGTCGTCCTTCGTCGCGACTAACCGGTCCGCTGCGTCAAAGAAAGAAAGCGCAACTGCGTCAGCCAGCATCATACGCGCGGGGGGAGAGGGGGAGGGAAATAGACGCACTTGAGCTGGGGAACACGAACAAGAACGCGTGATTGTCCAGGAGCACGCGAGGCGGCGGCCCAGGCGGCGTGAGAGGCGCACGCTAGGCTCGGGCGCGAGAGTGTCACCGTGCGAGAGCGCGCGGGTTTTGCGGCCCTTGAATGCCTGCCCGTAGTGGAGCCCCGCGAGTGCGATGCGCCCGGGGGTGCCTGGTAAACGTCGGCGGTTGCGGCGTCGCGGTAGTAGTCGATGGGCGCGTTAGGGGGTCCGCGGTCGCGCAGCTTGCCTTCCGCGTCGGAGCACGAATTGCCGGTGTCATGCCCACAATCTAGTGTCTGGTCAGCACGTCGACGTAGGATATTTTATAGAGGGAAGGGAGAAGAGGCGTGGACATGGACATATGCACAATTGACGACGCGACCCCGCCCGGACCCGTACAGCCGCCCAAGCCGCCCATGCACCCCGCCCCGCCGCCATAACGCGCGCCCCTCCGTCCCTCATGCAACGCTTACACTTCGATCCTCGAGAGACGCCCACGCCGTTGGTGCTGGAGCATATGTGGCGGCGGCGGGCTGCGCAGATTGTCCAACGACCCTGCGGATATACTTCAAGTCGCGGAGTCCGCCCTTCCGCACGGCTGACCGCGGTGCAGACCGCCGCGAGTGCGCTCCGTGTGAGTCGTCAATGTGCATGGGCTCTTATGATGGAGAACGCCGTCTGAGCTCCAGTAGCGCGATGGCGGCGCGGTTGCAGCGCGTAGAGAGCGCCGGGACGAAGGCGGGCTGCGCTAATTTTGCCAAAAAGAAAAAGAAAAAACCGGCGGGAATTCCTGGATGCTGGCGGGAAGAGTGAGCGAAGCATGTCCAGACCATGTGGGGAGGAAGGGCACGATATACGGGCATATGGCGCGGGAGGCGGGTGGGAGATGGTGGTGGTACGAGATCAATAGGCATTTTAAACTCCGACGCCGACGCGGTTGCAGCGCGTAGAGAGCGCCGGGACGAAGGCGGGCTGCGCTAATTTTGCCAAAAAGAAAAAGAAAAAACCGGCGGGAATTCCTGGATGCTGGCGGGAAGAGTGAGCGAAGCATGTCCAGACCATGTGGGGAGGAAGGGCACGATATACGGGCATATGGCGCGGGAGGCGGGTGGGAGATGGTGGTGGTACGAGATCAAGAGACATTTTGAACTCCGACGCCGACACGTCCATTACGGCACCTGCGAGTCGCGACTTAGCGTTATTTACGGCGGCGGCAAGCCATTGGATTCAATCCGACCCAAACAGTAATCCGCAACTTGTTGCAAGTCGAACGACGTGAAATGAACTGGGAAAGCAAATGCGATCAACATGCTATCAACCAAAATGTGCTCGGATGTGCAGGCGCCACTTTTCCCCCGGTTTGAGCACACCAGAGCACACGGTGTTTTCACTGGGAGTACTCAATCTTTTAGAATTTAAGCCTGACTAACAATTACAAGGCGGCACAACTTGGGAACTTCAGCTGTCGATGGCATGAGTTGAAGGGGGAGATCGGGTTATAGGGAAGGGCGAACTGGTGGGTGAGGAGAAGAGTTCTGTGTATCGCAAAAAATACGTCGAGGGAGAACGAGATAGGGTCCCGCGAACTCCCTAGGATCATCATAGGGAGTTCGCAGTGCCTTAGTGGGAGGACGCCACAATGGATCAAAAGAATGTTGCCGAAGTCGAGCTGGGAGCAGGTTAAGGAGGCTGAAGGAGAGAGGACCCAAGATTAGGAACATACCGGAAGGTGGATAAAACCCTCATCATCACTGTAAATAATCCTGGACGTCCATCCACAATTTGTCCCGCCCAACGGTCTCGGCGTCCTCGATCTCGTCGTACCGATCATGCGACGTGCTGATAATGTGCAAGCTGGGGAATATCGCGCCGAGGAACTTCGCGACGGAACGCCGCTTGCGAATGGGCGAGTGCGCTACATCAATCAACTCGAGCCGGTCCTGGACTACGCGGAGTCGTTTCCCGTTTATCTTGATTTTGGGGACGGTGGTGGCGTCAAACGCGATGGTAAGGGACTTGAGGCTCGGGCAGTGCTTCGCAAAGGCATAAACTCCCTCGAGTGTAACGCGCGGAGGGAGGCGGCACGACGAATGTGGTCTGAGTTGCAGTATTTCGATACGCGGCCACGCAGATGCCAGATCATCGAGGTGGAACCCGGCCGAGTGGGAAAGCTGGAGCATAACAAGATTTCGGAACACGAGAAGGGGCTCGAGCGCGTCTCCTCCAACCGAATATATGTCAAGCTGGCCTGCGTTCGGCGTGGAGGTACTGTAGTAGCCATTTTGTAGCGTAAGCTTTTGGAGAGAGGAAGGGCCGCAGTGTTGGGCCAAGGCGGCATAAAATTGCTTCGAAACGGACTGCGTAGGCGGAGATGGAAAGGAGCTTCCAACGATGGTCATTTCCACCAAAGAAGATTTGCCGAGGAAAGCAAGGAGAGTATGGACCTCGTCGATCGATTCGAGTTTGAGTTTTCGGAGGACGGGAAAATGAGGAGAGTGTGGGTCCGGCTTTAAAGCAATGCACCTCAAGCTCGCGGGGGACATCAGCCATAGATATCGGAGGTTTGGGAGTCGAGCGATATGGGAGAATGCTGCCTCGTCAAGGCAGCCGACGACAAGTGATTCGAGATGATGAAGATGGCAGACGAATTTGGAAACTAGCGCAAGGCCAGAGTCAGAGATACACCCGAGCCCGACCTCCGTCAAGCGGGGACAAGTGAGAGCTGCCGTCGAGAGGATCGTAAGATCTGAGAATGACTCGATGGTTAGATGGAGATTTGTGATTGTGGGGGTGAGGAACAGGCGGACATATCCGAAGTAATTGGGTATCACAGGAAACCAGTCGAGTTTCTCCAGATGCGGCAATATGGATTGCTGGGGAAAGCGCAGGGCTAGAGTCTCGTACGCCTCTGGAGTTTTGAGGTTCTCGTCGAGGACGAAGGACCTGACTCTGCGCGCGTAGAGAAGAAAGCGATCCCAGTCAGACGAGATTACGGCTCTGAGGAGTGTCTGTGTAGAGTTAGAGAGGTTAGCCCGGAATAGCTGCGCGCCGTGAATGCTCACAACGTCAAGATGTCGTATTCCACAGTTCTCATCGCTGGCCTCGCGATCCTCGTCAATGTCCCATAAACCCAGCGGCATAACCTTGAGGAGGTTCACTAATGTTCGTTGGTGCCTCCAGAGAGCATTCAGAGCTGGATCTAGGAAAAGCTGGGACGTCCGCGCAAGCCGAGCAAGCTCGGGGGAGCTCTGGTCCTGTCGGAGCGGGATTTGCGCGCACACCATCTCCACCACTTCCAGTATGTGTAGAGCGCGATGCATTGGGAGCTGGTCCAGCTTGAGTGCGCAGAGGACCGTGAAGGAAGAAGGCAAGAGGTACCCTGTTACGTGACTACTCGGCCACGTGGCGACCAAACAGGGCCAAGGGCCAATCAAGCCGCGCTTGGCTGGAATGACCAAAGAAAAAACACCAAAAAAACACTGGTTCAAGGTACCTACTTTCCTCCTCTCCTTGAAATGTGAGCCTCTTTCTTCCAGGCTCCCGAGTAAGGCCGCGGGCAGTCAGATGGCTACAAGGCTATCGCAACGATCGCGGAAGCGAACAACGAACAAGATATTCAACAAGAATGTAAGGTATACGCGCGGCTGCACGGCTCGGTCATTCGGCCGTGCTGCGATCGCTGCGGATCGCTGCGGCCGAACCACGCATCGGCGCGGCTTGCTGCGACAACCGCGGCCGTTGTTCAATTTACAGTAAGTTACAGGTTTCCTCTTGTACAATACAGTAGGCACAGTAGTTAGATGGGGATAGTAGAGTAGTATTTAAGTAGACAGTGAGTAGGTAGTTCTTTAGTTTTCTGGAATCCAACACCTCACCCACTCAGCTTTTGTGTGACTACTTGGCTTCTTGACGACTACGCGGGGTCCCTAACCTCTAGAATTATCGGGACCTCACAAAGAAGTATGAGGCTAGGGCAAGACGGAAACAGAGCACCACACTACCGTAAGTTCTCCTCAACCTGCCTCCACGCATCATGCCGCGCGATCAATGCTGCATCGATGAGTCCGGAGTCAGCACTTAATGTGCGCAGCCTGGGGAACAAAGTCCGCAGCAACCTAGCGACCCGAAGTGGATCCTCGATGGGCAGGTGCTCAACGACGAGCGTCAGGAGTCGGCGCTGCGTTACTCGGGCTGCACCGTTTATTTGGAGGTCGGGTATCACGGTGGCGTCAAAAGCGATGGCGAGATGCTCGAGATGTGGGCAGTGGGTGGCGAAGGCATAAATCTCCTCGAGTGTTATGCGGGGGACGAGGCGGCATGAACGGTCCGATGAGAGCTGCAATATCTCAATGCGTGGCCATGCAGACGCCATCTTCTCGACCATCGTATCGTCGAGGTCGAAGCCGCCTGGGTGACAGAGCCACAACACAACGAGGTTGGGGAAGTCGAGGAGGGGCTCCAGGGTAGCTTTATCGACGGAGTAACGGATCTGGCTGAAATTCTGAAATGGACCAAAGCGGCTATTTTGCACGCGAAGTTCCTGGAGGGAGGAGTGTCTGCCATTCCGCGCCAGGGAGGCATAAAATTGGTGTGACATTATTTTGGTAGGCGGAACGCTGAATCCAATGATGCTGAACTGCAGTAGCGAGCAGTGCGGTAGGAGGTCGAGCAGCGCAGGAGCATGCTCGAATGAGTCGAACTCTACCATTTTCAGCGCCGGAAAGTGAACGGACTGCGAGTCGGGATGGGGAAGGAAGATGATTGGTTCTGCCGCGGCCCTGAACTGAAGGTGGCGGAGGCGAGGGAGTCGCGCAATGTGCGCCATAGAGGCCCCGACGAGGGTTTCGAGGTGGTGAAGAGCACAAACGAATTCCGAGATCAAGGGCATAGCCTCGGCCGTGCAACAGAGCCAGACCTCTGTTAGGCGCGGGCATGTGCGCGCTATAGTCGGCAGGAGGGCGATGTCTGGTATCCAATGGATCGCGAAGTCGACCTTCGTCATCCCCGGCGTGAGAAAGAAGCGGACTTGACGACTGAACTGCCCGTTGACAAGTACCATGCGATTCCAAATGAGTTTCTCGAGGCGAGGGAAGATGTACGCTTCGGGAAAATATTGAGTGAGGCCCTCGTAGACCTGTGCAGTTTCCAGGATTTCCCCCTCGTTGCTGAAACACCTGACCCTGGGCGCGTAGAAGCAGAATCGGCCCCAATCGGAGGCGATTATCGGTCGTCGCAATCTCTGCCAAAGCAAGGCCTCAGCGCAGTCCTGGAAATTCGTATCTCGACTCTCACAATTTCAGGATCGAAATCGTCAAGTTCGAACTCCTCCTCCTCATACTCTTCTTGCCCATCGTCGGACCCGTCATCCGCCGAGACTCCGTTCTTTTCCCTCGGGTGGTCGTTCAGCTCTTCATGAACTTGAGCGACAGATTCCTGAGGCACCACCGCGTCCCCAGTCTCTTCGTCCTCGTTCGCATCGACCTCGTCCGGATACCCCGGAATCTCCCATAAATCCGTCGGCATCACCCTGAGAAGATTCACAATCGTGCCCTGCTGTCGCCAAAGACCGTTGAGCGCCGGATCCAGGAAGACGGTGGATGTCGTGGAAAACTGGAACAAAGTATGTAGCGCTCGCTTGCTGGGTGCGGATCTTTCAGAGCCAAAGGGAGGCGGGGCTTGAAGTTCAACCTGTAAGCATATCAACTCCACTATCTCGACAATCTCCAGGGCGCGATGCATCCGGTCGTTTGAGGCGGAGGCGACGTCGAGAGCCAGAGGCAAAAAGGAAGCAGCGAAAAAGAAGCACGCCTCGTTCCGGCAGATTTCGGTATTTACCGAGCGGGGCGATTCAGAGCAGCACAAAAAAACGAAGTTGTGGGGTCAAAGGCCGCGGAGACAGGTTACAACTGATAATTACAGCAGGGTTTATCGGAGGAATGGACAACATCAAATCTGAACGAAGGCCAAGTCAGATCGGATAAACGGGGAACTTCAAGCCGGACACGGCGTACCAAGTTACGAACTGGATGATCTCGCGCGAGCCGCTCGTAGCAATCTCTTGACCTCCCTCCAGCCCTCACAGAAAGCGACCTACCGAGCCGTAGCTTCCTCGTACACGTAGTAGCCACTTTCGAGATCATCCCAGTCCGTTCCGACGATCCGTAGGACGGGGAAAATCTGCGATACGAAACGCGCCAACGACTCGGGAGGCGGCGGCAGATATGGGTGAATGGGTGACGTTGAGGTGCACCAACGAACGCTGAACGACGTCGTTCGCCAGTACGTCCCTCGGAGAAGGCACGATGGTACCATCAAACACCATTTTCAGATCGCGCAGGTACGGGCAGTGCTCCGCGAAAGAGCGTAGGCACCCGATAGTCGTGCGGGGATGATGAGCGCGGATGGGCTACCCAATTTCCAGAGTCTCGAGTCGGGGCCATGAACGGGTCAGTGTCGAATCCGTGTCATCGTCCACATCGAACGCGATAGGAGCGTAGAAGATGAGTTGAGTGGGGTTGAAGAAGTCGAAGATGGGGTGGAGGAATCTGGGTGGGACCAGATGAACAGCGGGATTCCATGTGTCCAAAGCGGAACGATAACCGGTGAACGTCAGCTCGGTTAGAGAAGCATACGCAACCCCGGCTGGAATGGAGGTCAGCAAAGCGTGCACGTCCACTGCGGTGAGCAGGATTGTGTCGGTCGATATGTGGAGTGTGTTGACCGGCGCCTCACTGCACAGTGAGAAGAACGTGGTCGAGGTCGCGTTCTCCAGTGTCAGATCGCGGAGGGAAGTAAAAGTGGGCTCGCCGGACAGAGCTAATGGCAGTGTCGGAGCTATATGCAGGATCAAGGTCGTGAGGGTCGATGAACGTGAAAGATGGTCCAGAGTTCTTTGGTACAACGAGGGGACGGATATTAGTTCGGGACGCCGCAAGTCTCGCACGAAGCGTGAAGAGACGGCAGGTCAGAGTCAGGACATGAGGAAATGGGGCATGTCGCTGTCAGCGTGGGGAGTAGCGAAGGCGCAGTTGCGGAAAAGGGATATATTTCTATGCCGGTGAGTTCTGGGCCCAAGAAGGGGTGAACATAATGAGACTCGTCATCAGTATGGCGCCAGTGAAGATTGCGGTCGCAGAAGAGGGTTTGCGGAAGGGCGACGCTCAATGTCGGAAATATTTCGGATAAGTCCCAGCCAGCCATGCCAGAGCGGAGGGTTTTGACACGCGGCAGATATAGCTTGAGCCTATCCCAGTCCGATGCTTGAACTGCTCGGAGCTGTCTCTGGACTGGGTTCAGCCTTTCGCGTCAAGATATAATTATTCGACTGACGATCTTAATAATAATCATCTTATTGTCTTTTGGCCACACGCGGGGGTCATAGTCCACTGTCCACAGATCCAAAGGCATCCAGTAGACCAGAAGCCGTGCGAGATCTGCGTAATTCCACAGATGATCCAGCGCGGGCCCTTCGAAGAATACGCAAGTTCTGGCTATCGCGGCGAGGTCGTGAGCTGTGAGTCTGTCGGATTTGCGCAACCAGGGAGGCTGATGTCGTGAGTGTGAGCATATGAGGTCCACAATCTCCGAGATTTTCAGGCAATTGTGCATTTGGACGGCAAAGCGGCGCTGGCGGTGGTGGACGTTTGGGACAACGTAATGCTTTGGTGATGATTGACTGTGGCCTTGCCGAGGAGGCCGATGCCAAACAGTCCACGGCATCCCGTGTGCAGCACTGTGCTTGCTTGCTGAATGTTGCATTTTGGGTTGCATTTAAATCGATATATGCGTCCGTATCATCTACAGAGCTCCCCCGGCCTTCCTTACTTTCCTCTTTCTCTTTGCCTTTACTTTTTCCCTTTCTGTGTTCACCTTTTTTGCGGCGTCCGAGTCCGCTCGACTCGGCTGGCAGAGTGAGAGCCCTTGGGTGTTTAATCTCTCTTCCCCCCAGGGCCCCACTACCTAGACACCCAATGGATACTGCCATCCCACCCACACACCTGGACGAACCCGTCCTCGCATCGGGCCCGCGTCACGGTCACTCGAATGGCCCCTGCGGCGTTGAGCGCCTCAGCACGGATGCCGCAACCCAACTCGCCTTCCCGTCGATGGAACCTCAAACGAGGATCCACGGCCGCCGTGGGACACAGTGTTTACACTGGTCTTCGCCAATTTCGCCGAGCGCAGGGGCCTGGCACGATATGAGTCAGTGTGCTTATCAACTCCGCGCGCCGCTGTATGGATTATCGAGTAAACTGGATCCTCAATTTGCCAACGGTGTGTTTGCCAACCGCGTGCTAATAGTATCCGACTGAACCTCCACCGCTCGCAGCAGCCGAATTGAGTGAACACGGCCAGGCTGGGAACGAGGCTGATGCAGCCCGCCCGGTAATTGGCGATCATGAGCTTATATCTGGACCATACAAATGCATGGAGGAGCTCTCAGATCAGGAGGGAAACAATAGACCTGCGCGTATGTTTCACAGTGGCACATTAACACCTTGATGAACCTCAACTCGGCACTCATCCTGAATGGTTAGCCCGCAACATCGACTGACGAATGCATGTGCCCTCGGGAGCTACGTTTTCCAGATATATACACAACTGTCACTGATATCCATCCTCACAATGTGGTCCCCGTGCGCCAATATTCGGCCAATGTGACTGCAGATGGATTCAACTCGAACGCATCAGGCTCAGTGTCACGTCAATTTCCCGGATATCCATAGCAGATTTGCGCCTCTTGCCATTCTGCATCTGCGAAGCAGTGATATGCAAGGCGAAGTAACGACCGGGTAGTGCCCGATGATTACAGAGTTTTGCGCGGCTTGATTGACCCTGTTTGGTACGCACGTGCCCGCATACTTACGTATGTGCACACAGCCACAAGGCCAGGCTTGCCCTCTTCCTAACCTTCACCGTCTTCTGTGCTCTCAAGCTCGACCAGCTCCCCATGCATCGGGCTCTACACATCTGGGAGGTGGTGGAGATGATCTGTCCGCAGATTCCCCTCCAAGCGGACCAGAGTTCCCCAGATCTTGCCCGACTCGCAAGGACATCCCAGCTTTTTCTAGATCCAGCGCTGAGTGCTCTCTGGTAGCACCAGGGAACAATCGTGAATCTCCTTGAGGTTATGCCGGTCGGTTCATGGCCTATTCACGAGGACATGTACACATGTACATTTTGACGTATTGAGTTCGCGCACTGGCGGCTATTCCGGCTTAGCTGACTCGAGAATTTATGCTTAGACACTCCTGCTGTTAGGTTGCCGAGTTTCTTGATGCCTTGATGGTGTCGAGAGATGGTCGGTAACACACGAGAGTTTCTTGATGAGATTCTTGAGTAGCTGGTATGCGTGGTAAGAGTCTCGGTATTGAGAAAGCTAAAGATCTAAGTACAGAAGTCCTACTTATATACTACTGGATTATCTAATAAATGTCACTGCCGTGCCGCGCCGCGGCTCGGCCAAGAGTCTGCGCCGCAGACCCGCAGTGTCGGAGTTGTCTGCGCCGCAGACCCGTAGTCGTCTGCGCCGCAATGTCGCAGTTGCCGCAGGCAATGCCACGATTCGGTGATGACGGCTACGCGCGATAGGGGGTTCAAGTCCAAATCGGGTAAGTCTAAGTTCAACAATAGCTAGCGAGTAATCTATCCCTTACATTCGCCCTCCGAGGTTTACGGTATTTACTAGTAAGCCTCTACTGCGCCATGTTGAACCCGTTGTCTTCCTCCTGGTCAGACAACTCCCCTTCCTCGGGAATATCCTCCGCAGTAATCACCTCGACGTCCTCCTCATTGTCCGTCAATCCACCAGCGGTGGCGACGTCGGATGCGACGTCAGACGGAGTGTAGCGGTTCTCCCCGTTACGGTTATGACGGGAGCGTTGACGCCAACCACCGACATCGCTAGGACCGCCAAGACGATCTATGGATCGGGTGAGTTGATGCATACTCGCAGGAGATGGGTATATCTGACCGACCAAATGCCCTCGGCCGAAGTTGTTGCCTCGATAAGCGCGACCGCCGCGCTGATATCCGCGATGCTGACGGGCGGGGCGACGGTCCGGACGACCTTTGAACGCCAGATTCTTCTGACTGATGGCCAACGCCGAGTCAAACATCTTCTGCTGAGACTCGAGCATAGCCCGGAGTCCAGGAGCCGACATCATGACATCGTGCGCAACGGCGGTTGCGGGCGCCGCCGGACCAGCCTTACGCTGGTCCTGCCCAGCAATCAGCTTGTCGAAGTCCTCGGGGACGGGGGCGTATCGGTGCCGAATCAGGAAGAACTCGCGGTAGCCAGTCGGAGTGGGCCCCGGGAAAGGCCCCACGCCGGCCCCAAAGTTACGGAGGGCATCAGCGTAGTTCTCGAATCGAAGAACGTCGTTGACGTTGTAGTGGGCGGGATTGGAAGACATGTTGTGCAGTGAGTTGAGAGAATTTGTTGGATTTGGCCGCTCTCTGTCCTCTGCATTTATACCCCAGGAAACACGTCCTCTTGCACGTATCCCTTTCGTGTCGATCGTGCAAGAGTGTACTGTTACTTGTTCCGTTTCGGGCGATTCCTTTCGGCCACTTGCCAGTAGGTTTCTCGGGTGCTTTATCCCCATTGCCTCACAATAACCGTCCATTGCCGATAGATGTTTTACCTCGGCATACGGCGCCCATGTTACGTCTCCAGTGGCCCATTGGACTTCAAATGACGCGTCAGCGCCCTTGCCGACGTGGGATATTATCCGGTCAACAGCCCATTCCTTCGGTGTCTGCCCGAACCCAGGTAATTGATGCATCTGCCTCCCAGGGAACCGTCTGTCATCGTTGGGAAAATGCACTCGCAGGAGTGAAGCATGGAAGACATCATGAATTCCCCGGACCTTCAATTCCTGCGATAATTCAAGTTTATACGACGCGCCCGGGGATATCACTGCAATGATACGAAAGGGTCCGAGGTACTTCGGCACCAATTTTCTGGCTCGTTTCTTGGGCAACTTCAAATTCTTGGTTGACAAGTACACGAGTTCCCCGACCGCGAGGCCCGATTTTCGGCGTCCTTTATTCGCTTGGTCGGTTTGGTGAATGCGCGCATCAATGATTGCGTCGTGAGCCTTCATTAGCGCCTCCTTCATTCGTGCCGCAAACTTGCGCACTCCGGGATATTCTGATTCACTGTCCCAGATCATTGACCTCGGGGTCCGTGCATAGTTCAGAAAAAATGGAGAGAATCCGGTTGTTTCTGACCTCGCGAGATTCATGGCAAATTCAATGGCCGGCAGCTTTTCAGCCCAGTCTTTCTGATCCGGCTGAACGCACTGCCGCAGCATTTGAGTCATTGTCCTATTCCCCCTCTCAGTCATGCCGTCAGTTTGCGGATGGTAAGCGGTCGACAACCGCAGTTCAACTCCCAATAATTGGTTCAACCTCCTCCAAAAGGTGCTGGTGAACAGTGAATCTCGGTCACTAATTATTCTTTCAGGAAGTCCGTGTAATTTGTACACAGTGTCGAACACGACCTCGGCAATGTGTTTCGCGCCGTATGTCTGCCGCGTCGGCACTAGGTGAACCATTGCTGTTAGGTGATCAATAATCACACAGATCATGTCGAACGATCCATGCCGAGTCGTTGATTCCGGTAAAGGGCCCACGAAGTCAATCCCGATGTATTGCCATGGCCTACGCGGCACCGGCAGTGTCTGCAGTAAGCCCATGGGCCTTTGGTTGTTCGGCTTCGTCATGGCACAAGTCGAGCACGATTGGCAATATACTTCCACATCGTCGACCATCGTTTTCCACCAGACCTCTTCCCGCAGGAAACTGAGTGTCTTTCGCGCTCCCAAGTGCGCCAGGAGTGAGTGCGCATGCTTGATTATTATCTCACGTACGCTTCGCCCGTTGATCTTTATGTCCGGAATGCACAGTACCTGAATTCCTTCCCGTGCCTTGAATACAAGGCCATCCCTTTCCTGGAAATCCTTGTATTCCTTCGGGGATCGCATGATGTCCTTGAAAAACGGATCCTCATGGTACCTGAATTTCAGGCCATCCGGTAGCGGTAATCCCAGGTCACCAGCTGTGATCACTCCCGGTAGGTTCGTTGGGTTGGGCTTCTCTGAGTTCAGCTTCTTTGAGTTTTGCTGTTCCTCCGGTTCCGTTGGCAGTTCCGCAGGTGTGGGAATCCGTTCGGGCAAATCCAGAACTGCCGGAATGATCGTATCATCCAGACTGCCGTCCGTGATGATCTCTTCCTGCACCTTTGCCTTCTTCACCCGCCGCTTCGGGCCTCCGTAAGTCCTTGTCTCAGCTGATGCCTTTGCTAATCGAGAAGACCGACGGGGCGCGCCCTCCAGAACCTCTGCCGACCCTGTGTACACAGGCGCCGTTATGGCCACGTCATCCTCGGACTGGCTCGACTCTGCGTCGGAATCGGGTGGATTATCTTCAGCAACAAATTCGCTGCTTGCGCGGACAACTCCCGAAGGTTCGTCACTGTAAATCCGCGACAAAGCATCAGCTAGAATATTTGTTTCACCCGGAATATAGTGAATTGAGTAATTGAACTCATTCAATATGTCCAACCAGCGATGTTGACGCGGCGACAAGTTCCTCTGGTTCTTCAAATGCTCCAGCCCTTTGTGGTCAGTTGATATCCGAAATTTCGCCCCATGCAACAGCCCTCGGAACCGTTTTAGGGATTCGACGATTGCCAGCAATTCCTGCTCGTGGACCGGATAGTTCTGCTGCGCGGAGTTGAATTTCCCAGACCAGAAAGCAACAATTTTCGCCGTTTTCAGGTCTTCTCCTTGACTGATATATCCACTAGCGCCAGTACAACAAGCGTCTGTTACCAGGTTTATCACAGGAGCGCCCTCGGAATAATCTAAGGATACCCGGTGATGGTTGCGCCATTCCTGGACCGTCTGCTTGATCTGCTCGAACGCGCGCTGCTCGGTATGTCCCCATTTCCATTCCTTTTTCGCGCCAGTGATTGGTGTTAGCACGCCCATCGGGATCCTGATGCCATGACAATCATCCGCGAGGTATCCGACCGCGCCGATGAAGCTGCTCAGTAAGTCCTTGTTCGTTGGTGTTTTCCAGTTAATTACTGAATCAACCTTGTGAGGATCCATGAGAATACCGTGCTCGTCGATTATATGCCCCAGAATCTTCAATTTCTCGGCAAAAAATTGCATCTTGTCCGCGCTAAGGTAAAGTTTCTCCCTTCGCAAGACATCGAACACAATTTTGATGTGCTTGAGATGTTCCTCGACGCTGTCCGAGTAAATTATGATATCATCCAGGTAAACATCCATGAAGACCCCGATGTACGGCCCAAAGATGTGGTTCATCAAGGTTTGGCACGTCGCCGGTCCGTTGCAATCTCCTTGCTGCAGGACCAAACTTTCCATCGTCCCATCCGGTGTGTTGAACAGAGTACGTGATACATGCTCTGGAACGACTCTAATCTGCTCATAGAAGTCCTTTCCATCCACCAGGGTTCGATACGGGTGCCGTACGACGTTCCTGAGGATCGCGTGAATATCCGGTAGTGGCGCCGCGATTTTAACGGTATTATCGTTCTGTTCTCGCTTGTCGACCACGGTCCTAATTCTCACAATGTTGTCGGATTTCATAGGCTTCGGAAGGATGAGCATCGGTGACGCGTTACTGCCGGTAGCCATTCGCCAACGTCCCGACTTCATGTAAGTGTTTTTCTTGTCCCTCCAAACCGATTTCAATGCCTCTGGACATTTAGACTGGCGCCATCTGTATATGCGCGTCTCATCCTTAAGTGGAATTGTGTGGTTCACTTCTCGAAATGGAGGCAGTCCCGTATCGGCCGTATCCGGGCACAGGTCAGCGGCGTCCTCACGAAGCTGCGTCCTGATTTTTTCTAGGTCTTCCTCGAAGACATCTGCGGCTGCAGACTGAATGGTGGATACTTCCGGGCCCCGCATTACCGTTGGTTCCGGTGATCCAACCACGACTCGGGTAGGGTTCATTCCGACCACCACTTTATGTTGAAATATGAAGGGCGTACCCAGTATCAAGTCGTAGCTATCGAGGTTTGCTATGTCAAACCTCCTCTCGCAGTCTATGTCCTGATATTTGAATTTAACCAGCGTCGATGCATTAATCTTTGATCTAGAGCCATGTACAGCGAGTTGAACGGTAATTGGCTTCGCCAGAACCTCCTTCCGCAACGCTAACTGGTCCACCAGGGTCGTCGATATGAAGTCAGCCATTGACCCAGTATCGATGAGTGCACGAACCGGTTTCCCGTTGACCAAACTTGGATTATCACAGGTTTAGGCAGGCACCGTTTGAAGTCGCGTGGTACCATGGCGGTGCGCTCGATGGCCTCCACTTGATCTTGGTAAGAGGGTCCCTTCCTTGCCTTCTTCCTGTGATTAATGGGTCGTTTAGTAGGTGGTTCCTGAGTTGCGGTACATAAACCTACCGCAATCTGGTTAATTCGCCACGGCGCGTGTCTCCGCGGCCAAATTTCAGGTTCCCGGTCCGACGGAAATATCCCAATCGCGTCGTAATCTGGTTTCCAAGGTTCAAACAGTCTCGGAGGTATGCCTAGTGATTCATCTTGTTCTGCATTCAACAATTCCAGGTCCTCCCATTCGTCGTCTAAAATATTACCCAAATTCAACGCGGGGTCCCGGATCTGAGCGTGCGTGATCACAAAGGTTATTTCTGTCCCGAGGATTCTGACTTCGTAGCCGCGCCCATGTGGGTGCACAGTTACTCGCTCCTCGGGGGTGATCTTCGCCCAAGGCCGGCTGTCCATCGCGAATGCGAACTTCACACGCAGCCAGTCCAACGCGGAATATTCCTCGTCGGATTCTCCGAGATTTGGGCATGGTGAAACCTTGACCTTGCGCGCTGCCTCGGCTTTGTTTTCCGCATCAACTCTGGCCAGCATCACCGGTATATTCCATTCAGGATCGTCCAGTTCCGTGCGACTCACCATCCAAGGTTCAGCGGGCTCCTGCCAGTCCGTGACCTCGAATTCCTGGCCATAGTCGATCACCGTGAAGCGTTCCGTACTCGATTCGACGCCGTAATAGCTCTCCAACAGAGTGGTTAGGTACTTTCCGGCGTCTTCGGGATGTGCGCGCGTCCACTCGCCCTCCATTACAGGTTCCACCATCGAAATTCCGATGGATCCCACCCGGAGGTTGGCTTCTCGTGCCGCTTGTGCCCGAATTTCGACGCCCGCAAGCTTCACTGACCCCGCCTTCAAAGTGGGTCCCTTGGCTGTTTGCCTGTCTGGACAATTCCGGCTCTCATGACCAATATCCTTGCAGTTGAAGCAACGCCCCTCAGCCCTGAGTCTATCGCGTTCTTCCTTGCTCAGTTTATTGGTATGTGCCCCATTCTTGGGCTTCGAGTCAGTTTTCCCCGGGTTTTTGCCGCCAGAACCCGATTTATTTCCGGATTTGTCCTGGGACGAATTTATCGGTGAATTGCTCGGGTTTGGCTTGAAGGTACCTTGCCCTTGAGGCACTCCTTTCTTCTGACCCCAGGTTTTCTGCTGCCCTTGATTGGTGGCCTGTTTTTGCTCCCGGTTAAACGCTTCCTGAACGCTCTCCTGCCGCGCGGCATATTTTGAGAGTTTCTTGAGCGAGGTGCGTTCGGGATCCAAACCCTTGCTGATTAAATGGAGTCGCAGGTCCTGATGGATCCCGCCCCAGAAAATCTGCGTCAACTGACGTTCCGTGATATCAGGGAACCGTACAGCCAAGGATTCAACATCCCTCATGAAGTCCCGGACTTTGCTGGAGCCTTGCGTCGCCGCCATGAGCCGTTGACGGAGTTGAAGTTTGAAATCAGGTGGGAAACAGTAGTTGAACAGTCCCTCGTAAACTGACTTCACGGTCCAGTCCTTCCGGCGCATCGCAACATGTTTCATGAAAAATCTGCTTGCCTTCCCAGACATGAAGTTGACCATTATTTTCACGGTCATAGCATCGCTAACGCCATTCCAGTCCGCCCAAGTGTCGACTTCATATGTCCAGTGGTCGAATACATCAAGGTCGGCCTTGCCGTCGAAAATGAACGGTGTCTTGATCTTGATGGAGGATAAGACCTTCTTCATCTTTCTATGCTCTTTCTTAGCCTCCGTTCTCTTGGCCTTAGGTGTCCGTTTACGACGCCGAGCCGAAGAGGAGGTAGATGAACTTGAACTCGAGCCATCAGAATCACTCGAACTTTCATCGTCCGATTCATCCGACGACGAGTTACCACTGTCACTGGACGAATCAGACGACGAAGACGGGGGGCTGGGTGGTTCCACCGTCGTTGCTCGGAACCAACCGCCTTCAGGTATCTCTGAATGGTCGCGTTTAAAGTGTTCCGGCTTCAGGTGATTTCCTTTGGCCTTTGCGGTCCGTTCTGATTTCCTTCCTTGCTTCTTGGTCCTGCCACTCTGGTGCAGCTTGTGATATTCGGGTCCTTTCTCGCCCGTATCGACATCCTTTCCCTTGGATGAACTGCCAGTGGCTGCGCCCGCATTGTTTGGTGCGTGGGATCCTTCATGTTCATTTCCCACCTCCACAATCACCGCGCTGAGTTTGACCGTTGAAGGACCCGCCCTCCGTTCCGCACCCAGGCGCTTAGCCTTCGGGTCCTTCCAGGATTCCATAATGGCGGCCTGTACCTGTTCATCTTCCGAGGACTCGTTGATCGGTAAGCCGTATTCCGATATCAACTCGAGGATTTCTTCTTCATCGCTCATGTCCTGTATGATGCTTTCGAGGATCGATAGATCGATTGGCTGAAATGTGGGTAGCTCGAGGATGCTCTCATTGCCCGTGATATCCTCTTCTTCGCTGGGATCAAACCACTCGGGAAAATATTTGGGTTGAACGGCAAGTTTATTCATGTTCAACTTACTGCCGTCGTCGACCTTACTCCCTTTCTTCGCAGTGGTCATGGTCCACTCGTGCTCCCATTCAGCCGGTCCTAGAACTGTGTCTAAGTCCGTTGAGTTATCGTCGCTCTCGATGTCCCCATCATACTGAGTTTTGAACAGTTGCATATATTCCTCAAGCTCGTACTTGATGATATGGGGTGCCGAGTCGAAGCTCAACCCATCACGGTTCACGCCGGGTAAGCTCCAGAGCGGAAGCTCACCCACAGCCGAGAACACAATGATGTCGTCCACAGGTGTGTCTACCGTGAGGCTGGCAGCCGAGTTGTACTCAAGGCGCGTGGCTGCAAGCGTGTCAACCGCGTTGTTTCCAACGCGGGGCTCCGTCATGCGCTCCCTCGCTGCCAAAATGTCCACCGCATCGGTAAGGACACGGTGTTTCTCCTGGCGCGGCATAGCTGCTGGGCTGTCAACCGTGTCGTTTCCGACACGGGGCTCCCCCAAGCGCTGCATAGCTACCGGAGTGTCAACCGCGCCGTTTCCGACGCGGGGCTCCTGCCGGTGCCGAGGCTCAACCCACCGCTTGCTCCGCGTGGTCCTATCGCCCCCTGCTGCCGCAATGGCATCGGGATGTAATCCCCACTTGACCGCGAGGTCAAGATCTGAAACCCGATGCCCGGACTGTGAGCGATGTGATACCACATTGGTGAAATTGGTGAAATCACGCACCTTTTACCACTCGACTCGCCAACGAAGAACATAAAATCCTATTCAACAACCCTTCCGCTCACGACCCACACTTTTCGGAAGAAGGAGATCCAAGTTCGAATTAAACTTTCGAACTTACTTCGGTTATCTCGGCATCCTCGGCATCTCCCAAAAAGGCAGTTAAACAGTCCCGTAACCAAACACACACTTCTGCCTCCGCCAAAAAGGGAATCTTCCGCCCATTCGATCATGTTTGTTGGATGCGTTCCAGCTACGGAATATTCCATTGAACTGCGGCAAAACTCCTGAACTCGATCGATCCGGATCCCCTAGCCAATATTCAACAAATACCGGTTGCCCGCCCACTTTTGCCTAATCGGGTTAGCACCAAAGAACCACACGGCGCTCCAGGCAGATTTGAATGGTTGCTTTCCACAAATTGGTTGTCGTATCCAGCACCCCTTGAAGAACACACGGTTTGAACAGTTTCACTTATTACTCTATTGTCTCCAAGATACTACCATCTTTTGTACATGTGCTTCGTCGCCTTGTGATCGGTTTCTAACTCCATTTCCCTATTATACCTGTTTCATCCCTTGATCCCATTGTTTCTAGTTTAGTTAAAAGGACAGTAGAACCAGTCGATAAAGTGTGTCCTTTTGCCCCCGTATTTTGCAGTATCAGAATACACGAAAGTTCCCCAAACTATCTGCTATCTCTCGTCCTCGACTCCCGCCTCAAAACCTCTCACAGCAAAGCGATCTTTGCTGTGAACTCTTATCTCTGGTCGCCGAAGACCTTCTGCCCAAAGCGTAACGATTACGCTCACCGTACTAACTCTTTATTGTTTATAGGATTTCAGCCTCAAGGGCTCACTTCCTCCGTAACTCGCCGCATATCTCACCGTTTACCGAAACCTACGCCACTCCCAAAAGACACTCGGTACTTCTTCGTTTGTCTGGAAGGCAGTCGATACTCGCGCATATTGCAAGAGCCGATTGAAACCAACTCAAATTCGTGTATTGTGATAAACGATACATCTAATCGATACACGAAGAGTATTCTTATACGTCGTCACATCTGGAGCCCACCGCGAGGGGTTTTCAATCAGCTCTTTGCACACGACGAGTTTGATTCGCTTACCATTCAACGATTGAATGTCAACCGACACTACTACTGCCAATAACACTTCTACACCCGCTACCACGGTCATTGCACCCAGCGTGCCTACACCAGCTCCGACTACCATCACTACCACGGTCATTGCACCCAGCGTGCCTACACCAGCTCCGACTACCATCACTACCACGGTCATTGCACCCCGCGTGCCTACACCAGCTACCACCACTACCACGGTCATTGCACCCAGCGTGCCTACACCAGCTCCGACTACCATCACTACTACGGTCATTGCACCCAGCGTGCCCACACCAGCTCCGACTACCACTACTACAATGCCTACTATCACTGTTCCTATTTCTCGGCCCCGCAGCCGCCTCGACATGCCTGCTCTCAGCACACGTGGTGCCCCCAAGAAATTCTCGGGTCGCGCCCACGATGTTGTGAAGTTCTTGGCCCACATGGAAAAACTATTCATCCAGAATAACGTCATCGATAATATCGACAAAACCGAATCTATGGCGGACTACTGTTCGCGCAACGTCGTACACATCCTGGAAGGGATGACAAACTATACTACCCCCAACTGGCCCTTGCTAGTCACCGACATGGAGACTCTCTTTGACGCCGACAAAGACCAACAGCGTCACCGCGAAAGCGATTTGAAGAAGCTCGCCGATACCTGGCGTAAACGTAACATCCGGTCTATGACCGAGTGGCGCCGTTTTCTCCAGGAGTTTACCACCATTGCTGGCTGGCTCTTGCACCAGAACCTGATTGTCGAGGACACCTGTGCCCGCTATCTGTGGAAGAGCCTTCATACAAACCTTCGCTCTCTTGCAGAGGAGCGTTTGCTGGCCAAAGATCCATCGCGTGACATGACCATTGTCTTCCCGCGGGAAGATGTGGTCAGTGTCATCACCGCCCGCTTCCGTCGTGGTC
Source organism: Mycena filopes (assembly GCA_029281495.1). Classification (NCBI taxonomy): domain Eukaryota; kingdom Fungi; phylum Basidiomycota; class Agaricomycetes; order Agaricales; family Mycenaceae; genus Mycena; species Mycena filopes. Next base: position 1,476,435 of record JARIHR010000020.1, on the reverse strand, counting down.
GCTTCGATGCAGACCTCGACTCCGACAGCTCGGACTCCGACAACGATTCTGCCACCTCTGACTCCGATGATTCAGACTCCCAAGTTTCCGATTCCGACGACGATCTTCCTCCTCGAAGGAAATCCAAGAAGGCTAAAGGAAAGGGGAAGAAGAAGAACGCTCGTGTCACGAGGCGCCCCTCTACTCCTGTTGCCCCAGCGGCACCAAAGGTCCCTAAGACCACCACCAAAGCTCCTACGGTCCCTGAGACCTCAGACGAGATTGGCGAGTTGGTCAAACAGCTTTCACGGATGAACATCGAGGATGCCGAGTACAATTATCTTTACTATCGTGCCACCTCTCTCGATCCCCATGTTGCAAAGTGTGTTCGAGCACCTGTGCTCAATGTGAAGCAACCCCCTCTTCCTCCGAATAATTTTCGGAACAATCACTATGCACCTCCAGCAGACCAGTTCGGTCCGAACCCGAATGCAAACATGAACCGTCCTCCATTGCAGCCCCAGGACCGCACCTGCTTTGGGTGTGGTGAACGTGGCCATGGCCTTTGGGAGTGTGCCAAGCTCGTGGAAGCTCTCGCGACTGGTGAGATTCGCCGCGGCGAACGCGGAATCGAATGGTCCGACGGAAATCTCCTCCGTCGTTTCAACCAGCAGGGTGAGACCCTCCTTGCCGCCTACCATCGCCAGCGCATTGGACGCTATCCTGCAGTTGCTGCACCTGCGAACCCACCTGCTGCCCAAGCTCACTTAGCCGTTGTTGCACATATCCCCGTCGACTGCAACCCCAGCCCAACCGTTGATAAGGAAGAGATTCATCCGGTCTTCGTTCAGGCCACCACTAGCGACATCGAACTCGACAAGATTTTTGCTGTCACACGTTCGACCGAGAAGGCTTCACGTCCGGCTCCCTATCCAGCTTCCTCGACTCGGTCTCAGGTCAGGAAGACCGGGGCCACCCTCGAGTCATTGCCTATGGATGGTCCATCCAGCATTCGGATGAAGCAGGAGATTATGGAAGAAGCACTCGTCGAGCCCGTACCAGCCGACCCCATCGAGCTCCGAGTCGACTTTTCACGCGATGATGTCATTATGGAGGACACCGTGCCTGAGGCTACTCCAGTCACAGAGCAAGTGTACAAGGCAAACCAAGGTTCTGCCCCACCAACAATCTCGAAGAAGCCTGGTCCGCGCCAGTCTGCAGTTTCCGCACACGTCAATCCTCATGATATCGTGGCTTCGATTCTGAACTCACCCGTCTCTATTTCTGCTGGGCAAATTATCGCTATCTCACCGGCAGTCACAAATGCCCTCATCGATGTCATGAAGTTGAAGAACGCTCCGCGCCCAGGACAGGCTTCAGCACACAACTTGGCTACCTTGACGGAAATTCTCACCGCAGCTATAAGTCCTCCACCGGAGGCTAAGCTCAACGTTGTTGCAGCCACCTTCATCACCAAGGATCGCCAGCGCCTCATTCAGATCCAAATCGAAATTAATGGCAAGATCATTACTGCGATAGTGGACACAGGCTCCATGCTCAACGTCGTATCGCGTTCGATTTGGCGCAGCTTCATGTCCCATATATCTATGGACATCACCAAGCATATCAATATGGGGGACGCAAATGGCGGTCAAGCTCAACTCCGCGGCTATCTCAAGGATGTTCTATTCAATACCGGCGGCGTCGAGTCGCGAGGAAATTTCTGGGTTGCTGATAAGGCACCCTTTGATGTACTGCTCGGACGTCCCTGGCAGCGAGGCAACTACGTCTCCATTGATGAGAGGCGCGATGGAACTTATCTTGTCTTCCGTGACCCCGACTCGGGAAATAATCGCCACGAGTTGCTTGTCGATGAAGGAGAAGATGCACCCGAATTTACCGCCAACCTTGCGCAGTTCCGCTCCATGCCAATGCCTGGATCGTACATGATGACAGTTATCGACTCACCATCCATGGTTAACGAGCCCGAGAACAACGATTCTGACTTCAACATGTTGGAGGACGAACCACCTGCAGTTGAAATTCAGTCAGAACTCGAACACGAGATTTTTGGCGGAGATTCAGACTCAGAGGATTCAACCTTCGACATAACACCTCCCTATTTGCATCCTCCATGCACGCACACCGAGTCCGACACACATCTTCCTAGACAAGAACGAAGCCCACTATGCGACAATTGCACTATATTAATTAAGTGCAAATTCTTCGAGCGGGTTGAAAATTGGCAGGACAACATCGATGCTATTACCTACGAAGCAAACAACCTCAATGATGCCGCGAACGCGCCCTGCAACGGCGGGGAACTCGGGGCGCAACAGCCTTTGCATTGCTTCTACACTGCCTTTCAATATCTTTACCCCAACGAGACGATTGGTCCCGGAGAAGCTCCCGCTCATTTTTCCTGGCTTCCAGCCCCCGTTGGCACGTCGACCCGCAACTCGTCGGACCTAACAACAGCACTGCAGTCCTACAATCTTGCTTCTAGTGCAGAGAAGTCCAAAATTCGGGGATTTTTGCATATGCACCCGGAACTTCTTTGGGTGGCCTCACACATGAGGCTAACTCATGCTGCATTCCTGAGACGCGTTTCCAACCTCATCCAAACGCACTGGCTTCGCTTTGGAGCGGATGGTCACCTGCAGGGATTTGCGGGAAGCACAATAGCCAAGGAAATTGGAACAGTTGCCGCGCAACAAATTGAACCTAGCCCAAAAGGGATTGTGAACTTCTTTCATGAAAGAAGCATCGAAACTGATGCTAGGACGACTGCGCCACTCCAGGCCGCCCTAATAAGCCTCTTAAAGCGTCGAAATCCAGCCCAAATCCTCCCAGGAAACTCCCATTCAACCACTCCCCCAAAAATACTGTTCTCCCTCTCTTGCCCTGAATATCGCACTTCTATCGCCTTAACCTCGTCTTCCTCATTGTCCTCCATGTCGTCCTTCGTCCCTGAGAGACCCATCAGCGCTACCCAGTCCCAGGCGGACTCAACCCACGCGATGTTAGCCCACTTTGCGGTGTCGGATGACTCGTCCGAGGGTGGACACCACCGTACGATCTTGGAGCCCGTTGGGGCCATTTCCAACCACGCTAACCACACATCGTATGCAGACCCATCCCCTCTCCATAACTCCGACTCGCCTGCGCCCGAGGCCCTCTACGTCCATGTCCACAGTGCTGCTGCGGCTCAGGCTAGCTCCGGCAATATTCATCCGACTTGCATCCTCTGTGCCGGTGTCACTCTCATGGCGATCCCTGCTGCTCTCTCTCACCCCATCGACGCGCCCGCCGCGACCCGCGTCCCGGCGCTCCGTCACATTCATACCATTATCGACGCAACCGCGAACCTCAACAACATGCACCCTGACTGTGCCGCCTGCACCACCTTTCAGAGGGTGTTTGGCTTCGTTTCACACACCGCCAACACCGCTGGAACCTTCATCGAGACCCCTATCATTCTTCCGAGCGCCTCTGACGCCACGGCTCCCGTCGACATCGCGGTTGAGCTGGAGCAGCAGTTTGCAGCCGAGTATGTCCCCATCGACTTCGAGCGTCCCATCATTAACCACAACACCAACATCGCGCGCGTTGCTCAATCCATCCGGATGGTCCACTCCCTCTCCGCACCACTCATCATGCAGAACTTCTTCCTTGCCGGCACCCTTGTCGAGGCCAACAGGCTCCGCACTTCCGCGCGCCTGGAGGCCAACCAACCGATTACCTTCGTCGAACACTATTACCTCGTCGAGCGCCCGTCCCGTCTTCCCATGTTCGCCATCGAGATCCTCCATGCTCAGCATACGTTGGACCTCGAGGACGGCACCGAGACTACCCAACCTCCCGGCATTCGATCCGTTCTGAGCCACCGCGGACTGCGCGAGGTTCCTATCGAGCTCGCTCGTCTTCATGACCATGTTGAAGAGCAGACCATCCACGACTGGTCGGCTATGCACACTTACGTCATCGAGATGCTCACCGCCTCCAACCGGAGCGACTTCGTGCGAACTGCCACCCGCCGCGTGCCTCTTCATCTCGTTGCTGTTCCTCTCGACAGCGCGACAGAGTTCGGACGCAACGACCTCGCGACTCGCTGCATTGGTGCGATGCGCTCTGAGCTCGAGACAATCCTGCACCTCTTCGAGCGGATTTCCCCCCAGTATGACGCACGTCATCACCCGTACCTCGTCGCCTACCAGGGTTACAAGCGCGCAGCTCAGAGGTTCGAACGCAAGAATCGCTTCCCCTTCGATGTTACCGAAGGCGAAGTCCATCGCATCCCCGTTCGCAACCCCGCGCATTCAAACGACCTTGCTCCGAATCATCACCCCCTCCTGATGCCTTTCGAATCCACCTTCCTCCTGAACTCCGCCGACTTCTTCGAAGGCCGTGGCGCCCCACCGAGCAACCTCAACCGGGGCGACATGATTCGGAAGTTGGCAAGGATGCACTTTCGAGACCAGATGACTGCGACTCACGCTTTTCAGCAGGGGAAAGCGGATATCCATTCGAACCGGAGCTTGTACGTTCACCCTCTCGACGATGAGCCCGTTCACCCTCTAGACGACGGGCCCGTTTACGATTACGATGGCACCGAGGATTATATTCTGGAGTTTGAGTAGGCTCGTCCACCTCCTCTTCCTTATCCACCACTTCCCTCCTCCCGTTTACGCTACCTGTACTCTCATATCCACTCACCTTCACTCGAACATTCTTTTTCTGTGCCCCGCGGTTAGCCTTGGTGCACCGACTCGGTCTCTTCTCTGTGTCCCTTACTTATTTCTGTGTTCCTTCCTTCTACGATTGTAATTGTATTGTCGTAGCAGCGACGTTAAACTTGCTACATTTTCGCTCTCAACTCTCACCCACCTACCAATCTACCTCTATTGTCCAACTCCGTCCGCTCAACCATCATGATATCCTCATCTACCCACTTTCCAATCTCCACTCTCCTCCTCGGACTTGTGTTTACCCTACTCTTCATTCCGGCGTCATACATACCCCCAGCGTTCGAGCTCTTGGCCCGTCACGGCGTAAAACTGGCGCAACTATGCTTTATCTCTGTTCTCTGCTCCTTCACCTATCTCAGCCCAGCTGCTATTGCTCAGCTCTTAGAAGCGTCGCAATTACAGCCACTCCCCTCTACAACCCAACGCTTTTTCGTGCCCGGCCGAGTTTACGTTCACTATACGAAAGTGGTTCAAGTTGAACTTTCGGCCGGCATGATCCCGGAGGCGCCTCGGCACGAGATGCCGCAACCAAACAATCCCAACCCGGACAACTTCCAACCGGAAATTGACACGGAATTCGAGCCTACTACGGGTTTTGCCACCATCCCACACATCGACCCACTAGAACCTCTCTACACAACCCTTGAAGACCTCGAAAACGGCGATATTCTGCTCCCAATGACTTGCGACGAGAATGGGCACGCCGAAGTGCTCACCGCATACAAGAAAGTGGCGCAGAAAATTAAGCCGTTGGCACAGGCATACCCCGAGTACGCTAGGACTCGGCGAACGTTCCCGGAGGACCCCCTCCAATCCCTTCCACCGCTTCCTATCAATCCACCCGACTTCTACCCCACGGAAAAATTAACTCGTGAACGAATGGATAGCCTCGAAATTAACAAGGAGGGTTTCCTCACTCCAGAGGAGGAGAAACTATTCGAGCATGTCATGCGACTCAACGAAAATGCACTCGCCTTCTCTGAAACCGACCGAGGATCGTTCCGAGAGGATTATTTTTCCGACTACATCTACCCAGTCATGGAGCATACTCCATGGGTCTACAAAAATATTCCTATCCCACCTGGTATCCTCGACAAAGTCATTGACCTGATCAAACTCAAAATCTCGCATGGTGTCTACGAACACTCACAGAGTGCTTATCGTTCACGTTGGTTTTGTGTGTTGAAGAAGAATGGTTCCCTGCGTATTGTCCACGACTTGCAGCCTCTGAACAAGGTTTCAGTCAGAGATGCAGGAGTCCCACCAATCCTCGACGAGTTTGTTCAACCCTACGCAGGATGTCAGATCTTCACTGTCTTCGACCTGTTCTCAGGGTTCGATGCACGCACAGTTGATCCGCGTGCACGAGACATTACCGCATTCATGACCCCGCTTGGTCTACTCCGGCTCACCTGCCTTCCGCAGGGCTTCACAAATTCCCCGACCGAATTTCAACAATGCATGGTCTTTATACTCCAGGACGAAATTCCCGACAAGGCTAATGTTTTCATCGACGATCTACCTGTCAAGGGTCCCACAACGCAGTACCCAGATGCGAATGGGAAACCTGAGACAATGAAGGAAAATCCAGGGATCCGGCGATTCGTTTGGGAACACGCTGTTGATGTGCACCGTATTATGCACCGCATAAATCACGCTGGTGCCACCTTCTCCGCCAAAAAGACTCAGATTGCACGCCAGGAGGTATTGATCCTCGGCCAGATATGCAACCAGAATGGCCGCCTCCCCGATCCAAACCGAGTCGATAAAATCCTGAACTGGCCACAGCTCCTTGATGCCCGATCCGTACGACGCTTCCTGGGACTATGCGGTGGGGTGCGAATTTGGATAGAGGGATATTCCACTCTGGTCAAACCGCTCTCGCAGCTCTTCCACAAGAATGCCGAGTTCATTTGGGGCGACAAACAGGAATATGCTTTCAGCACAATCAAGCGCTTGGTCATATCAGCCCCTGCTCTGGCGAACATTGACTACTCGTCCTGGAACGATGTCTTCTTCTCAGTGGATTCGAGTCTACATGGTACCGGCTTCGTACTATCCCAACTCGATGATGAAGGCCGACGGCGAATTGCGCGCTATGGCTCTCTACCCTTCAACGAGGTGGAAAGTCGGTATTCCCAACCGAAACTCGAACTCTACGGACTCTACCGAGCACTCCGACATTGGCGCGCATTCTTGTTCGGCATCAAAAATTTGAACGTTGAGGTCGATGCCAAGTATATTAAAGGCATGCTCAACGCTCCCGACCTTCAGCCGAACGCAGCTATCAACCGATGGATCCAAGGCATCCTCCTCTTTGACTTTAACCTCATCCACGTTCCCGGCAAAACATTCCATGCACCCGATGCCCTGTCCCGCAGAGGACTCGGGGAAGGCGAAACCGTCGAGATCCACGATGACTCGTGGCTTGATGATATAGTCCTCCTCGCAGACTCCACTCATATTCCCGCAGAAAAATTCCATTCCTTCTATACCCGCAATTCAGCACCCATCTCTCCTCCACCCTCTCATCCTACTGCTTCGGTCTATGTAAATCAAACTACCCCTCCTCTTTCTCCATTCGACTCTACCCTTTTCGAAATCAGGCACTTTTTAATCACCCTTCAACTTCCCAATTTCCCTGGGACAGATTCACAGTCACCCAAGGACAAGGCCCGTGCACTCCAGGCTAAACGACGCTTCCTGAAGAAATCCTCCGAATATTACATGCGTGGCGAGCAGATGTTCAAACGCAATGGCCAGCAGTCACCGAAGTTGGTCATATTCGATCCTGCTCGCCGAGCAGAGATTTTACGCCAGGCACATGACTTACTCGGGCACCGTGGAGAGGAGGCAACCTTTGAAACCATTCGCATTCGGTTTTTCTGGCCTCACCTCCGAACCGAAGTTTACAAGCATGTCCGATCCTGCCACCAGTGCCAAATTCGGACTCGAATTCCTATGCAGATGCCCCTTACTCCCTCAATCCCAGTCACTGTCTTCTCCAAAGTCTACATTGACATCATGTTCATGCCCCGAGCCCGTGGCTTCCGCTACATCGTGGCAGCCAAGGATGACTTATCCGGAGTTACCGAAGCTCGCGCTCTCCGCCGCGCTAATGCGAAGTCTCTCGCCAAGTTCTTTTGGGAGGAGATTTATTGCCGCTATGGTGCGGTGATGGAAGTCACCACAGACAATGGTTCAGAAGTGAAAGAGGCCTTTGAAATATTGATGAACACGTTGGGTGTTCCACACGTCAAGATTTCACCCTACAATTCTCGCGCCAACGGAGTTGTCGAACGCGGACACTTCATCCTCCGCGAATCGATTATCAAAGCCTGTGAAGGCAACCTCAACTTGTGGCCACTGAAGCTTGCTCCGGCCGTATTCGCTGATCGGGTTACCATTCGTCGAGCCACCGGGCAATCCCCCTACTTCACACTCCATGGGTTCAATCCCATTCTTCCGTTTGATCTCACCGAGGCCACATTCCTTGTCGAGGGCTGGAAAACACACATGACTCCCTCGGAACTTCTCGCACTCCGCACTCGCCAAATCGAGAAACGCCCCAACGACATTCAAGAAGCCGCTGAGCGTCTCCGCGCCAGTCGATTCCGCTCCAAGGCTGAATTCGAGAGCCGTTACGAGCGCAGGTTCTACCGTGAAGAATACCATGAAAACGAGTTGGTTCTAGTCCGGAACTCTCGCATTGCCAATGACCTCGGCCGCAAGGCTAAAGCAAAATGGCTCGGTCCATACGCCATTGTTCGACGCACGAGAGGAGGCTCTTACGTTCTTCGTGAACTATCTGGTGCCATGAGCACTCAGGGAATTTCTGCCACTCGCCTTCTGCCTTACATTCCCCGAGACGACCTGCGACTCATTCAGCTCGCTGAAGGCCTCCCAGCCGATGGCCGGGTTGAGCTTGCTGAAGATCTCGAGATGGATGTGGATGAGGACGAAGAAGCTCGACTTGAAGCATTTGACGAAGAAGACCTCTGAAGATACCAATTTCGCCATCTGCCTTTTCTTTTCTTTTCTGCCCACCCTCAAACCTCTGGTTCTCTGCCGGACATGACCGGGGACGGTCAATTTCTTCTGTGCCCTGCGGATGTGATACCACATTGGTGAAATTGGTGAAATCACGCACCTTTTACCACTCGACTCGCCAACGAAGAACATAAAATCCTATTCAACAACCCTTCCGCTCACGACCCACACTTTTCGGAAGAAGGAGATCCAAGTTCGAATTAAACTTTCGAACTTACTTCGGTTATCTCGGCATCCTCGGCATCTCCCAAAAAGGCAGTTAAACAGTCCCGTAACCAAACACACACTTCTGCCTCCGCCAAAAAGGGAATCTTCCGCCCATTCGATCATGTTTGTTGGATGCGTTCCAGCTACGGAATATTCCATTGAACTGCGGCAAAACTCCTGAACTCGATCGATCCGGATCCCCTAGCCAATATTCAACAAATACCGGTTGCCCGCCCACTTTTGCCTAATCGGGTTAGCACCAAAGAACCACACGGCGCTCCAGGCAGATTTGAATGGTTGCTTTCCACAAATTGGTTGTCGTATCCAGCACCCCTTGAAGAACACACGGTTTGAACAGTTTCACTTATTACTCTATTGTCTCCAAGATACTACCATCTTTTGTACATGTGCTTCGTCGCCTTGTGATCGGTTTCTAACTCCATTTCCCTATTATACCTGTTTCATCCCTTGATCCCATTGTTTCTAGTTTAGTTAAAAGGACAGTAGAACCAGTCGATAAAGTGTGTCCTTTTGCCCCCGTATTTTGCAGTATCAGAATACACGAAAGTTCCCCAAACTATCTGCTATCTCTCGTCCTCGACTCCCGCCTCAAAACCTCTCACAGCAAAGCGATCTTTGCTGTGAACTCTTATCTCTGGTCGCCGAAGACCTTCTGCCCAAAGCGTAACGATTACGCTCACCGTACTAACTCTTTATTGTTTATAGGATTTCAGCCTCAAGGGCTCACTTCCTCCGTAACTCGCCGCATATCTCACCGTTTACCGAAACCTACGCCACTCCCAAAAGACACTCGGTACTTCTTCGTTTGTCTGGAAGGCAGTCGATACTCGCGCATATTGCAAGAGCCGATTGAAACCAACTCAAATTCGTGTATTGTGATAAACGATACATCTAATCGATACACGAAGAGTATTCTTATACGTCGTCACAGCGACTGCTGTACTCACCGTCCGTGGTGTTGCCATCACTTGCGCTGAGGGCCACACCGACGGCCGCCGCCTCCTCCACAAACGTCTTCTTGTTGTGGTTGGAGTCGGTCCGTTTCTTCGTCGTACGTACGTTCTTCCGAGACATGTCTATAGAGAAAAAAATTTAGTAAAAATGGATAGAGAGAAGACGCACCCGGGTGATCAGTCCGAATGTGTCGAAACGAGATGTGTAAAGATACACGCAAAAAAATGTTAGGTTGCCGAGTTTCTTGATGCCTTGATGGTGTCGAGAGATGGTCGGTAACACACGAGAGTTTCTTGATGAGATTCTTGAGTAGCTGGTATGCGTGGTAAGAGTCTCGGTATTGAGAAAGCTAAAGATCTAAGTACAGAAGTCCTACTTATATACTACTGGATTATCTAATAAATGTCACTGCCGTGCCGCGCCGCGGCTCGGCCAAGAGTCTGCGCCGCAGACCCGCAGTGTCGGAGTTGTCTGCGCCGCAGACCCGTAGTCGTCTGCGCCGCAATGTCGCAGTTGCCGCAGGCAATGCCACGATTCGGTGATGACGGCTACGCGCGATAGGGGGTTCAAGTCCAAATCGGGTAAGTCTAAGTTCAACAATAGCTAGCGAGTAATCTATCCCTTACACCTGCACTGTAATTCCGTCTGACTGGGAAAACTTCCTCCTCAACGCGCACAGAGTCAGGTCCCTCGACCTCTGGGAGGACATCGAAACTGCGGAGGCTTACGAGACTCTCACCCGCCACTTTCTTCAACAATCCATATTTCCGCAGCTCGATGAACTCGACAGGTTTCCTTTGAAACACAGCTATTCCGGGTACGTCCGCCTGTTCTTTGCTTCCGCTCACCCTACCGACCGGCTCGACTTCGCCGTGCAACTCCTCGTGCCAGCTTTTCTGTTGGCGCCGGGCGGGATTTCTTCATGGGTTGTTCTAACGGAATCCGTCAGTTCTCCACTGTTCAAGACATTTCTCAAGGTACCTCGCTGGCCCCAGGATCCGTTTCACAGACCTTGATTGGCAGATAGATCCCTTCGGCCGTCTCATCCTTGTTCACACCGTCAGAGTATCTGTAACCGATCCAAAATTGATCCATCGAGGAGGAACATCGGCCGACTGAGTTACTGACGATGCCAATCCACATATATATTTCATTCGCCATGATGAGTACAACCAACAAGCGAATCGGCCCCTGGCAAGTCAGCTATGTATATCCCCACGCGCCTTCTTCCCATCCTGATGCCGAGCACAGATCTTCTTTTTCTGGTGAAACGTTCGACGTCGTCAGCGACACTTGAAGAAGGAGGGCCCACAATCTCTGAGCCGGGGCAACGTCTCTCAGCTGTGGTACGTGTAGACTTTGCCTTACCCCTCCTTGCATCCCAAGACCGTTCATCCAGAACGCTAAATTTACATATCAACGAAGCATCATATCAGCATCAAATCTGGACATTCTGTTCGGCCGTAGAAGAAAATGTATATGGTCCATCTTCTCCGTCAGTGCCTGCGACAAGAGGATCTCATTTGGCCCACACAACCACCGTTCTTCCACCCCCGTCGGTGGCAGGTTGCTGATATTCTCGCGCCGCCGACGGGATCTATAAATTGAAGGGTGTACACTGTGGGTTCATCGGCTCTCCTTTTCCATTCTTCCCCCTTCGCCCCCCCGAGTCTCGAAGACTTCTTTCTACCCTCGCTGATTCCCTTTATTCCACACCCTCCAGGATGATTGCTTACGGACTCGACGCACCGCTCAACCTCGGTGTCATGGAAATTGGGCTCTTTATCAGCCTAGTGCTTTTCGGCGTAGTGGTCCAGCAGGGATACGTGTATTTCAACAACTGCCGTTCTGACCGAGCGGGGCTTAAGCTCCTAGTGAGTTCCGTGGTCACTGGGAGATCTCCTCGACTAAAGAAGCAAGCGGCTAGGTGGGAACCGTCCTGTGAGTGCAGTCAAAATCGTCATACCACGTATTTATTTACCACAACCACCCTCGCAGCTTGTTAGAACTTTGCCATTCGGTCTCCGCCTGCAATGCAATCTACTATTTCACGGTCGGGCTGGCCGGAATACCAGAGCTCGAAAAGCCCGCCAACAGCTACTCCTTGTCGTTTACACCCTTTCTTGAGACGCTGATCACCGCCTTGGTTCAGGTGCGCTAACAGCTTCTGCAATCCTCCCCAAAATCTGAACGCATTTCACCAGGGTTTCTTTGGCTACCGTCTACGGCTCCTATCCGGGCGCCGATACCTCAGTCTCATCTGCTGAGTCCTATGCGTCGCGCGTCTCGTCGGGGGTGTCGCAGTAGGGGTTGAGGGATTCCTGGACGTCCCGCTCGAGCCGGATTACTTCCATTTGCAGGATACTTACGGCTGGATCATCACCTCCGCCCTATTCGTCGGTGCTGCTCTCGATGTCTTTATCACCGCCTGCCTCTGCTTCTACATCCGCAAGTTGTACACACCATACAACCTGCCGAAAAGGTATCCTCACCTCGCGCGATCGGTCAAATGAATTGCTGAAACGTAGGCCAGCGAGGAACTGATTCACCGCCTCATCACTTGGACGATCCGTGCGCCCAGTTGTCCCGTCATCTCAGCTCAATGTGTCCTCACAACTTCGTGCAGAAACTGGGCTGATTACCAGTGTAACATCCGTTGCAGTCGTCATTGCTGTGCGTCGAGCCTTTTCTTGAGCGCGCCGTTTCTGACCCACAATTCAATACAGTTTCAAACCATGAAGCACAACTGTGTGTACACTTCCTAGCCTTTGATCGGCGTGCCGCTAAACCCTGATGCCAGTTGTTTGGCTTGCGCTATACACCTTCTTAGCCAAATGTATGTTTCATGGCATGTACACAGGCAGCAGATACTGACCTCCACTCCTTCCGGATAGTTTACTCAAACTCACTTCTTGTCTCGTAGGTTATCCCTCCGAAGTTTAACCAGGAACCTTACCGGGAGTTCTCTCTCTCCTTAGGCTCAACGCGCGTCCGCACCACCGTCAGATCATCCGCCCACTGACGCCCAAGGCGTGGGACGCCACACCCGCTTCCACCCATCCAAATACGCCCAACGTAAACATGGCTCCCTGCCATGCTGCCTCTCGAACTGATTCAAACATCCATAGGTAACAATTCAAATTACCCGCACGACCGAAGTGGAGGCGGAGACGCTCGCCAGCCTGCAGGTGGTCTGTGTGCCTTAATTTCTACCTTGGTTTGGGACTGACAGCCAGTGCTGCCAGCCGGAAAAAGCCGCGTACGACAAAATGGCCTACAGGGCGGTGTAGGGAGTAGGCGTCGAAGACAAGATAGAACTTTTGATTTATTTATCCACCTGTATCGAATATCACTGTACCGTTTAGATTTTTTTGCGTCGGGCTCGTTCTTGGCTCGTTCCGGACGAAATATTGACTTGTGGCGTAGAGCCAGGGAAATGTCTTACGGACGCGAAACTGTCGGAATTATAGTAAGTGCGTGGCGAGAGGATTGTCGAAATTGCGGGCGACGCGTGAAATGGACATGCGAAGATTGTGCGAAGAGGCTGAACAATGAATTTGGCGTGGGTGGTCGTGTTTGCATCGGAGGTTGATCGGATTCGGCACGCAGCGGCAGACCAGCTCTGAATCTTCTCCCCTCAACTGAAATTGTGAGTCTGTGACCGTCCTCGGGCACTCACAACAATCCGGCTGGAAAACGACGACAAAACTACGATTGAATGGACCCGAAAGAGCCGAGGAAAGCGCAGGCAGAGGCGGATGGGAAGGAAGTGGAAAAATGGCGCAAAAATCTCGGTGCGTCGCAGTGGGCTCATTCCGGACGAAATAATTGACTTGTGGCGTAGGGCTTGGCGTAGGGCTATTGTACGGGCGTCGATCTGGGGTCGAAACGATGGCGCAAACGTCGAAGGAACTGGAAGAATGAAGATGTAACGCAAGTGGATGTCGTGTCGCGGAAATGGCCGTCAAACTCTGCGCAAAAATTCTGGAGACTACGCTAGGGCTGCAGCGACGATCTGGGGGCGGCGCGAACGTTGGAACCGGTCGAACCTGGGGCTACTCGGCGTAGAACGGAGTGGAGAACCGGCGCAAGATAGAATTTCGCAGCAAAACCATCTGGAGTTGACTCGAGGACTGTGGCTTGTGAATGCTATGAGGGGGAACGGCTGTGGCAACGAGTAGAATGCCTGCGCACTAGACGCAGGGGCGATATGGCATGATATGGATGCGCTGGAGGCTCGAAATTATCGCAATTTGATCAAGACGCCGACGGGAACGGCGAGAACGACGACTGCGTGGAATACGATGGAGGGGGGGCCGGATTCGACCCGGACGATGCGATGGTCAGGAAGCTGGCGTCCGCGTGGCCGCGCATCGAAAGTCGGATCCAATCATCCATCCTGCCGCCTCACTAGGCCTCACTCCCCGTGTAACACTCGACGGCGTTTATGCCTTCGCGACGCACTGCCCAAACTAGTGGATCTTGCCATCACATTCGACGCCACGACCGTCCCCACAATCGGGATTAATGGGACGAGGCGACGGGTGGCCCAGGAGCGTCTCGCGTCCCTTCATGTTGCGCATTCGTCTATCTGCAAGCCGCGCACCGTCGCTAAATTCCTTCACGCGGTATCTCCCGAGTTGCACACGATCAGAACGACGAGATCGGGCGAGAGAGCCGGACGTACACTTGGTGGCGGGACAAATCATTGCAAGGGGTTTAGGGTAGGCCCGTTTTGGGCCGTTTTTTCTCTTGTTTTACAACGGTACGTGATTAACTATTGATTTGCGTATTATCTCCCTGCTCACCCGGGCGACAGGCTCGATTTCGCCCTGCAGCTCCCCGTGCTAGCTTTTAGCTTGTTACACCTGGCGCGATTTCTTTCCCAGCTTCATGTGTTGCCTTAACGGAATCCGTCAGTTCTCCACGGTTCAAGGTACCCCACTAACCTTGAGATCCCTTCGGCCTTCTCATGTTCACTATCTGCAACTGATCCAGATTAATCCGCATCGAGGATTCGGCCGACTGAGTTAATGCCGATCTCCCTTGTGGGTCGCACTCGCTATAATGAGTACAAGCAACAAGGGCATTGGCGCCTCGCAAATCAGCTATGTATACCCACCCGCCTTCTTCCCATCCTGATGCCGAACACAGATCTTGCTTTTCTGGCGAACAGTTCGAGGTAATCAGTCGCACTTAGGGAAGGGACCATAATCTTTGAGCCGCGGTAACGTTCCTGGATTACGGTACGTGTAACTTTGCCTTACCCCCTCCTTGCATCGCAAGACCGTTCCTCCAAAGCGCTAAATTCACATAGCGACAAAGTATCATATCAGCATCAAATTTGCACATCCTGTTCTGCTCGGTCCATTTCCCCCGTCAGTGCCTGCGACAAGGGATATCATTGGGCCTACGCAACCACTGTTGTCCCACCTCCGCTGGTGGCAGGTTGCTGATATTCTCGCGCCGCCGACGGCATCTATAAATCGAAGATGTACACGGTGGGTCCTTCGGCGCTCCCTTCCTTTCTCCCCCCTTCGTTCCCGAGTCTCGACGACTCATTTCTACCCTCATTCATTCCTTTTATTTCACACCCTCCAGGATGATTGCCTACGGACTCGACGCACCGCTCAACCTCGGTGTCCTGGAAATCGGGCTCTTTGTCAGCCTGGTGCTTTTTGGCATAGTAGTCCAGCAGGGATACATTTATTTTAACAACTGCCGTTCTGACCCAACGGGTATTAAGCTCCTGGTGAGTTCCGTGGTCCCTGGCATACCACCTCGACTAAAGAAGCAAGCGGCTAGGTGGGAACCGTCCTGTGAGTGCAGTCAAAATCGTCGTACCATTTATTTGTTGACCACAACTACCCTCGCAGCTTATTAGAGCTCTGCCATTCGGTCTCGGCTTGCAACGCAATATATTATTTCACCGTCGGGCTGGCCGGCATCCCAGAGCTAGAAAAGCCCGCCAACAGCTACTCCTTGTCGCTCACGCCCATGTTTGAGACGCTTATCACCGCATTGGTTCAGGTGCGCTAACAGCTTCTGCAATCCTCCCCAGAATCTGAATGCACACCAGGGTTTCTTTGGCTACCGCCTACACCTCTTATCCGGGCGATGGTACCTCAGTCTCATCTGCTGGGTCCTATGCGTTCTGCGTCTCATCGGGGGCGTCGCAGAAGCGGTCGAAGGATTCCTAGACGTTCCGCTCGAGCCAAATTACTCTCATCTGCAGGACACTTACGGCTGGATCGGTACCTCCGCCCTATTTGTCGGTGCCGCGCTCGACGTCTTTATCACCGCCTCCCTTTGCTTCTACATCCGCAACTTGTACACATTGTACAATCTGTCGAGAAGGTATTCTTACCTCGCGCGATCGGTGAATTAAATTGCTGAAACATAGGCTAGCGAGGAGTTGATTCACCGCCTCATCACTTGGACGATTCGTACGCCCAGTTGTCCCGTCAGCTCACCTCAATGCGTCCTCACAATTCCGTGCAGAAACTGGGCTGATTACCAGTGTAACATCCGTCACAGTCGCTATCACCGTGCGTCGAGCTCTCTCTTGAGCGCGCCGTTTCTAACCCGCAATTTGATTCAGTTTCAAACCATGAAGCACAACTGTGCGTACACTTCCTGGCCTTTGATCGGTGTGCCGTTAAACCCCGCTGTCAGTCGTTTGGCTCGCGTTATACACCGTCTTAGCCAAATGTGTGTTGCATGGCATGCACACAGGCAGCAAATACTAATCGCACTTCTTCCAAATAGTCTACTCAAACTCACTTCTCGTCACGTAAGTTAACCCTCCCCAAGTTCGACCAGGCAGAATTATCTTATCTCCCTCCTCAGCCTCAACGCGCGCTCGCATCACCGTCAAATCATCCGCCCAGCCACGCCAAAGGTATGGGACGCCGCACCCGCACGCAACGTAAGCACAGTTTTGTGCCATGCTGCCTCTCGAGTTGATTCGAACATTTACAGGTGACGATTCACCTAACCCGCACGATCGAAGTGGATGCGCAAACACTCGTCAGCCTGCAGGAGGTCTGTGTCCCACAATTTCTAAGTACCTTGGTTTGAACCTGACAGTGACTGGGACCAGCCGGAAAAGGCCGCGTACGACAACATGGCTTACAGGGCGGTGTAGGGAGCAGACGGCGAAGACGAGATCGAACTTTTGATTTATCGAATATTACTGTACGATCTAGATTTTTTGCATTCCCGTACTGTATTCGCATCGTGGCTGGTTTCATGTAATAGTCAACGTTTGTTTCAGTGTTGAAGAAACGTTCGGCGATGAAGTTCCCTATGCAGAGGCAGGAGTGTAACTGAGACTGACCCATGTGAGAAGGGGGTGTGTGGACAAGACATGATCGAAGTATCCGTCTTTGGTAGGATGCCATTTAAGTTTCTGCAATCCGGGGAATATGTGTTGTTCGGGGAAGTAGAGAGCCAGCCAGAGTCTCGTAGACCACAGCAGTTCGGACTCGGCTTTCTTCCCAAATTTCAAACGACTGGACTCTTTTGAAGTAGGGCAAGAAGTGCCCCTGGTCTGAGGGATTTATGGGTCGCCTCAATACCTCGCAAAAGGAACAATTAACATTTCGGAGCAATGAATGGTTCGCATCGACCTACAATACTTATATTGGCAGGCGAGTCTGTCCGATGTGCGACAAATACGGGGTGAGCAGGCGATTCAAGCTGAGTTCGTGATAGCCCACAGATCGGCTGACATGACCTTCAGCAGATGCAGAAGCCTATTTTGGTGTTTCCACAAGTTGTTCAGAGAAGACGGCAGAAGTCCGAGTAGGGCTCCAAGCCATGACCGTCTTCAACGGTTCAACGGCCGGTACGGCCGGCCCACAACCCGTCCGTTTTAACCTGAGAGGGTTCAATTCGACGGCCGGGTACGGTACGGGTTGAGCCGTCGACACGGTACCCGTTGCCGTCCGTTTAACGGCTTCGACGGGTCCCCCACCCATCCACCAGGTTGACAGTGATGCAAGGTTTGTTTGAGGTTTTCAACCCTGGGATATTGAACTTTGAGTGACTTTAGTAGTCTATAGTCCTCCATTTACAACCCAACCTGGGGCTCTGGTGGCTCACATGCTGCGAACTTGGTTACGTTGAATCAACATTAACCGCCCCAGAACCCGTGTAACCAGCGAAAAACGGCCGTTAACGGTGAAAACGGGTGCAACCGTTGAAAACACCCGTTACGGCCGGTACGGACGGGACCCGTCCGTTTCCTGGTTCCAGGTACTGCTCCGACGGACGGGTCGAGCCGTGCCGTCGAAAAAAACTGTCCGAGCGAGTCGAGCGACTCGGAGCTCCGAGCGAGGTCGTGCGGGGAGCCTGAAACCTGATCGCAAACTATCTGCTACATCGAATACATGGTACGTCTGTGCTGTGATGGAGGGCTAGGGGAGGACTGAAGTTGCTGTGAAGGGTTGGTGAAGGGGACGCATGGCCTGGACGCGGAGGCCACTGCCAAACATCGCCAACTAACCGCCTCCTTCTCTCCCACCACAACACCCTGGACGCGCCAATGGAGTGGGTTCCGCCTTTTACCCTCCAAATCCATGATTTGACGCGTAAATACGCAGTCAACGCTCCGCAGCTGCGCCTGGCCTGCTCCGAGTACTTACTCGGCCTCGCCAAAATTCAAGTTGCTCCGCACAATCCGCATTTAGAGCATTTCGTCTTGTTGAGGCTTAGGGCTTTCGACCAATGATGTGAAGCAGATGGCGCCGTGACACTAATGTCAGATTCCATCTTCTCTTGCAGCTCTTCCGCGTTTCTGACCACAAGCCGCTGAGTCGTTGACATGTTCCAGACGCCTCGTCCCCGACCCTGACGCCGCGGCGTATGACCTGCGAAAGCTACCGTGGCTCACCTACGATGTTCGTAGGCTTCTATACGGCCACCAGACCTGCTTCAGGACCACAACCCGTCTGGGGCCCCCGTTATATTTTGCGCATCCCACAGACCCCATATCCAAACGCCGCAGTACCGCCGCGTAACAGCTCAACTCTGGTCCTTCGCCGGCTTCGCCATCCTCCATTACTGCACGCTCCGCTATTATGGTGAGGGACGGATCCCAAAACGTGGGTTGGCGGGTGAACTAAGGACCGCCGGCGGCCAGTATTTTTGTTTCTATCCTGACGACTTGAATAAAAGGCGGTCGCGCTGGAGTCTCTCTACTCTCCAGGATATCCAATCAATCCAACTCAAAGATGCTCGCCCTCCAAGTCCTCTCCGCTGTTTCCATCGTTGTTCTTGTATCTGCGTCGGCCCTGGGTGGTGCGGGGCATGACTCCTGCGATCCCGCGAAGGCTGTGATGGACCTCCCGGCGAACCAAACTGCGCTTGTCGCCCCCAGCACTCCCCCTCTGTTCGTCATGCTCGGGGTCGGTGTCCAGAATTACTCGTGCAGCAGCACGACATCCACCTTCAGGTGGGCACTCTCCGGCTCTTACCACTCTATTCACAGCTTACCCAACGCCCCTGCCGCAGTTCCATCGGCGCCGTCGCATCCCTCTTCGACATCGCCTGTCTCGCTGAGACCAAAAAGTTCGCAACAATTCAGAACACCGCGTTCGAGCGCTGGATCAAAGCCCCCGGAGACGAGACCGCCCTATCGATCGGCCGCGGTCCCGACTTGCTCGGCGTACGTCTTGCCGCCCTCATACCATACCGTTATAGTACTAAGTCCCTCTAGTTCCATTATTTCGTGACGTCGCCTTCGGGCACAGGACTCTCCCCAAAGTGGGACTTCACCTCGACAGGAAAATTCGCCGGGAACACCACGGCGTTCGTCATCGGCGTCAAGGTCGGCGACATCCTCGCGCCCTCCGACCCCGCCGTGAACATCGACTGGCTTGCGCTCACCAACGGCGGAGGCGCTTTAGCGTCGAAGATCTTCCGCATTGATACCGTGGGCGGACAGCCCCCTACATCGGTGTGTCTTACTCGCATTGGGATCCTGATGATGAGGATGTTCAATGAATGCCGGCTCCAGTGCGTCCCTGGGTCGGCGGATATTTCTGTCAAATATACGGCGAAGTACTTCCTCTTTTAAAAAGTCAAACTTCGGGTACACATATCCCACGTAAATCCGAGCGTCAATCAAAAAATGCCGCGTTGCGGTCTTCATTTGTTTCTTAATACAGGTCGAATCAAGCCGAATACGCCACCACGCAGGCAAGTGCTATTTGATTTTCGCTTTCCTGGGTAGCGCGTTGGAAATGACCCTGCCGATCCTGGAACACGGTAGAGCACCACACAAATAATCATTCTTTCATTTGGGATAACTGATATTCGACCCAGGTACGATGCTCGCAAATAAGCTTGGAATCGCAACGCCGCATAATGTGCTAACTGCGATGATATTCCAGTCTTTCTGACGAAGAACATTGCGGCATGTGTTGGTCACCCAGACGATAGCGATGCTACTTACAAACGAATGGCACTGTCTGTGGAGATCTCAGCCCTTGCTAGTGAAATAAAAGGCCAGTGGGAAGTCCTTGCAGACTTACGTCCTTCGCTCCACAGGACTCGAGGATGCTCGCAATCCATCTAGTCTCTGTTCTCTCTTCCGCCGCTCTCCTTGCCCGCGCTACCCCGCGTTCGGGACCTGGCGACCGGCATGGCTTCTGCGATCCCGCACACGCAATCTTGTACCTGCCGAAGAATCAAACCGCGCTCGTCCGTCCGAGCACTGCGCCGCTCTTCGTGATGCTGGGTGTGGGTGTCCAGAATTATACGTGCAACAGCACGACCTCGACTTATAGGTGAGCAATCCAACTCTCCTCCGGCTCCTTTGCCCATCACCGTGTTGATGTATCATTAACCACGCACCCTTCAGCTCCATCGGCGCGGTCGCCTCCCTCTTCGATATCGCCTGCCTCGCGCACACAGCGGAGTTTGCGCGCATCCAGACCACGGCATTCCACCTCTGGTCCGAGGCTCCCAAGAAAACGAGCGCCGAGTCAATCGGCGCTAGCCGTCCCGCCGCGTGCGCCTTGCTGGGTGTGAGTACCTACCATTTAGCAGCTCAGCGCATAATTTTCATTCCACCTCCACCGTGACAGTACCACTACTTCGTGCCGGCCTCGTCCGGCACGGGACTCTCCCCAAAATGGGACTTCACTTCGACGGGAAGATTTGCAGGGAACAGCACGGCGTACGTGATAGGTGCCAAAGTTGGTGACCTGCTCGCGCCCGCCAACCCAGCGGTGAACGTCGATTGGCTCGCGCTCACCAATACCGGCGGCGCTTTGGCATCGAAGATCTTCCGGGTTGACACCGTGAGCGGGCAGCCGCCGAAATCGGTGTGTATCTATCTATGCACCTCACGCGTCAGATGGAGATACTGATGTATGCTGTATCAGTGTGCGCCTGGATCCGCCTCCATTTCTGTTAAATATACGGCAAAGTATTATCTGTATTGAATCATCGAACGTCGCGTGTTACTGTGCTATTTCAACAAGTCGCATCAACCGACAAGTGTAAGACATTCTGGCGTATTTGAGTACAGTGCTGTCCTCAGCTGTTTGCTTTCAACCGCACTGGCGTCCATGTGACCAAGTACGGATATCGAGCAGAGTTTGAATCGTGGGAACATTCAGGAAAGAAGTCCGGAGCAGGTCTCCTCGCTATATTTCAGTTCATCAGTGGTCTCCGTCATAGAATCCAGCGAACCGTGAACGGATTTCATTCTATGCCATCCAGGACGACGTGTTAATTTGTCCATCTCCCGCCGCCATCAGTTATATTTGTTTTTTTTCTCATGCGGGATCCACATACGACGGAAGTATGTGGTCCGCATGTTGTCCACTTACGGAACAAAGGTAACAAAGCCACCTTTACCAGAGAGAGGGTCCTGGGGAACAAAGCATGCAACAAAGCCGCCCTTTGTCTGATAAAGGCAACTTTGTTGTCTTTGTTCCTTGAGTGGACGACATATGTTGTCCACTTACGGAACAAAGGTAACAAAGCCACCTTACCAGAGAGAGGGTCCTGGGAACAAAGCATGCAACAAAGCCGCCCTTTGTCTGATAAAGGCAACTTTGTCGTCTTTGTTCCTTGAGTGGACGACATGCAGACCACATACTTCCGTCGTATGTGAATCCCGCATGCTTCGGCTTTTGCCCCTGGTGTCAGAGCCTAATGCAATATACTCACGGTAGCTACGAAATGGGTACAGCCGAGCAACACAGCTAAAAACCAGAGCTGCACTCGAGTGGTGAATTGGCATTCACACCATCATTCGCGGAGAGATAAAAATGAAGTGCTTTGTGGGACATAGCACTTAAGATGGGAAGATCCCCCATGATACGTGATTCGATGGATGATTGTTATCCCGCCGTCCTTGTTATAAGGTCCCCCGCCCAGAATAAACATTGAATCCCCCCTCACATGCCGTCTCTCAAGAGCACCTTCAAGCAAATTACTTCCTATCAACTGGGATACACCTCACAGCGCCGTGAGCCACACACCTAGTCCCCCCTCCCTTCCCGTGGTTCATTTGCCTTCAGCATATCCCTGGCGTTGGGCAACTCCAGCAATCCTTGTTGTCTTCCTCTTGATCTCGATGTTCCTGGCCCTTGTCAACAGTGCATAGAATGTCATTTGGCAACCCAAACCAAGCTAATTAGACCCTCAGTTCCGCTTTCCGCCTATGATATCGTACAGGAATCCACCTATCACCCAAACAGCACACTGTCTCCTCTCCTCTTCAGCAAGCTGGTGCCCCATATGCTCCAAAGCCCCCAGGACTCTTTTGAACCACATGTGCTAACGGTCGGGGACACCCTTGCGGCAAACAATTCGGTCTTCAACTTTACCATCGTCGGGGCATGGGACGAAAATTTATCCCCGGTGGCCTCTTTCTCCTACTATAACAATCCCTTCTCGGAGGGCTGTGATGTAGTCAGTATCGACCTACCACCCCCCCGTGTCCTCTGGAGTCTGATACCTGATCCAGTCCAACATCACATTTGTGTTGACTAAGGCCAGCACTTTGGTGGTGAAAGGCATCATCTTCCCTTCCCTGCCAATGCTAATCTACAAACACAGGTTGATGTGATGTGTCTTATTCCCACTCGCTTTCGGATGACCTCAACCATCCAAGAAGACCTCCTTGTCGGTAATCCCCTACGAGAGACTGTCACTGACGTGTGGTCAGACTTGGTGAGCAGAATGACAACCTTGTGAGACCAACTGGAACATAAGGATCATATCTAGTATGGTGTTCTTGGTGACCTTTGGTTGTACGTATAAGCCGGCTCTTGTGTTCAATGTGACCTCAGATCGCTATGTCAAGGCCACCATGGAACCTCTCCCAAGTCTCTGCGAGTGTCATACCGTGTTGTGACTGTAACACGATCCCACCTGGCAACTCCCTTCCTACAGAACCACCCTGTCGAGTGCAGGTGGCACGGCTGGTGGGATCTCAGTGGAACTTTGAAGTTGATGATGGTGGGGGGTTGGGTTGGAGCGCGGGAGCCCCCAAACAAAAGCCATTCTCAACATCCATATTTGGTACAATGTTCTCAGGGGAAACTTCTGAGCCCTACAACTGGGGTGGGGCACTCGCGGTTAAATCGCCGGCCGGCTTATGTAATGGTTTCACACGGTTCGACGGTTTGCATTTCCGATCCATCTGAAACCGTGTCCGTTTTGTACCGCACCTCGCCAAAAATTAGGCCACAACATCGAGGGCAAAGAAAGACTACTTGAGAGTGAAATGACCAGAGGAATTTGGGAATTTCGAAAATTCCAGAAAATAATCGGCGTTTCACCAAATGATTTGTCTCCCATGGCAGCAATAGTGAGCATATTGAAAATTCCTCTGGTCATTTTACACATATGTTGTCTCTCTGCTAGCCCAGTACATCGGCCGGTCGAACGAAATTCCACCCGCAACTGCATCCGACGGCCCGCCGCGGACATCATTATGGGTGGGAATGTGGCGGTGCCCTGACGGCGCTTAGAGGCGTCGCTCACTTCGCGTCCTCCGCGCGCGAGCCCGGCGTCGCCATGGCCAACAAGAAGACCTCTAAACGTTTGGACAACCTATCCAAGGCCCATGAAGCCCGTTAGACCAACTTCGTGAAGGAGAATATCATCCCACCACTCGCTTCACCTCCACATACTGTACTATTTCATTCAATTCGTCTGTCACGCGTCACGCCGATTTCTGGGGACCCCGGCAATAATTTTCTTTCGATTTTAGCGGAATTTGGAGATTTGTCGGAAAAACCTTTACGTCACGTGACAGATGAATTGAATGAAATAGTACAGTACTCGGACCCGTGCCAAAGACTATACATCGACTCTGGAAGCCCGAATCGACGCGCGAGACGCTCACATATCCACTCTATCTGCTGCTAATGCTCGACTATCCTCGGAAAACACGCTCCTTCGAACCCAAATTGACGAAACTCGTGAACGAATGTCGGCGCTGGAGGCCGACAATGAAACCAGCCTACATGAACTAGAGGCGGCCAAGGACGAACTACTGTCTGCCCACCGCGATCAATTTGCGGTTGACTCGGTCCACTTCATGGCGCCGCGCCTCCCGCACCTCGAGCAGATTCTGGTGGCCTTTCTGGAAGGCCCCGAATTTGCGCCTGACAGCATGATCAATCTTCTCCCTCCTGCCGAAAAGTTTCCGATTTGTATACCACCGAAGCGACCTGATTGAAAGTCTCCTCAGCGGCTGGTGAGTCCATCCCGCACCCGATCTGCACTGTCGGCCATTTCAGCGCACAGGAACCATCACAAGATTCGCAACGATACAGATTCTTTCGCCGCAGCAAAGCTAGTGACGGAGGAGGACTCCCTTTACATCATGCGACTGGCGCGAGTGGAGGATGCCAGTGGGGCGATGCGGGAGCTCCGCGACGCCCTGCTCGCATTTAAGCAGCGGGCCGTCGAGGAGGCACGGGCGAAGCAGAAGGCGAAGGAAGATGAGACACTTGCAAGAACTGCCGAGCTCCAGTCGATCCGCATCATCGTCGACCCGAAGAAACTGGCGGCGTTGAACAAGGTCCTATTGCGCCAACTGATTGATATTCGCAGGGAGCTACTGAAGGAGGATACAATCGCCAAGACCAAGCTCAAGGACATGGAGAACAAGCCGGACAGGCTCGCCGCAATTATCGCCCCGGATGAACAGTTTGTGTTTTTGTCACTGTTGAGGCGGACAGCTGAACCATTCCAAATAGTCGACTGGCGTCCCGGACAGACCAGAATAGTGTAGATACATCGAAATAGGCGACTTATGTGCTGAAATGGATCAAATTTGCTGAGATTGTCCACAAGTGCTGAGGAAATAATACTCTACAACAGGATCATGTCAAGAATGAATAGTTCAAACAGCACTAATGAGTTCTGTGAGACGGGGGCCACGTACGAGATTATTTACTAGTCCCTGCAAGGCGCTACAGGTCATATCGTGTAGATTCAGAACCGATCAAACCCGCCATCAAAGTGCCGATGTTGCGAGTGCGTTTGCTCAGACACCAGGAACATCGGTGCTCTCTAGATTTGCGGAAGTGCTTATGATATGCGCAAGGAGGGCCTAGCTTGTTTCCAGATTTTACGCGGCACTTCTACCGGAGCTGTTGCTCTTTCGAACCAAGGTTGAATTCTCCCGACGGAATGAGCCATCGAAATACATGAAAAGCACCTGAGACGACGGTTTTCGGGGATACAATACATCTGCTTTAGGCCCAGATGCTGAATGAAAAACATTGACGATCAGCGCCTTAATTGCTGAGCTCTAGATCAAAAGGAATAAAAACCGTCGAACCGTGTGAAACCATTACATAAGCCGGCCGGCGATTTAACCGCGAGTGCCCCACCCCACTACAACACTCTTTCGTTTTTGACACT
Source organism: Mycena filopes (assembly GCA_029281495.1). Lineage (NCBI taxonomy): Eukaryota > Fungi > Basidiomycota > Agaricomycetes > Agaricales > Mycenaceae > Mycena > Mycena filopes. The sequence continues at coordinate 1,450,573 of JARIHR010000020.1, read as the reverse complement.
GCCCAGCACAAACGACCTCTTCCAAAATCTATTCCAATGCCTGTACCACCTCGCACGCCTGGAGCTTGGTATCATTGTGGAAAACCAGATCTTCAACTCACCCCTGATGTTCAATAAAAGTATCTCAACTGTCTACACCCCCAGCATCATTGCAACCAAATTCATCGTAGCCGCGAATGACTCCCGGGCATCCACCTCCAACACGACCCTGATGAAGGAATGGGCGGACATCGTTCACATCTTCAACACAACCGACAGGGTCCCTGTTATCAACTACCTTCGACCGGTGCCGCACCTCAAACCACTAGGCTCAGCACTCACCAGCGTATTTGTCTCCACATTTGCCATGGTCTCCGTCCTGTGGACTGTATTCTCCCTTGTGGCTGGCATCATCGCAGCACGATCGGAAAAGGGCAGTACACGTGAGTTCAATACTCTTTCTAACGAGGTCGACACGACTGATTCCTTGGTCTGCAGAGGGAGGGTTTACCCCGCACACCCTAGAGGACCGCATTGACACTTACGGTGTCGCTATTGATACCTATGGTATTGATATAGCTGAGATAAAGCTCTCCTTGAGGTCCTTCAAACGCACACAGCTCGCCCTAAAAAAGCGAGGGCTGCTCGAAGATGATGACGAGGAGGGTAGCCTAGAGTCATCCATCGCCTGCACAAGTGAGTTCAAATCATCAAACAGGTGAAATTAACCGCTAAAATGGGCTGGATAGGCGGGCAAGAGGAAAAGTCGACACTCTTGGTGCATCGCACGCAGTCAGACTCTTATTCTGCCGTTTGAAATATCTCTGTGGACCATTCATTGGCTGGTATAGCTATCTTCCTAAAACATTTTGTCATCGTGTCTGGCTACAAAGTTCATATTGTCAGATCATTTGCTTGCTTTTGCATTGGCTAGAATACTTGTATTCTGCCTGACTTGGGACCCTAAACTCAACGCAACGTTTCATGCTTCAAGCTCCGACTCGGCCCGAGCGTGCGTCGTTGATTGCCGCGGGCAAATTATTGCGACTCCGACGTGCCGCTCGCGTCGGGGTCCGAAGCCCACAGATGTTGTCGTTTAGAAACACCACCAAGCACCAGTGTGTTTGCGTCCTGCCAAATCATTACAATTAATAGTAAGTGGAGTACAGAGGCGGGTGTAGATAGTTAGTGGGTACATAAGTGAGTATTCCGTGCAAAAGCGTCCCGCATCTGGGAATCCAGTCGAATGTCTAAGGACGAGGAAGGAATCCCTTCCTCGGTACGCCATTATCCTACGCTCGGGAGCGAATTATCTCCCCACTGGCAGTAGGGTGATACCCTACTGTCCCCTCTCCTCCTCTTTCACCCGCTTCATCTCCTTCCGCATCGCGCCCGCACGCTTCACCACATCCCTCAGCCGCTCAGTATGGTCCGGGCGCCACCCCTCCGGCAGCCTCTCCACGCCCAACCACGTCCGCACCCAGCTCAGCGGCGCGCCCTCCCGCCCGCCCATCTTCTTCCCCCACACCCCCAATATAATCGCCATCTCCCCGCGCGCAATCTCCGCATGCAGCGCATCGAGCGGCGGGCACACGCGCTCGCGCCGGATGCGCGTGCGTATCACGTCCGCCTGCGTCACCACCACCTCGCCCTCCCCGGGCCCACTCGCCCCCACGCCCGTCCCCGTCTCCTCCGCCGCGCTCCTTAGCACGGCGGCGGCGAACTCGTCCACGAGCGCGGGCTCGATGGCGATGGGCGCGTCCGCCTGCCCCGGGGGGCAGTCCGCGTGGACGATGGAGGCGTCGTGCTCGACGCCGTTGTGGAGCCCGAGGTCGTAGAGCGAGATGCGCCAGCGCCAGGGGTAGAAGAGGCGCTTGATGAGGAACCAGCCGCCTGTGGTGAGCAGGAGGGCGAGCGGCGCGGAGAGGCCGTAGCATGCTTGCAGGCCGCGGTAGATCGCATAGGGGGATATGGATTTGCCGTCCCGCCGGCTACCGAAGATAAAAAAGAAAGGTCATGGTCAGTCTCAATTTTTTTTGAGGGGAGGGGGGGAGGGGGGAGAAGACGCACATGTAGCCGTGGTTGGCCATAGCGTTGATGGCGGGACACACGGAGCGCGCGTCCCCCGGCGCGGGGGCCTGGTATTGCCCCGTCACTGGGCACGCCTTGAGGGGGGATCTTTCATCGATTGCTGGGTGCGTGGCGGGGAGGGATGTCATGGCGGGTATGGTGGGTTGGGGAATCAATGAGAACTAGCGAAGTGAAGGCGAGGGAGCGGGGTTTTATAGAGACGCGCCATGCGGGCCCGATAAATTTGCTCGGTGATATTTTGCGAGCGAGGTGCCAACGATGGGAACTGATAAACCAGGGCGCGAATCCTGTGCGACGGGTGGGCGGTGCAGGTTAGCAGATGTTTCAAGTGTCCGGGTCGGTACTCGCAGCAAGACTGAGGCATGGATCGTGTGTCGGGGGAAGGGCGGAGGAGCGGCGTCTTGACTCTCGGGGGGAAAAGACCGCAGTTGCCGACAACCTCACAAGTCGTCAATGAGACAGTTTTTTTAACGGTTTCGGTTATTGCCGGGTATTGCTATTGCCGGATGCCGATCTGTCTCCGCTTTCCCTCCTCCCCCTCCTCCCACCACCTTGAAACTGGGAAGCCTGCTCCGCTGTGACTCAACTTTGGCTTTTCGCTCGGGCGTATGTCTTCCGAGCTCGTCTACCGCGCACTACACTGGTTCAATTGAATGGCGGGACGTTGACGGCGGGAGCTATGATGTGGACGCAGTGAGCGCTGTATCACTTTGCATTCATCATTCCAGCGAACATCTGCCTTGCATACCCTGTATTGGACGTCTGCCACACTCCCAAGAAAGATTTTGCACTGCAGAAACAGCTTGCAGTTTCCTCAGCAGTAACTGCACTAAGTCTCTAATGCGTTATTGAATGAGCTAGCAGGTTCCATTCTCTCGCTCACAGTTTTCGCCCTTGACCAATGTCAGCCTCCATCGGATCCTATTCTGGTCCGTCGCTTCTGGGACTTCTCTTCGTCATCGGATCGCCCCAAGTCCGCCTAAATTTGTCTTAGCTCACAGCCGACGCTTTACGATGAGCCGACCCATCGCAGGCTCATTCGGGACAAACTTCTCCGCTCCTCGGTCGTCCATTTTGGGCGTTGCCGGACCGCCCGACGGCGCACCGTCACCTCCGACCGCTAAATCTCTGGATTCCTTGCTAGTGTGCCCGCCAGATAATTTTGGCTCAGCACCATTGACAGGATTCCTCCTCCTGGGGCGGTCCCCATCGAAGGTTGTGTGGAGAGCGATAAACTCCAATCCAACTCGACAATTGAATTACCTATACGTTTCAAGCTAAGTACGCAACTCGATATCGTACCATCGGGAGACTCGGGGGTTAACGTTCGAGCTAGTCCACGCGCTAATTTCTAGATCGGCGTCCAGGGAGGCTTCGGGCCATTCGTCCTCGCGGCATTCCTCCGTGGTACTCCACACCGCTAACGCTAACTCGCCGTTCATCTCAACTCGGCGACACGCGCCGCTTCCGTCAACAGACGACGCTTCTGCAGCTCACGACGGGGGCCGAACATCCAGCTGGTTCAATTCACCTTATCGGCCAAGGGACGCAACTCGGTATCGGGTTCAAGTTCGCTTTATCCACACCGCGCGGTTCTGGTTGACTTGTTGATTGTTACTTACTTCCACGCCAGTGTTAGATCGCCGTTTACCGCAGCTCAGCTCGGAAATTCGCACCATCTGCATTCTGCACTCTGGAGGCTTCGGGCTCTCGGCATTTAGAATTTTCCGAATTTCGTATGTCCGCCGAGGTGTACAGTGCCAGTGCTAGATCGCCGTTTACCGCAGCTCGGAAAGTCGCGCCGACTCGAGCCGGAATCTCTCCCGGCAACATGCAACGGTCCCGTATGTAGTTCCGCTCTCCAACTGGTGAGTACGCGACTTGCTTTCACCTTATGCCCGCATTATTTGACTCATTGCTTTCCAGATCGGCGGCTACATAGGATGGATGGACCATAATACCGTCCTACAACATTTCCAGCGCTTCCGCCGCGCTAGCATCTGCATTCTGGAGGCATTTTTCCGCATGTCGTACGCCGAGGTGTACAGTGCTAGTGTTAGATCGCCGTTTCCCCAGCTCAGCTCGGAAACTCGCGCCGAGCCAGGATCTCTCCCGGCAACATGCAACACTATCCGAATTTCCGCTCTCCAACTGGTAAGTACGCGGCTTGGGATTCACCTTATGCGCGCATTATTTGACTGATTGCTTTTCAGATCGGCGGCTACATAGGATGGATGGACCTTAATACCGTCCTACAACATTTTCAGCGTTTCCGCCGCGTCAGGCTCTTGGCATTTGTATTTTTCCGTGGGTCGTACGCCGCGGTGTACAGTGCTAGTGCTAGATCGCCGTTTACCTCAGCTCGGAAAGTCGCTCCGACCCAGGATCTCTCCCGGCGACATGCAACGGCCCCGTAGTTCCGCTCTCCAAGGGACGATAGAGAGCGATGATCGCGACAATCCGCCGTCCTGCACGACACCATCTCACCCGCTCATACATCTCAACCCCCACGGGCCAGAACCTCAGCTCTCGAGGTTTCCCGTCGAGCCGACACTCCCTATCCCGACGTCACCTACCCCCCTGCAGCCCGCGATGAATCGCGGGGTACACGGACAGGTTGCACTGGTGGCGTTGCGGTAAGACCTCCCCCACGTCCTCCGCGATCGCAACCTACGGTCCCGGTGAGTCCAAATATACATCCCAGTGGATGTTGACTCTTGCTGAGGCCGCGGACAATATATACCACAGCGCTGACGCCCCCAGCGCCTACCCTCTGTTACCGAACTTCTGTCCCTGTGGGTCCAACGACGTTCTGCATACACTCCTCCCACGACACACTCCATATCTAGCGCCCCCCTACCCCAAATGGCAGTTTCCCAAAACGGTGCAGCGCGCCCTTGTCCTCTAACGCTCACAGCGTCTCACGCGCTGTTGCCTTACACGCTTTGGGTATAACTGAAGCGACGCCCACATTGCCCAAATTCGGCCTCGGATGGTGGGCGTCGGCTGATCGCGCAATCTTGAGTGCCCGGCGCCCACAAAACCGCCCCGCACTGCACCATCTCCGCCCGCCGCCGACGCTCGCTTAGTCGCACTTGCGCTGATCAGCCACTCTGTCCTGTACCCTGTACTGCGTTTATCCACCTCGGGAGTGCTGTTCCGCTGGGTTGAGACACTATGCATGCACTGTGGGCCCACGACGAGCTTCTGCTGATGCTCTGGACGCTTCGGGGTCGTCGGGCCTGACTATTTAAGCTAGCGAGCGGGGCCCTCGAGATCGCCGTCTGTCGCCCCACTCCCGTCGCCCCACCCCCCTCCGAGTCCGTTCTGCTCTACGCCCATGACCATGACCATCACCACGTCCTCTGCCAGCGCTATGGTTTCTGCTCTCCCCCCTACGGCCGGCAACAACAACCACTTTCAGCTCGTCTCTGCGTCTGGGCTCGGTGCGTTGGAGCTGGGGATCGTGTGCGGGGTGTTTTTGTTCGGGATGCTCGTCGTGCAGGTGTATGTGTATTACATCTGCAACTCGGATCGCCCCTTGGTCCGGCTCTTGGTGCGTACTGCAACCCAATCACCATCGAAATGCGAACCCGGACTGAGTTCCATATCGTGCAGGTTGCTGCAGTTTTGTGGGTGTTGCTCGTGCCCTTGCTGTGGAATGGCGAGGCTGACGGTGCTGTGAAATGAATGTCCTTGCAGCATCCTCGAGGCGGCGCACACAATCGCCACCGCGCAGGCGATTTATTATTGGACCATCACGCTCGGCGACGTCCCCAACAAACCCGGGACGGTCCCCGGGTTGGGTCTGGGGATGATATTCGAGATGCTCCTCACCTTCCTCGTCCAGGTGCGCCTTCCTTCCTTTCCCCCTGCTCATTCATTTTCCCTTCCCTTTGACCCCATCAACTAACGTATCATTATCTGCGGTTGATACATGCAGACATACTACATCCGCCGCGTGCACCTCTTCTCCACCAACACGCCCCTCGCCGCCGTCCTCTTCACACTCTCCCTCCTCCGTCTCGGAGGCGGCATCACGCTCGCGGTCGGCAGCTTCCTCAACCTCTCGCACGAGCCGGACTACTTCGCGCTGCAGGACCGCCTCGCGTGGCTGGTGACGACGACGTTCAGCGTCGGCGCCGGCGTGGACGTGTGCGTCGCTGCGTCGCTGTGCGTGTATGTGTGGCGGTGGAAGCGGGAGCCCGTTATGAAGACGTGCGTGGTGTTGATGGTTGGACTTTCATTGGCTCACATCTCCCTTTGTGCAGAACCTCCCAGTTGGTCAACCGGATTGTGTTTTGTTCTATCCGTACGTTCGGTTTCCCTTGTTCGGGAATTTGGCTCAGTCTTCGTTCACGACTTAGAAACGGGGTTGATTACGAGGTAGCTCAAGCTTTACCTCTTCACCGTTCCTCCAACTGAACTTCCCGATAGCGTTGTCTCCGTGACGGTCGTCGTATGCGTACGTCCTGCGTTCCATGGTTGATTATTTGAGCTGAATTGACTTCATATTGCAGTTCCAACTGATGAAGGATAATTGTACGCAGCTATTCACCGGCTTTATCCACCCACTCACGACCCGACCTTTAGACATCTGGATGGGAGTCTTCGCCATCCTCGGGAAACGTACACCTGTCGTCCACTCCCTGAGTAACTGCGAGCTAATATTGTCCGACACAGTATACTCAAACTCCCTCCTGGCCTCGTACATCATTCTTATCCTATCCAACTCACAGCTGACTACAACTTAACAGCCTAAACATCCGTTCCCTGCGTCGCAAAATGGACCCGCGCACATTCGCGCTCTTCTCCGACGACTCCGTGCGTACATACCTCTCCTCCCGACCCCACACAATCCTTACGCATGCGGAAATTCCAAGCAGCAAATCGACGGTCTTGTCCCAGACGACGTCGAGTTCGCGCGAGGCTCCAGTGTGGAGTCACCACCCTCATTCCAACCTTGCCCTTCCGGGTGCTCATCCACCAGGACTGACGCCACGTTATCGACGTCGGTGGGCCCAGAACCGCAAACGACGCCAGCCGACTCTTCGCTGGACGTGCCGCTCAAACCGATAGCTGGCGTATAGCAGGAGGAGGGCGAAGTCTAAGTTTCGTAGATCATTCAAATAATTTGTAACCTGTACATATTTCACCGTCTAAACGCAGCTGTATCCTTTTCGAAAACCCGAAACTGATGCCCGAGATGCCCGAGGCGGTTGAACTTCCGTTCGGGAATTGCCGAAGTGACCTTTATGCTGAGCGGGAAGAGAAGAACGTGCCTGGGCTATTTCTACCGTGGGCTCTGTCTCCCTCAAACACGGCCGCGTCGACTAATTCCGTTGACGCTATCGGGATTGCAAGCCAGCGTGAATGTGACGTTAGAAATCTCGGTTGTAGTCAATTCAGTTTCTCGCTTTGCTCCTGAGGCTGGACCCTTCCCAAACGTATCGGCCACATATGCATAACTTACCCCATCGTAATAATAGCTGCTTTGAACAGCCACTTTCCCCGCTGTCTTGATCTGCGGGTTCATGAGCTCGACCGGGTTTGTATAGGGAACGCATATTCGTTGGCACGGCTGATGCGGTAGGTATCTCAATTGTACCAACTTATAATTAACTGCGCTTGGGTCGGGCGCGTCTTGTGTATACATGCGGCTCGGACTTGCGGGTGGAAGGTTCCTTTGTGTATTGCGTTCAATTGCTCAATGCCCGACAGATTGAACTCAGGCCCCGCAGTGAAAGTAAGTATGCAAACCGCGACTTTGCTTTACTCGAGAGCGCCTTCCTAGGCGTGAGTTGATTTATAGTCCTTCACGACAACATCCAACCAGTCCGACTGAATTCCATCTCGGGGTCGCTTCGCTGGCCCGCGAGGCCCGGCGACGTATCACTAAAGCTTTCCTTGCGGTCTGTATTGCCAGGATGTGGAAGGGAGTTTAATATTACTCCCGTGTCTCAGTCTCGTGTTGTTCAAGAGACATTAACCGTCTGCCCTACGATTTCCTTCTCTCTCCCAACCTCCTCAAGACAATGCAAACCTATGGATCCCACAACGCGGGACCACATCTCCATCGAACTAAATTGAAACACTTGCCCAACCCTGCGGCCGCTACGTCGAGATGGCTTGGGGGAATCTTACGAGAGCCGACGATCTTGGCTTCGAGTCTCCCAAAGCTGAATTCCCATATGTACCTTGCTCCCTCATATAAAAGCAGAGCGTCCGCAGGAGTTCATCCATCATCAGGCCACTCACGATGATTTTCAACACCGTTGTCGTCGCCCTCCTCAGCGCCACGCTCTCCTCCGCCGCCGCCATCGGGCCCTCTCCCCCCACGACCCGCGGGATCTTCCCCCTCTTCCCCCTCTTCGAGACATGCGTGAACGAGAACCTCGACACCTGTGTCACCTGGTCGGGAACCGGCCTCGGCACCTCCTGCGGGCGCCTGGACGAGATCTTCAACTCGGGGATCGACCTGGCGAACAAGATCAGCAGCGTCGCGACCCTCGACTCCCGCAGCGTCTGTACCATGTTCACGTAAGTCAACCGTGAACCAACTTTGTGATCCTCCCTGAATAAAACTCGCTTTATCAGCTCGACTACCTGCACCGGACGGTCATTATTCGTCAACGGGACGATCAACGCATTGAGCGCATTCGACTTTGACAACGTCGCGACCAGTTTCACCTGCACACAAGTCGTCTTCTAGAGCAGCGGACGAGAAGGATGTTGGAGTAGACATTAGCATACTTAGCGTTGGAAACACCATTGGGCTTGAAAAGCGTGGCTCCGTGGCTGCTGGCGTTCGAAATAAGGCGGCGTATGAATTGAGAGAAAAAAATGTTCCAAGAAAGACTGTTCTCGACGTAAACATTGGCCAACCTCATGATCATGATCACACCTGCATCCGATAGTGATTTTGAACATCCAAGCGCAGCTCGTCGTTTATGCTCCTGCGCAGGCATCAATATTGGTCCGCATCCAAGGGCGAGAAGGAACCACGGTCCACGTACTCGAACAGAAAGTCAAGATCCGGAGTGACCCGCCGATGAAGCCCATACGAATGGCTGTACAAGTCCAAGGAAAAGAACGGCTTGTCCACACTCGCCGCAACCCACGGGTTCACCACGAGCAAGCCGATGCGGGACGCCTCCTCTTCGCCCGGGCCGTAGATGCTCGTCGTGGTGATCCAAATCGCGTGCAGGAGCGTCCCCTCGCGCGTCTCACTCACGACCCTGGAGTGGATCGCGAGGATGTCCGCCGGGATGATGCACATGGGCACCGGCATGAGATTCTTCACGGTGATGCGCTTGCTTTTCTTCCAACCGGCGGCGGTGGGCACCAAGTCTACGTTCACCATCAGAAGAAACTCGTGCTTCCCGCCGACGGGGTTGGGTGGGCCCATGGCACGAAGTGCATAGAAGATGAGGTGGAGGTTGAAGAATTGGTGATGGTGTATATCGCGTCCGAGCTTGATTGTTTTACCGTTATCGATCGCGACGGCGCAGGTGAGCTTGTGGATCGGCCTTGAACAGAGTCAAGGTGGAACCGGAAAAGAGTAGAGTAGATATGCACCAGTCGGCTCGTTGGCACTCTGCGTTGCAGTAGTTCGCACGACGACACTAGATTCAGGGTCAATAGTCGTGTATTTCAATCCCGCGCGAAGGTTCTCACCTTCTTGCATGTTTTGAGGTTCTTCTTGTCGTTGGTGCGTTTGCAAGTCATGCATGCACTTACGACAAGGTCTGGGTCCAACGCGGCGTGACCAGCTGCCTCGTCCACCTCTATTTTACGAATACAAGGAAGGGACAACTGATGAGGGTCGGCGTGGTTCTGTAGCGGCGGGTTGGAGCTAGACCCGTAGGCGTGAGGCATATCGAAGGCGACAATCTGGGCGGCTTCCAGCGGTCGCAGCCCAGTCTCAGTCTGGAGGACCACAAGCGCGTCGAATGCAGCCCGCGCTTCCGCGTTTGCCGGGTTCGCCGTGAGGACACCAGCGATATCGACGAGCGCCGCTGGGATATTATTGAGGCCCTTTCGGGCCATCGCGCGTCTGTATCTCGCCTTCCATAGCCTGGGTTCGAGGACCAGAGCCCTCCGCGCCGCTTCCTCTGCAGCTGAGTATCTGCCGCAAGTCACCGTGCCGGATGCGCGAAAACCAGCCAGACGACATACCTGGTCAGTTTCAAATACACAGCCGCCAAGTTGGAGAAGTAGGTGGCCACTGGTCCGCCCTCAGCGATGGCGCGTTCATAATTTCTCGCCGCGTTAAGGTAGTCGCCACTTTGGAAGAGTTTGCCAGCCTACCGGTTGGACCAGTCGCGGTTAGAATGCCAGTAGGCTGACAGGCGAGGATGCTCTACTTGCCACCGCATTGAAATGGGCCCCAGCGTCATCGAGAGGTGGAGACATGGCAGAAATCGACCTTGGCGGGGTGAGAGGTTTAGTAACCGTTTACGGCACCACAACGTGGGCACGTGTCAGGCAAATATACACAAGCTACGATGTTCAACTGTCCGACATGCACACGGTCCTCGTGGACCTTGATCGCCTCGTTCAAATCCAAGCGGGAACATGCATAAGGCCGCAAAAAGTCATCTCAAGAGCACAGTCAGGAGAACTTGAAGACTGATCCATTCCGATTTTTTTTTCCGAACCCAAATATGCCAATGTGTATTCCAACGGAGACGGCGAACATTCCTCTAACGCGCTACCCTAAAAGACCACTTGATCGCAGGTGAGGCTTGTCGCGACGTTATCAAAGTTGACCGCGCTCAAGGCGTTTATGGTTCCATTAACGAACAATGACCGCCCGGTGCAGGTCGTCGAGCTAAATTCGCAACATCACAATTATTATTCAGTTGGTCCTGGTTCAAAATTCCGATCAAGACTGACGTGAACAGGGTGCAGACGACGCGCGAGTCGAGCGTCGCAACGCTGCTGATCTTGAGTTGAAGATCTCGTCGAGGCGGCTGCAGGAGGCGCCGAGGGTGGCGCCGGACCATGTGACGCAGGTGTCGAGATTCTCGTTCACGCAGGTCTCGATGAGGGGGTAGAGGGGGAAGATCCCGCTCGTACTCGCAGGCGCGGGCCCGATGGCGGCGGCGGAGGAGAGCGTGGCGCTGAGGAGGGCGACGAGAGCGACGGTGTTGAAAATCATCGTGAGGCTTGATGATGGGCCAGTTTGCTGAGGATGCTCTGGTTTTATACAGCAGAGGGCGTACGCATGGGGATTCAACTTCATCGCTTTCAAACGCGGGACTCGAAAGGAGTAGGCGGGCAAGGGATCCATGTACAAGTAGCGGCCGCAGCGCCCCCGGCTATTATGCTCGTCAATGGTTTGAATCAGTTCGGGTGGGGATCGCGTGGCCGCGTCGCGCGGGATCGACCCGTCATTCAATGAGTTCACAAGGATGTCGGAAGTGGAAGGAAATTATTGCAGAGGGATAGGATGCCTCTGACCACTGGGACCTGGAGATGTGGGTGAATATCGAACGCCTACAGTATCCCATTTCGTCTCAATACACCTCGGGACCCAATGTTCACCGGAAGCAGAGTGGGCACTCAACTGATGTTTCAGTGAAACGCCGCCGGACCTCACGGAGCTGTCAGTGGCGGCGCAACCCCAAGATGGTTCAATTCAATCGTTGAGGCTGAACCCACCAATACGCCTCGGGTTCAATGGACTTGGCAATCCTCCCCTGAAAAATTGAATACCGGTTCCAGTCGAAAGTAAGCGGATGCGCTTCATGCATTAACTGCGGAGTGAGCTTGAATTTTGCAGCTACTGCTGGCGCTTTAATTAAATTCACGGACTGAGGTATCTCGAATCATATACTGCCAAATGGGCGTGCCGCGCACTTGAGCGGGGTTCAAGAGCCGCATCGCCAAGTTCCAACTCTTTCGAACCCAGTCCGTCCAAACACGGGATTTGATTGTGATTGGGGATACATTACTACTACTGTACAGTATTATACATAGCTACTCATAATCGCTCGTGTTTTGCAAGGTCGTCAGTGTCATGAATACTCTAAGCAACGCTCAAACCGCGCCGACGCCATCATGCGCGCCAAGTCCGCCCGTCGCCGCCGTATCTCCCGCGTTGTAGCCGGCACCCGTCTTCTCGTTCGGGTGCCCGTTGGCGTTGGCGTTGCGGCGGTGCCGGTTGACAAGCGCGCGCACGGGGACGAGCGCGGGCGTGAGGAACAGCAGCACCACGAGCAGCTCCGCGAGCGCGGCGAGGGGGTACCACAGGTGCTCGTTCGCGAGCGCCGCCTTCGCGCGCTGTGTCGTAGTGGCCTGGCCGGTCGCGCGCTGGTGGATGGTAGAGGCGTAGTAGAGGATGCGAAGGAGAAGGAGGAGGGAGATGAGGAGGAGGATGAGGTGGTGGTAGTTTTTCGCGCCGTTGAGGGCCGAGTGGGCGGGCGCGGTACCGGCGCCGGGGGCGGCGGCGCCATTCCCAGCGTGGGTGAATTTTTTGCGTACTACAAGGGGTGCAGTGGTTAGTCTCGTTGAAAGAGCGAGAAGAGCGACGAAAAATCACGGGCACGCTCGATGTGGATACCGAGGAACGTAAGGAGGAGGATGAACACCGTCACCACGAGGAAGATGTACGTCGACGCCTGCGTGAGCTTCCCGCCCGTCGCCGTGCGCCCCGCCTTTGAGCCCAGCGCGAATGCCACGCCGATTATTCCGAGGATAACGGACGTCAACAGCAGAAGCTCGATGAAGCGCCCCTTGTGGACGCGGCCCATGCTGCGGTGCAGCCGGCTCTGCCCGCGGTCGATTTTCGCGAGGCGCCGACGGTCGTTGAGGAGGCGGTGTGCGGAGAGGAGAATGGAGAAGAAGCCGATGTTGTACAGAACTTCGTACGCTATCGCCATTTTGCGATTGAAGGCGGCGTTATGGTGGTTGCTGGCGATTGCGGCGCGAAGGCTGAATGATATGACACGCACTTGAGGGGAAAGAAAACGCGTCAGCCAGGGAACTGAAGAGGGGGGTGGCATACGCACGCAGGGAGAAGAACGCAAGGAAGCCGAACACCCATCCGTGTCGGCGCACCGCTTGCACGGAGTACCAAATCATTACGAGGAAGTAAATGACGGCGAAGAGGATCGGGGCCCATTTGCTTTGGATGCCAATGATTTGAGCGTAGTTGGTGGCCATGGTGGGGCTGGAATGTGAGTCGCTGGACAAAGAGGAGACCGCTTTTAAAGCGAGTTCACCGATTGCCCTCCCATGACATGTTGCGGTGAGATGATGCTTGGGGTCGGTCATGTTCAAGTTGGGCGGACCCCATTTCTATATTTAGGGCTAGGGTCGGCAATGAGTTTCGTTTCTTTATGCTCCAGTTTCGACCGGTCCAGAAAGCTCGACGAGGCACACGAGTCTCCGTTCTTTGGTTGAAGAGAGGAACACTGTATCACATAAACTGCGCTCTGCGGCGAACTAAATCGTGGAGCCGACCTTTGAATAGGTCTTCCGAGTGGTTCCGCAAATGGGGCGTGGAGCGCGCATGTCATATAGAAGTTGGAAGAGGCGCTTCCCCAGGCAAGCAGGGAACTGGGATAGGGAATTCGTCATCGGGGAGGCGAGTGGGAGTAAGTTCTTGGAACAGAGGATATGTGCGGCAAGGAGGAGCTGGAAAGCGTGTACGAAACGGCCGTCGACGACCAGTGGGACCTGGAACACTCAGAAACTTGAAGCGCGGAACGGAGTCGGCAAAGGAGACCAAGCTGAAGTGGAGTGATACGACTGGTCATCGCGAGCTCAGGGGCGCAACTTCTATAGCCAGGGAGTGAGAGCAAGCGGGCACAGTGGGAGCAGGAAGAGAGTCGTGACGGTCGCGGTGACGAGGTCTGGGCGCCGGTGATCGGAACAATATCCGTCACGTTCAACTCCGCTCAGACTCCGACCGAACTCCGCCAGAACTCCGCCGGCCCTTCAGTATGTAAGTGATTCAACCGGTATATCGCTCCGGGAGGGGCGGAGAAGCTCTGACGCCTGGTGCATGTCTCGGTACTCTGAGGTAGCAGGGGTTCTCCCTCGCCTCCAGTCCAGTGACAGATTGAACCGAAAGTTGAACCGTGGGAACTGTTACGTACCGGCGCAGTCTCACCCGCATCCGTAAATCGTGGCTCCCGTCGCAGCTAGGATCACACCATATCATTTGCCAGACAGTGGAGAATCCTGAGTGCACATATCCCGAGTTGTCCTTCTGCCCTGGTTGTATCATCGACTCGCTCTAAGCTGCTCTGGGTCCGCTCGTAAGTTTAAATCGCGCTTGCTCTGGCGCTCAGGGCTCACCTTGATTTCCTCAAAATGATTACGTTGCCTTGCGTAGCAGCCGGACGCTAAAGGTAGATTCCGGTGGATTCACGGCTGAAAGGGCTTTTCTTTCACAACAGCGGACGGTCGCCAAAACACAAAATAAATACAGAAATGCAAGTACTTAGGTCCGTATAAAGTGTGGATGATAGATACAGGAGTCACTTTGAGTATCGGGTCGATTCGGGCACACCGTCTCCGAAGTCAGACCGCGGGGAGAACGGGTCCTCGAACACAGGGCTATACTCGTCGGCACGAACAAGTGCCGTCCCTCTTCCGGGAATCGAGCCCAACACAACATCCAACTTCGCGCCCTCGTGGATATCCTTGCGGTTAAGCCCGCGGAACGTGTTACTCAACCCACCAGCCGCTGCAGCAGCCATCAAGTGTAGCGGGTTGGACGGGTCGAACCGGTTCGATTCCGGTGGAATCTCACCGGTGTGGCGGTAAACCGCGACAACGACAACTGCAATCGTGGCCAGTGCGATGAGCGTCCCGGGAATGAGAACCCACCGGGCAGTTCCCGCAGGGTATGCCCACCCCAATGTCTCGGTGTGGAATGTGCCGTTGGTTGGGATGCTCATGTTCAGCGGCACCCCGTCTGGGAAGGTTGTGTTGGAGGAGACACATCCACGGAAAACCTGGGAGCGATGTCAGCTGTGCTCGACACAGAGTGAAGTATGACATACACTGCCCGTATATTCAGCGACTCCTCGCAGATATGCCTCCTGTTCGGACCGTGAGTTGAGCAAGAGTTTTTGGTTGAAGGAATACACATACCAACGGTTTCAACATCTGCTCTCGCGTCCGTTTTCCCTGGTACATGATGGCATTGAGATGGTCGCCGAGGATATTATTTCCAATCCCCTGCGACAACCACACCATATTGAGGTGCGTGGCCACCGCCGAAAGCCCAGTAGGGCCGTCCGGATCTGGGATGACCCTGCTATTTGGTTGAATCGTCGCATTGACCACGGCGGTCGTGTAATCCACGTTCATTGTCATGATTTCCGGGCTCACAGCACAGACCACGGTTGAAAGCCAGTGGTACTTTCCATGTCCGACGAGGATCACACCTACAGTGTTCATCAGCGGGAATCTCAGGAAGGTAAGCTACACACTGTAACCCGCATCAACCCCTGGGCAGACAATGAGCATGGCATAGTTGTTCTGGTCCGGTTCGGCATATGCGTATGTATAATTCACTGCCGGCGCTAGGGTTAGCCGTACGATAGATGGCAGAAATTGAACTCACACTCTGCAGGCATTGGACATGGCGAGGTCACTTCGGAGTAGCGCAGATACCAATCCTCTATTCTTGTTGTCGAGCGCGTAATTGCCGGTGTTGTGTCATTGGTGAGGTTTCGGAACTGGCATGATACATTGGCCGTGAATCCTGCAGCAGGACACAACCCATAATAAGTCCAGGTGGTACACTCCCCTTTAGTTATTCCTCACCCTGCTGGATCATCGAGTAATTGGACGAAAAGCTCGTGGTTGGGGGGCGGGACACATTGTGCGTTGTTACCGGAATAAAGGAGTTATTGGTGAACCAGGCGCTTGCATCCACGGAGACCAGATATGCAGGAAGTATACCGCCTGAACCGAGTGAGTAGACGTACGATGGAAACCCACACAGTGATTACCTGTCGAAACATTCCAAACCTCTCCCATCAACGCGAATGCGGAGGTTTCGCCCACAGACCCTCTGGCGGCTGCATACCCACTTTCAGTCTGGATGGCATAAAGCGACGAGTTGGAAGCTTGAAATATCTTCAATGTCATGTGCAAGTGAGGCACCAGAGAGAGATCGTACTGTCAGAGTATATGCAGTAGTCAAGATCCCCGCGGTCCTGCATCTGACGCAGATCTGCGCTGGATAGATCGAGTTCTGACCCGACGAGCGGGGTCGAAAATGTAATTGTCACCGGCGTCAGAAGGGTGGTCCACCTAGAAGGCGAAATAAGTATGCCACGCGGGCAACGGTAATATAACTCACCCAGATGTCTGAACCCCAGTCAAAATAAAGAAAACGAAAGAGATGATCGGCCATTTCCATCCTCGGCGATGGAATACCACTGAGCGGGTTGCTATGCTCACACTAGCGCCCAGAGTGGCCAGGGACATGGGACGATACAGGTAAAGCGACATTGAGCGACGAATCGCATGAGAGAATAGACTGAACGAAAAAGGATTAGTTAGTTGGCACGTCAGGGGGAAACCTTACAAGGAGGAAAAACCAGCAAGCACGGTGGCGATCAATGTTGTGAAAAGCGTAACGAGATGCCCGTTATCTTTCACCCACTGCGCCATTCTGGATGGGAGAGGGCTCTGCCCGCGAGCTTTGACCCCGATGAAGAATCCCCATGCTAGGATTTGTAAACCCGATTGGCCGAGGATGAGGAGCGCAGGCCAACCGAAGAATTTTGACCAGAGGCCCACATTTCTGTTTCTGTATGAATAAGGATGATCTGCAAGGAAGGCAAGATAAAGAAACATCGCACCTCGGCGGCGAAGACCCAGGTGGAGTCTCGAGGAGGACGTCGGGATCGAAATCCTTCTCTCGGAGTCCTCCGTCGCCGTACAGCGACTGCTTGTCGTCGAGGGACTCCTTGTCGTCGAGGGACTTTGTCGCTGCGCTGGTGTCCCCATATTTAGGAAGAAAGGTAGTCGGAAAAGGGACAGAATCCGCAAACTTGCGTCGGGAGAACATGAAAGAGAAGGGGAAAGAACGCCAGCTGTCCGCGGGGGCCCACAGCATCATAAAGGCCGAACGCCGTTGACGAAGAGCTATGTTGCTGACAACCGAGCACGGCGTATCCAAAAAGAGGAAAAACTGTTGCTGTCAGCACAGCTCTATTGAATGACGACTCGGGGCAAAGACCAGGCAGATACTATATGGGGTGTCCCAGGCGCCGCGACGCGCGGCATCCGGTGGAGAAGGGGGTGAACGGAAATGCAGTAAACTGTTCGAGTCGTCGAGAGTTCCGAAGGATCGGTATAGTCAAATTCAACGCGGGAGGGCAAGAAAGCATGGGGGTACTTGCGTGCACCATCGAACATGTTGTGCTAGCGTTGTCCTGGTCGTTAAAGATTCGGGCCAGCCTTCAAACGAGTGAGAGTCGGAAAAACCGAATGGGATCTTATAACACGCACCGCAGCGGCGTGGTGGGCGTTCTCATCAAGGCATGATCAAAATGAGTTCAAATTTGAAGAAAGGCTACGCCCTGGAATCAGCGCGTCACATAAGTAGTCCAGCCGTATATATCAGAGGGCTCGGACGGTTCGGCGGGGCAGGACTGGCGGCATGTGCGGGCAGGCGGTCGAGATGCTACGTCGGGTGAGCGAGGTAACTCGAGAAGAGTTATATTATTCCACTGACCGTTGGCGTTGCACGAAGTTCCCCGTCTGAATAGAGGCCAAGTGCGCTGCAGGCGCCGAAGATTTTGCATCGCAGCGAGAATACGGGGGCTTCTTGGAGAGGGTCCGCGGATGCGAGCTGAACGAGGTTCAGCAGGCACGTCGAGGAGCATGGGTTCATGACACAGCCTGAAGAGGAGTCCGGGATCGCGGGAAATATTGCGGATTCAAGAGAATCCGAAATTGAGGTCGGGGGTTGCCGCAAGACAGAGCCAGAAATGGTAGATGTTCGTTTTTTCCCGAATTCCTAGACACCGCCAGAAATCTTACTGCACAAGAATCCGAGCGAAATCGAGGTGGTGGTCCGGAAAAGAGAGTGCCGTGCCGGAGGCCCTGATCCCAAGCCTTGACAAACAATGATCGCTGTTGCTTTTTTACTACAACCACCGTCTGCTCTCACTGCCTGTACCTTGAGGTTTCGACGTCCAACCCTCGGCGATC
This sequence comes from Mycena filopes, assembly GCA_029281495.1. NCBI lineage: Eukaryota > Fungi > Basidiomycota > Agaricomycetes > Agaricales > Mycenaceae > Mycena > Mycena filopes. Next base: position 1,432,312 of record JARIHR010000020.1, on the reverse strand, counting down.
ACTCTGGAGGACGGTCCTCATTAATTTATAGGGTCCTGTTTATAATTCCCACCACTTATAATAAACGGGTTTCAATTTCTGGTTTATAAACAATCACCTTTCCAGCCCCAAATTTTGCCTTTCAGCGGGTTCCTGACAATTTTCGCGCTGCCTTTGGCCCAAGTTAAACAGGAGAGGCACGGCACTTCCGATGCCTAAAAGGAAGTCTACATTGATCAGAACCGTGAGTCGGCCTTCAAGGTCAATATGTGACATGCCCAGGGACCCTTCTACAATCTGTCCACCAAAATTTGCAACAACAGTGAGTAGTACTGTTTTTTTTCGTTCAAATCGACACGGGGGGTGACGCGTGACAAGTTTAACCAATTCGACAATTCGACAGAGGCCCAAACGGTGCGTGACAGCAGAAAATTTTCGACGCAGCCCCGAAATCATGGACTCAGGTTCCATCTCAACTACTACTGATTCCCACAACATTTAGGCCATCAAATTGGACACAGAGTACATTTTTCAGGTTCTTTGCTCTCGAATGCTGATTGGACTTGTTTTCAACTAAGAAATTCAACCACACAGCAGAAATTTGAGTTCAGATGCACAAATTTCACCTGAAACTCACCAGAAGGCAAATCCATGCACTCAAGCATCCGGGGAGGCCAGAAAAATCCCATTCCCTTCCACCACAGTTTTTTGGCTGCGTGACGACCGGTTGGACCTATTCGACATCGGGCTCCGTGACGCGTTACCTCGACCAAAGTTCGTGAACGACACCGGGGTGCGTGACGCGTGACTGTCGATTTGAACGAATTAATACAGTATCCTGCTTCCTCTGGCGCTCAAAACCCACTTCGAAGCGCAGACTCGGGACATCGATGTTGCAAGTATTTCGTCCCGCAAACGAGTGAGGGCAGACCGATTGCAAAGGGTCCGATATGGAATTGACTTACAGCGTCATTGGAGCGGTGTTGGTAGACCACAGTCTTAACTTTGAAAGGTTGAGTGACCGCAGGTTCGGGTTCGGGTTCGAAACCCGGCCATACATACAGCGATGAGGAAGCTTTTTATTTTGCCTCTTTGAAGTCAAGAAAGAGCCGTGGTCACCTGGATGTTTCGGGATGGTGATGATGCCGGAAGATACGTCGATAGGTCGACAGGTGGACGACACCTTGAGGCTTGTGAGTGTAGTATGTACAGCGGAAGGGTAGGCGAGAACCGGCTCGGGGTCGAATTTGCGAAGTCAACAAGCAGTCGTCGCCTCTTTCAGCGTTGGAAGGTAATTGCACGGCACGGTACGATGTGGTTTGTCCTTCGCCTGGCCATGCTATGTTTCCGCGGTTGGTCGTTCGTTCGTGACCGGAGTATTGCTGCGACTGCAGCGGGCTTGAAGGTCGGATGAGTCAATTGCTTATTATTGCAAAAACGTTTAGGAACGAATAGGAGCAGGTACGACCACAAGGTTGACGTCGACCGTCCATCGGGTGGGGCAGACGCGGGTTCGACTCCCGGCAGCACATAGGAGGATGCAAGAAGGCCTTTTTCTTTTGTCTATTTGAAGCCAATGAACAGTCGTAGTCCCCGGATGTATACTGCTGGGATCTATTGAAGATGTTGCGGTTGGCGCGGGTTGTCTCCCTAGACCGACGGCACGATAGAGTTACTTATTGCGATGTGCGCAGTGTGCATGGGCCCCGGGACGCCTGTCGCGCGCCAGAGCTTTCCTGTTGCGTTCGCACTTATTCAGTTGAGGCATCGGGAGTCGCACCCACACAGTGATCCCCGAGCGCATAGAATCCCCCATTCATCACTCTTAAAAGCTGTATGGGTGTCGCAGCGAGGTTGAAAGCCGAAAACGAGGGCGACGGCTCCATTAATTGATCCCTGTTGGATTTCTTGGGATGGTACGAGCGTCGACAGCCAGACTACACCTCAGCGTTGCTGGACCATACGTAGAGCGCTTGAGGTAAATCGCTGAATGAGCACGGGCTCGGGTTCGACTCCCGACCACACATAAGGCGACCGCTCCGTACCTTTTTTTTCCATTTGTTGCGTTGAAGCCAAGAAACAGTCGCAGTTGTCGTCCTTCCCCAGATGGATAATATTGGAAGCGACGTTTCGGTAGCCCGACGACAGGGTAAGATTGCTTCGAGTAGTTTTGGTCCTTCGTTCTTCACCTCGACGAGGTTGGCAGGTCTACAGTGTCCATGGTGTTTCTTGGTTCACAGGACCCTCGCTGTAAAGTCCGGGATTACTTTCTCCAAGCGGTACCGAGGTCTAAAGTGATCCAGCGCTAGAATCTTCCATTAATTACTTTTAAAAGCTGTAAGGGTGCCGCAGCGAGCGTAAAGGTCGGAAATGAAGGCGACGGCGACGGTTACATGCAGCTGAATGCAAGCCAGGCGATAAGCGGGGAATTCGAGGCCGAACGAGTCATTTGGCAGGCTGTTCATCCCCTTGCGAAGACTGCGCAGAATCGCCAGGTCAACGATGGACAGCTGTACGCCATGAGGCCAGGTCCGATATCGACTATAAAGAGGCCCTCTGGAGCGCCAGGAACTGTCCAGAAAGCGAGGAGAGATCGTCGTCGTACGCAACCCCCACAAGATTCCCACGCAGTCCCTCTTGTTTGGCTCGGTGTTTTCCAGTCGTCCTCGTGCTCATCACCCTCTACCCACGCCAATTTGGTCTCCCTTTGTCCTTTACCTCGCCGTCTTGCTCTTTGCCCTCTATTGTCACAAAGGAGCGGCGCCGCACAAAGGGACGCATATCAGCCAAAGAGGACTTTCTCCTGCGACTCGAGGACTCCGTATAAAAACAGGAGCGAGCGAGCGACTCCTCGTTCTGCACCCAGTACACGTTTACACCTGGTGCCACAAAACTCGGTCCTTTGGCCCCACACGGACGTTAAAAGAAAGGCGTAGCCTCAGTCGCCCCCGCACACGCACCACTCTACGCGCAGTACGACTGGCTTGTACCCTTCGCGTCCTGGAACGAAACGAAACGAATCAACCACGGGGAACCACCTTTGGCGCACATTTCTGAAGAGAATCAGAGCGATCATGGCATCTGCATCCGTCGCGGCGAGCGAGAAAGGTATGTGGGCATATATATTCATCTGTTCCGGGCTTGTTCGTGGGGAGAACCAGGCTGTCGGATATATTTGGAGGCACGGTCCAGGCGCGGCTGTGGATCCTCTGCCCATCGCGGGCGACGGGCGATCTCTAACGCAGGACGGCGATGATGATAGCCACTTGATTGGGTTGGCGAGCATCACTGCTGCTGCGATGGTCCATCCATCGTTGCTGCTGTCCTTCTGCCTGCGCCCACGCACACGGTTCCGTGACGACCACTCGAGGGTCGCTTTGGCTCTCCCTCCGCCTCCGCCGCCTTTGTCGAGCTTGCCTTTATCTTGCTTAATTACACGCCCAAAATACCCGCTTACCAAACGCTCACCGCCTCCCACAGACTCGTCGCCTACCTCACCTCCTCCATCTTCAACGAGCTCCGCAGCTCACCTAACACCGCCCCCCACACAACCGCACGGGCACCCGCACCTCTCCCTCACAATCGACACCCCACCCTCCGCCTCGCCCTTCCCCTCCCCCTCCAGCTCCTTCCTCCCCCCGCCCATCCCCGGTGCACACGAGTTCGCGATGAAGCCCCCGCCGGCTGGGAATGGTGTGACTTCCCTCAGAAGAGGGAGTGCGTTGGCGAGTAGCGTGACCAATGGCGGAAATGGAAATGGAGGTACGCCTTGCTGTGTCGACAAAGCAGACAGACGCTCATGCATGGACTACGCAGGCAGCGGACACAGGAAGACGAACAGCTCCGACGCGAGCGCCCCCGCCACCGCAGACCCGGCGACGCCGCGCGCCAACTCTGCCGGCGGGCTCGGGGGGATCAGCGCAGGCGTCTTCAGCGCGCTCATGTCGGGCGTGAACCCCTTCGCGTCGAGCCGAGACAAGGACAAGGAGAAGTCGTCGGCGGGCGCGGCCGCGGTCTCGCCCGCCAGCTCAAACCCGTCCCCCGCGACGCCCACGCCCGCCTCCACCGCCGCCGCCAACGCCAGTGCCAGCGCGGCCGCTTCATCGTCCTCTTCATCATCAACGGGCTCGTCAGCCTCATCAACGGGGATCCAAGCACAGGCGCAGGCGCAGACGCCCACCACGGCGACGACCGCGAAGCGCGTGTCCTTCCCCCTCCCTCCGCAGCCCACCACGCCCACCACGCCCACCTCCGCCACGACCACCTCCTCCTCGTCGTCCCACCACGACGGGCCCACGCCGAGCTCCTCGCGCCCCGCACCGCCGTCCCCCGCGCTCTCCCGCCGCACGAGCATGGCGCGCGAGGAGCGGCGGCTGAGCGGCCATGGCCATGGGCACGCGCACCACAGTCCGCGCGGTTCGCTGCAGCTGGGGCAGCTCACGCGAAGCGCGTCGAATGGGAGTGCTCACGGTGGGGGAGTGGCGAGCCGGCGCACGAGTCGGACGCTGCACCGGCTGAGCCAGAGCGTGAGCGCCGCGGACGTCGAGGGCGATGAGGCGTTCGTCGATGCGGCGACGTCGCCGCCGCCACCCGAAACGGAAGTAGAAGCATCCGCGCCTGCGCCCGCGTCAAGCACGAGCACGAGTGCGCCCGTGGCAAGTACCACCTCAAGCACGAGTGCGCCCGCGTCGGGCGACACCAAGCGCGTGCCGATCACGATCCGCGACTTTGCGTTCCCGCCCGCGGACGAGCGGTACGCGGGCCTGGGGCCGGACGTGCCCCCGCCGTGCCAGCCCTCGCGCCTCGCGCGCCGGCTGCGCGGGGAGGTGCGGCTCAGCGACTATGGCGTGCGGGAGGAGGAGGACGACGACGACGACGGAGGCGTTAACGGATGGGGCGGGAGCGGGTTCGCATGGGGGAGGGGGAGGATGGAGGTCGCGTCTGCTGGCGACGAGAACGGCAAGGGGCGGGACGGGGTGGGCGCGGCGGATTTTGCGCGCAATTTTGGGAATGTGGACGATGACAGCGAGGACGACGAGGGGGGGCTGTTGTACGCTGACGAGGATGGATACGACGACGACGACCTGTACTACGCCGAGACGTACGCGGACGTCCCGCCGGGGCTGTATCGCGCGCAGTTTGCGTTTTCGGCGCTGGATGGGGCGGAGATGGGGCTTGTGGAGGGGCAGCTGATACATGTGCTTGGGAGCACGGACGCGGGTGGGGAGGGGGAGGGGGAGCCTGCGGCGGCGGGGTGGGCGGTCGCGCGCGAGCGGGAGCCGCCGCTCGTGCTGCCCGGGGCGGACGTGCTGGAGGTGAACGCGATGGTGGGGGCGAGGACGGATGCGGGGAGGGTGTGGGCGGAGATGTGGGCTGCCGAGGCGGGCGCGGGGGCGAATGCGGATGGGGCGGGGGAGAGGGAGAGGAGGGCGCTGGTGCCCGACAGCTATATCGTGCTGATCCGCGGGGAGGGCGAGCGGGAGGCGGACGCGCATGTGAGGCTGGTGCGGTATCTGGAGTGGCTGGAGAAGGAGCGGGTGAGGCAGGAGGAGGAGGCGAGGGAGGCTGCCGCCGCCGAAGACGACGACGAGGACGGGGAGGAAGGCGTGTTTGAGGACGCGCGCGGGGAGTGAGGGGGCTGCGCCCTCTGCTCGACACGACATACAAACCGACACTCACCCGACTCATGCCAATCATTTCATCTTCCACGTACATTCTTCTTCATACCTACTTATCCACCTATACCTTCTCGCTCCTCCTCTTGTTTCTTCCTCTCCTTCTTCCTGCCCCTGCCCGACCCTCACCGACGACCCCCACGCCCCCTCCCTCCCGCCGCCGCCGACGACGACTCACCCACCCACTCTTGACCGCCGACGACGACTAATTATTTCCTTGCAGTAACAGTAGCAGTAACAGTAACAGTAACCTCGCGCTTGTGTTTTTGTACCCTGGGATCTCTCGTCTCTCTACTACATATATATCTATACTCTCTTGTCTTTCTATCGTCTATCATTCCGTTTCGTTCCAGTCCATTCCATTCCAGTCCATTTGTGTCCTTCCCGACGAGGATTTACCATGACCACAGATATCAGGTGCGTTCGTTGCGCGAGCTCGGAGCCACTGCTGACTTGCTTATCTAGGTCTAATCAACTGAGAAGGCGGGCTTTTGAGGCGGTCGGTCTTTGAGCGGGGTCGTCCTTGGTTTCTGCTTCCCACTCTGGTGCTATGGATTTCCCTGGTTCCTGTGGCAGCTGGAGTGTATCTTTCCGTGTTCGTCACTCCCGTGGTATCACGCACGTCGATTCTCCTCGACTTCGTGGGCTGTGAAACGTCTGCTTTCTGCTCAATACTGCGCGACAAAACTACCGTCTACACTTTCAACGCGGCCCACCCTTCACTAGATCTGCTCGCACGAGAAACTGTTTGCGATGTTGTCGAAGTTGAACGCGCTCAAGGCGTTGATCGTCCCGTTGACGAACAATGACCTCCCGGTGCAAGTCGTCGAGCTATGTAACGGATCGGACAGGTGCATTAATACTCCAGCGCCAACAGAACCAATGCGCACTTACGTGAAGAGAGTGCAGGCGGTATGGGGATTGAGCGTCGCGACGCTGCTTACGTCGTTGGTGAGATCGAGGCCCTCGTTGTTGAATGTGTCATCCAGCGTCCCGCAGCCGCTCGCGGGGCCGATGTTCTGCCATGTTTCGCAGTTCACCAGGTTTTCGTCCACGCAGGTGGCGAAGAGCTTGGTGAGGGGGATTCCCGATCGAGCCGACAGCGCAGTATCACTGCTGCGGACCGCGATAGGCGTTGGGGTGACCGACGCGGTGGAGAGCGTGATGCTGAGTAGGGCGAAGAGGGCGATGGCTTTGAAGATCATGGCAGAAGCGAGAGTCTGAGATGCTGGGATTGGTATTTGGTACGCTACGCGTTTTATACTTCAGACTTAATTCACTTCAAGCTAAATGGGTTATGGTTGAATAGAAAGGGTGTTCTTACGAAGGCATACGCAGTCCGGAGCGGCCGTACACGCCACTTGGAAATTCTCCGAGCGCGTCGCGCTAGTTTTGACCAATCTAGGCAAGGAAATCCGAAAACCTGTGCTTCTGACAGCTTCTCCTGCGTGGTTCATTTTGGGCTGCTTGAAATCAAGTCGCAGATAGCGGAACAACGTTACAGTGGGCACTAAGCATGTGGTATACAAAAAAAAAAAACGTCTGAATCGGTGCTTCAGGTTCAATCACAGCCTGGAGACAAGTAGATGTACTGTATACGCATATCAGGAGACCATCTTTACCACGCAGTTCAACCACCTTCTCCTTGAACGACCGGACACTGGTACCCATCCTTTATTGTTCGCCTACGGTAGCTCGCTACATTACTGACTCTTCGCATGCTTGGGTATTTTTGTGTCACCCTCAGGCTCCATTCAGCCTGTCGCTCTTTCCCACGGTTGAGAAAACTTCGGGGACGTACACAACTCTCGTCCTTCGACGGCGAAAAATGGTATTCATGGTATATGGATAGTACATAGCAAGCCAAGTTCAAACCTCCAGGTCCTGAAGACGTGGACCAAAGTCGACCGCATACACACGACCAGAGTCCATTCCCAGCATAATGACATCCCCCGACACCGCCCACGTTCTCACTATATCGGTGGTCTTGAAATCGCGAGGCAACGGCATAATTATCGCATCGCCGTGGTAAATCTCCGCATTCTGCGCGTAGAGACGCCGAGTTGAATTCGCAATCTGCGGTGCTTCGACCCCCGTGGAGAGTTCAAAAGCATGGGTCTCAATCAACCCGTCCCGTGTGTAATTGTAGCGCACAAGGACATGCAAATCGTCTCCACTGAACTCAATATGAGTTCCCTCGAGAAAGATTTCGTATTCGAGATCGCCGCGATCGAGGGTGAAGGCCTTCTGCAGCAGAATCTCTCCCGTCGTGTCGTTCCAAACGACGATTCCTGGGGCGCCGTTGGGCTCACGATACATGGCAACGACCTTCCCCGGTTGATTGGAAAGAGCAAGTGCGCGTAGGGACCCGTGCGGCGTGGTTGAGAGCTCCAACGTGCGCTTGTGCGTAATGGTGTCCCACAGAACGACTGTGCCGTCCTCTAGTCCAATGGCGAGGTAGGATCCATGGCGAGAGAACGCAAGGAAGTAGACATCGGAATTGAATGTCAGTATGGGTTCGAGAGCTTTGCCGGTAGTCGTGTCGAGGATGCGGACGGTTCTATCCTTGGATCCAGAGGCAAGGGTACTATCGTCTGGCGAAAACGCAAGGCAGGTAATCCTTGCCGCATGATTAGTGAGGGTGGGACAAACAGGATGGCCCGTTTGCGCATTCCAAAGGATTACGGTTGAACTGCCGCAACCAGAGGCGACCAGGCTACCCCCGTTGGAAAGAGCGACCGCGTAAACGATGCCTGTATGCAGCCGCTGCTTGTCGTTGTCCACTGCCTGCGTTTCAGATAATGTCCAGACTCGGGCCTCACCCCCGTAGGCGCCAGAGACGAGCCGCGTGGGGTCACAGAACAGGAGGGAGTAAATGGCCCCGATGTGCGACGTAAACTGCTGGAATAACCGGTGGCCATTTACAGTCCAAACACAAATCTTCCGGTCCTTCCCACCCGACGCGAGGTAGCGACCGTCGGGTGAAAACGCGACGGCGAGAATCTCGTCTGTGTGCCCATGCAGCACAGCGCATTCGTTGGCATTGCCGGTGGACCACAGGCGAACGGTATTGTCCGCTGAGCCCGAGACTATGCTCGCCATATCCGGAGAGAGCGCAACCGCCCGAATCGCCCCTGTATGGCCGCGGTATTCTCTCGTCAACTTCCGCGCCGGAACGTTCCAAAGTCGGACAGTGGTGTCTGCAGAGCCCGACACCAAGATGTCCCTGTCGACACTGGTGTGGATGGAAAAGACGGCGTCGGTATGGCCAACCAAGTCCACATCCGCTCGGCTGGATTGGTCTATGTTCCACAGTGAAATCCTGCCGTCCTGCCGCCCCGCCGCAACTACACGCCCGTCTAGTAAGACTGCGATGGAGTGAATTGTGGTCCCCGCGAGCACAGAAAAGGGGAGGGGCTCCGGGATCGCCGGGTCGTCCAACCTCATCTTGAGTTGATTCGTCCTCGCATCCCAGCAACATATCGTGCCATCGAGAGATCCGGAAAACACAAGGGAATTGTCGGGAGAGAATTGAACTGACACAATATTCATGCGGTGTGCTTCATCAGTGAAGCAATTCAGGCGTGGATGGGTTTCAACACCTGTCTCGTAGCTCCACATCCGCATCGAAGCGTCCCGGCCGCTTGAAATGACGGTTTTGGTTTCAGCGCATAGAGCTAACGCCTGAACTGGTCCCCGATGGCGCGTCATAGAGTACAGGCAGGAGTCCCAGCCGCCGAGTCCACCAATGAGAACCTCCGGGACCTTCGCTCGGTGCTGGGAAGTGAGAACGTTGCGTAGTGCTGTCGTCTTTGGTAGAAAAGGGAGAGCGGTATCGTATACGAGGAGCGGGTAAGCCTCAATTGTTTGCGAAAAGGTGTTGACGAAGCGCCAAGCATCATAGATGAGCTGGCATAATTGTGGCTCATACGAGGACGTCTATGAGCCGATTTATCACAGCAACATTGAAGTCAAATAATGACGCACCCCTTCGTGAGCCAGGCACCACGAATGTAACTTCCCCAGGACACGGATGGCTTCTCGACTGCACTTCATCCCACTCAGCGCTTCGAGCCAGTGGAGGAAACACGTGGAAAAGAATTGCGCAATGTGCGGGTAAATCTCCGGCAGGAGTTCGGGGCGTTGAATGCAACAGAGATGGTCTATCCATGCGGCACAGGCATATTGAGTTGATAGAGGACCATTATACTGGGGAGAATTCCAGGTGCAGATCACGCGCGGGGTTCGCTGCAAGTCTGCCGTCGTGTTCAGGTCCATCGAATTGTATTTCAATTGTCGACCAAGGAGGCTGAGACACTGTGAGGCAAGTTCACACTCCGCCTGCTCGACGTCAATGAACCAGGGGCTGCCTGAGCCGCAGCAAGCAAGATTTGTGAGGTAGTCACGCAGCGAGGGATCGGTGGTATGAAGTAAACCGGCCTCGTCCACGTCGAGGAAATCCTGTAGAGTCGAGACCGCTTGCGCCACACGCACAGTGTCCATGCCGGTCAAGTCCGAGATGGACTGTGCGGACAGTGGGGTGCGTGCTGTAATGAGCACTTTCAGTACTTGGTGGAGGTTCGGGTCAAACTCTCCTGAGATCCAATCCTTGTTCGCCATGGAGTGAAAGCGACTCGAGGTGTTTGCGGGATCTGCCACAAAGCACAGAGTATTGGCATCAATGTACCAGGGCAGATGTCCGATAGACGTACCGCGTCTTTCGTCGGGGGAAGAGGCGCCCCGTCGCACTAGTCCTGGCGCCACGGGTGGCGACGAGGCTTCGGGTTGAGAACTAACACATAACAAAGTGCCACACATCAGCGTCGGGGAGTAAGCGCAGAAGGAAATGACGAACATAGGTTCTGACATTGTACCAGTGGTATGCAAGAGAGAGTTAGGTTGGGTTTGCCTAGACGCCCCGTCAGTACTTATATAGTCAGACAACAGCTTTTCCCAAAATGGAGTTGCGTTTGTTGGCGCCACATAGAATCCCCTGGAAGTTTTGCTGCGACCCTGAGTGACTCTGTGATTGTAGCCGGCTTACGGCCGGTTGTGAAAGGCTGAGTGGTTCTTGTATTTGCGACATTCAGTGTAAGATTCTGCGGCAAGAAGGAATCCTCGATAATAGAGTCGCAGAGGGCAAGCCTGAGAGCGACGGACAATTTGCAAGGAATTCGAGTCCAAGGATGAGTTCCCAAGATGGTTTGAATCTAGTAGAGCTTTAGCCGAGGCCAGGCGGAGCGATACCGGCAGAGAATTCCTCGGATGAGGAATGGGAGATGGTGGTGGCAAGCAAGCCGCGAGGCGGCGGTGATCGGATCACTGTTCATATCATTCCGACTTTGGACCCGCTCTTGCCCGACTTCAACAACATTTCTCATTCGCAAATTGGAGTCGGGGCAGGGAGTATGGGATTGAGATATGCACTTCAAGGAAGTTCGGGCGGGTCGTTGGATCGAACAGAGATACCAATGCGCAGACCAAACGCAGACGAATGAGAATATTTGCACAACGGTGCCGAAAATGCGTGAAATAACGGTGGTAGGAAAACAAGACAATGCGCGGCCCTAGTTCACCCGACATCCGTCCTGTTTTATTGTAATGCAGAGATGATAATCCGCCCGCGGCGATCAAGAGGTGTGTTCAACATGTTCGACGAAGTGGGATCTCAGGTTATGGTTAGATGCGCGTGCGTGTGTATTTTACGAGACACAGAGACAGATGCGGCCGGGTACACGGCGAATATAACGTCGAGGACGGAAGAACAAATAACGGAATTGAATGAGCCACAGTGCAGATGGGTCAGTCTGTCTCCCTGCTTCTCTGCATCACATCACCGGAGTCTCAGCCAAGAATGGTGGCGAAACAAGCACTCACGTCGATGTAAACAGTCAAAAGGCCCTTTTCGTAGAGCCGGGGCAGCGTCTTCTCCATCTCGCGCACCAGTCCCGCGTTGTCAGAGTCCCATCGGTTTGGGATGAACCCGCGATCGCGATGCACAGTAATGCGCACCGCCAGTGACACGGTGCGAAGGGCTGGAAATCGCTCGAGAATGGCCGCCTCAAAGGCTAGTGCGAGGGCGGGGAAGGCGGGGTCCTCGAGATCCCAGCTGCCCGCCGAGAGGTGAATCGCGGTGACGCTGGGAGGCGCGCTGGCGAGCAGGCGTGGTGTCGCAGGCCCGCTGTTGCCGAAGTAGCGGCATTCGAGACGGGTGAGGGCGGGGAGGTGGGCGAGGTTCAACGTCGTCGTCAGCTCATCTGCGGGGCGCAAGCATTTTCATAATTGGGTCCGGAAAAGGCAGGAAGGCAAGCCACTACTAACCTCGTGCGTGGATGCATAGCTCTTGGATTGTTGCCCCTGCTCGATGTAGGAATGAGTCGAACGCCGCCGTCCCACTCGATCTCCAGATTCTCAAGCGGTTGAGATTGGAGAAATTGAGAGGGCTGGCAGGACCGTTGAACATCTGGACAACCTCAGGGGAGTTGTTGAGTTCAAGTTCGCGAATCCTGGGCCGTTGTCGGGTGGATTCCGAGTCCACGAACTCCGTGTGCCCAGAAATATTGAAGTACTTGAAGGTGATACTCTGCACTCCGGATTGTGAAAGGATTGGGGAGAGTTCTGTTCCTGTCCAGGAGGTCTGGTAAGCGCCCTCGAGCGACACGGTCCGGAGCGAGGGCATGCCGATCAAATTCTGGGTCGCAGCCAGAAGTTCGGGGAATACGGCCGGAACCATGTCAGTCACAGCGAGGGTGGCAATCGAGGTCCACGGGACGCGGGCGAGTAGTATGACCGTGTTCGCTTCGTAGCAACGGAGGGATAGGGAACGCACGTATGGAATGAGGTGCGGCGAAGAGGTCATGACGGCCACGAGTTTCGGTGGCTGGGTGCTACTAAGCTGCTCCAGGTTGACGATCTGCTCGCCGTACCCACGGAAAATGACGATGGGGAGGGTAATTTTGCGGAAGAGGTGCGACTGGGCACGGGCTGAAAATGAGCTGCAAACCAGGGCAGTCGATTTGAGTGTGTAGGGGTAGTCGCGCAGACAATCGAGAATAGCATCCCATAGTTCTGGGACAGAGAGGCTGGGGACGGGCATCGTGGAGGATGAAGAGAGGCGGTCGAGTCGTGGTGGCCTCGTTGCGCCATCCAGTTTTAACTTCTCGGATCAATCAAAGGGCGCCTAAGTTCGTTATGAAGTTGTGTCGGAGTGCTATGACTCTCAGAGTTCCCTCAAGTCGAATCCAGTCCACCTGATTCTCTCTCTCTGGCCTTGGAGTTGACTGATCCTCCAAGCAGTGAAAGCTCCCACGGTTCAACCGCATTGATGCGCTGTTTTCCCGAAGGATACCGTCAACTCGTATCTTTCCAATGGGAAACATCTCAGGCTGGAGCGTCATTATACTGCAGTTCAACGATGCCGACGGGAAAGTGTAGAAGATGTTATATCTGAACCCCGCAAAATTTAGAACGTGCTCAGTGTCACTGTGGACAAGGAACTCACGACGCCCGGTGCAGGGCGACGTACACAATTCACGTCGCAGTGGCTGTCTACGATAGACTAGCACAGGGCTGGAAGGCGTCGAGGATGACCGCCTCAAAGTCAAGGGTAAGCCGGGATCCTCGAGGTCCCAGCTGCGCTGAGAGGTGGAAGCGCGAGGGCACTTCCCTCTGTCAATCGCATTGATGGCCGCGGTTCGAGCTCAATTTGGCTCGAGTTCGACACAGTTCAGATATAATTATCACAGTAAAGCCGAATGAATGGGACCCCGATTTTATGTACACCGATGGATTGCATAAATACGCGCTGCTCAATTATTCACAGTAGCCTAACAAATGGCATCAGTACCGCGAACTATAATCATGAATCCTACATCCATACCTTCTGCAGCGTCACAGCGGTCTGAGCCAAGAGTCTGCTGTTCGCCGTCGCGCCGGTGAGCAAGCTGATCGACGTCTTGCCCAGGATGACACCCTCCAAATGCGCGCCAGCGTTCGCAGTGACCGTCCCGCTCACAACCCAGACGATGTTCTTCGCGAGCGCACCGCCCGTGAGGACCATCTTCTTCCCCGTCGCGACGGTGAATGTGTCGCTGATCTGGAAGATCCAGGCTGTAAGATCGAACTCGTTAGTGAGGGGCGCACAAAAGACGTGAGTGTCGGACTAGGACTAGGACGCACTGTCTGTGGCGGACCCATTAATCGTCACATCGCTCCCGACGGTGACGGTGCTCGTCCACTTGTAGAGCCCAGGAGCGAGGGTGAGTCCGCCGATGGCACCTTGAGATCGATTCGATACACGTTAGATGCGAAGTAAGTAGTAATCATGGGAGCACTCCGACTGACCACTGCCCAGGTTAGTGAAGTTGGGATTCACGCGGCCTGTGGCATCGGTGTACGCCGTCCCCATGTCGCTGACGGCGGTGGTGAGCGTGGCGGGGGTCGGCGTGGCGTAGTCCGCCGCGAAGAGCTTCCCGACGACTTGAGAGGAAGTGGAGAATTGCCCGCTGGAGTCGAGGGTGAGGGAGAACCCGGTGAGGGCGGTTGCGGCGATGGGACTCGTCCCAATGGCGCCGGCTGTGAGGGAGGGAGGGAGGGAGGGTATTCGTTAGATTGAACTTGTAGATCATCGAGTAGCGGTTGAGAGACTTACTGATTACTGAGGGCGGCACCGTGGACACGCCGCTCTGGGACAAGATTGCGTAGTTGACGGCGGTGTGCAGGTTGACAGCCGCTGGTCCGAGAGCGACGACGCTGTTCAGCGCAAGCTATGAAATATTCAGCGAGGTGAATCATCATCAATAGGACGAGGTACTTACCAGTTGGACGACGCAGAGGGTTAAGGTGGAAATCATACTGGTAAGGCGCGTCTGAGAGGTTTTAGTTGGAACGAGGGAGGGTTGGTTGAAGTCGCCTCGCGCACGAACCTTTATATCGTCCATGGACGATGACGTTGGGGACGCTCGATGGCATTATTAGGCGGAGGCCTGGGCCAGACGCGAAACGCCGCTGTGCACCTCGAGGTTTTGTGGTATATAGGGCAGATTTCGTCCAAAAACTACCGTCATTATAATCGCTCGAATCGGACGGCGAAATGGCGGTGAGTGGCGGTGAGGGGCAAGTGCGGACAGGGGTCGATAACCTCTGCTGCACCGGCGCGCAGAGGAAGAGCCCGAAGAGAGCATGCATGGTCGGAGAGAATCTGATGCTAGTGATGCACCTGATCGCCCTCTATATAATATTTGCAGGGTGGGTCGCCACAGCGATGACGGCCAGCTTCGTCGAGTTGTCTAGGTCTTAGCATCCCAGCATTGTGCCGAGTAGAGTTTTTGAGGTAATGACGCAGCGAGGTGGGTCGTATGAATTAAACCGGCCTCGAGACCGCTTACGCCACAAGCGCAGTGTTAATGGCGGTAAAATCGGCGACGGGCTGCACGAACGGTGGGGTGCGTGCGATGATGGGCGCTTTCAGTACTTCGGGGGGTCCCGGTCAAATCTGGAGAGATCTATCCTTGTTCAACGCCATCGTTGTCCGACTTGACTTGGCTTGCGCGAGGCAGTGAAACATCGTCGACGCAGCGGGCAAGAGCTCGGCATGAAGAAAGAGAAGGTAGTCCCGGGCACGGGACACGACACGCGGAGGCAGCATGACCTTCCTCGGATTGAACCTCGTTATATAGGACCCAAAGGAGCTGATTTAGATTCTCACGAATAGATCAAGTTGCCGCAGTTCCTCGAAGACACTCGGGCAGAGTTTGGGCAGAGTTCAGGTCGAAGATTTCGTGGAGAATCCGAGGCAGTTTTGTCTCCGAGTCCATGGGACTCCGGGAGTGCTCGAGAGTCGACGACGAGACCGTCGAATCGGAGAGGCGCGCGTTATTGGTAAACCACTGTGCGGAACCAGGTTGAGCGATCCAAGCCAAGATTCTGAGGAACGTTTTCGAGAGCAGTCGCCGAGAGGTCGGAACCTCAGAGGCAGCGAGCCGACGGTGAAGAAGCGACAGCGATAATTGTTTGTTGAGGCTTGGTATCAGGGCCTCCGGCACGGCACCCTCTTTTCCGGACCACCTCGATTTCGATTTCGCTTGGATTCAAGCTTGGATTCTTCTGCTGTAAAGGTCTGACGGGCTCTGGGAATTTGGGGGAAAACCGAACATCTACCGTGCGATTACATCTCTGGGTCTGTCTTACGGCAACTCCCGACCTCAATTTCGAATTTTCTTGAGTCCGCAATATTTCCAGCGATCTCGGAGGAGCTTAAGCCTGTGCCATCCTCACCATCTCTTCGACGGCCTCGCGCTCTCGACCGTCACCGCCTCCCGGTCCCCGACTCGCTCGACGTGCCTGCTTAACCTCGTCCAGCTCGCATCCGCAGACCCTCTCCAAGAAGCCGCCGTATTCCCGCTGCGACGCAAAACCTTCGGCGCCTGCAGCGCACTTGGCCTCCATTCAGACGGTGAACCTCGTCCAACGCCAACGGTGAGGGGAATCATATAATCCTTCTCGAGCACGCAAATTACCACCTCACGTAGCATCTGGACCGCCTGCCCACACCGTCCATCCCCAGTCTTCCCCCGCCGAACCGTTCAAGCTCGCTGGAGTACGGCTTCTGGACTTACCCATATGCTGATTCGGGTGTGTAGCCCTTCTTCGAATACCTCCGCGCCCAGCAAGCGTTCGCTCGTGTTTGACAAAGTGGAGGCGCTGACCAAGGGGCGAGGACGGTGTTGCGCCCATCGTGGGCCCGAGACCCTCTGAGTCAGAGCTTTTAACTTCCCTTTCCGTCCAGGCTGATAATCGAACCATCTCGCAGGAGCACGAAAGAAGCCTATACATCGCTGAGTCAACCGAGTTCCTTCAACCGACGTTGAATCTTTTTTTACCAGCCCGAGATTTATCATGAGTAGGTCAACACGTCAGGACACTGACTCTCCTCCTTAGTAAAGACTCCTCTCCCAATTCACAACGCCCAAGCATACCCGGCGGAACCACCCGGTTCCGACGGAGAGACCCCGCCGAACTATAAATTTGTCAGTGCATGGGGGCCGGTTGAACGGGCTATATCGGATTCGCGGCGTCCCGAAGGCCAGTGAATACGAACATTCTGAGCATGACGGGGAGGTTGGGTGTATTCGCGGCGTCCCGACGGGAGGTGAATATGAGTCTGCTGAGGAAGACTGCGAGGTTGTATGTCAAGCCATTTACGTCAAGAGAGGTTTAAAAGAGAGTCCGCCTTCCCTCTATTCACTCATTACTCTCCAACAACAGAAACAACATCACCAAAAACAACAACAATGGCCATCCTCAAACTTTACGGCGCCAAATTCGCGACCTGCACCCGCCGCGTCGCGACCGTTCTGCACGAGCTGCAGGTCCCCTTCGAGCTCGTGGAGGTCGACCTCATGGGCGGGGAGCACAAGACCCCCGCGTACCTCACGAAGCAGCCCTTCGGTCAAATCCCGTACATCGTGAGTCTCACCTACCCCTATAAATCCAGTCTTCATTCATCATTATCCACCCATTAGGACGACGACGGCTTCATCCTGTATGAGACGCGCGCAATCTGCCGCTATGTTGCGGCCAAGCACCCTCAGTCCGGGCTCATCCCGACCGAGTCCAAGGCGAACGCGCTCTTCGAGCAGGCCGCGGCAGCGGAGGTGTCGAACTTCGACCCCAGTGCGAGCAAGGCGGGGTTGGAGTTTTTCAAGCAGTGCGTCGGCCGCCATTGATACTAACATTAACTCACTTACTGACGAGCTCCTCCTCCCTGCAGGAAAGTAATGGGCATGACCCCGGACCAGGCGATCGTAGATGCGGAATTGGCTTCGTTGGACAAAAAGCTCGAAGGCTACGAGGCGATTCTCGCGAAACACCGTTACGTCGCGGGCGAGGTGCGTTCAAGTCGTTCGTTTCCCGTATACCACATTTTTCTAACGGTGAACCGCAGACCATCACTCTCGCCGATCTCTTCCACCTCCCGTACGCATCACTTGTGACCTTGGGTGGGAGCGATATCATGACCCGCCGCCCCAACGTCGCGAGGTGAGCCTGTTTTTATTATCGTTGCGTTCCGGCCCACTTACGTTTTGGCACGCGATTGCAGGTGGTACAAGGAGCTCGTTACGCGTCCGTCGTGGTTGGCGTATCTCGAAGGAGTGAAGACCACGGAGGCGTATTAATCCGAAGGATATGCCCAGGCAAACATTCGGTATATAGATCTTCGGGTATTCGCACAGTACATAGGATTGAAAGTCAATTCAATTTCAGCGCAAAGTCGATGCAGAGAGCATGTTATTTCGATAAATATGGACGCGTTCAAAGCAGGAAATTTGGGTAGGAGCTGCAGACTCGATTGATTGATTTACTTACGGTCGGAGACATCCCAGCAGCAGGGTGAGAGTGGCAATAGGGACCCGGGCGAGCCTTACGACTGCTCGTTCTGATAGGGAACGCACGGGTGGGATCAGGTGCGAGGAGGTCATGAGGGCCGCGAGGTTGACGCTCTCCCCGCCGTACGTCCGGACACTAACGATGGGGAGGGTAATTTCGCGGAAGAGGTGTTTGAGCACGGGCAGCGATTAATGAGCAGCCGATCTGAGTGTCTATGGATAGTCGTGCAGGCAATCGATAATGACATCCCATAGTCTTAGCACACACAGGGACGCATATATAGCGGAAGATGGCGGTCGAGTCGTGGTGGCCTCGTGACGCCATCCAGTTTCAACTTCTTGGATCAATCGAAGGGAGTATACACGCTATACGTAGCCGCAGTCGATGCGACGAACGCGTTCCCTTCAACGGATCAACCAACGCTGTGGTTGAAACTGTTCCGAATGGGAATGGGCGGCGCTATTTTCGACTGGCTGCGAATGCTCTATCAGCGCATGACCTACTATGCAAGACATGGAGATACACAATCAGAGGAGTTCAAAGCCCTCATTGGATTGCTTACAGGGGACCCAGCGTCGCCAGTTCTGTGGAACCTCTTTCTGGCGGACTTGAGAATGTTACCGGACCGCGACGATGTTTTCCTCGCCGCAATCCGTATCTCTATGCTCGCTCAAGCAGACGACCTCCTCCTCTTCTCACTATCGGCACGTGGACTCCAAATCAAACTGGACACCCTCAAGGATTGGTGCGCGCGCAACTTTATACTGATCAACTTGATAAAAACAATCATCTTGATCTTCGGTATTGCATCGCTCCCACTGCCCGTGTTCAGGCTAGGGAACACTATCCTCGTGATCAAGGAGGAAGAGAAGTACGTCGGTGTTACCTTCAGAACGGACACTCGGAATATTCTTGCTGCACACTACAAAGCAAAGGCACGAACGGCGCGATACTGTGGACACCGCATAATGGCGATTGAAGACATGACGGGTCGATTAACACCGAAAGAACTAAAAGAGTTGTACATGGCGAGAGTAGACTGCCACCTTACCCACGGGTGCGAAGTTTCTCCGGACAGCGAGGACTCACATGTAAAACAACTTATAAAGGTTCAACTTCGGTTCATCCGCCAAATCTTGAATACCCATTCGCGTTCCATGCTTGCGCCCTTGTTCACGGAAACCGGGATAATTCCTATCAGAGTTAGACGATTCCTGCTCGTTTTGAACCACCTGATCTATCTGCTTGGACTCAAGAAAACAGAGTTTGCGCGCGCTGCACTGGATAGTTCAATTGAACTCGCAGCAAAAGGCAAAAAATCTTGGGCTAAAGACCTGATCACGGCGGCGTCAAAATTGCCATTCCACTGCCCTCCGTTCGTGCTTAACCGCGACACATCAATCGAGGATGTGCAAGATTTCGCGAAGTTGGTGAACCGGTACATGGCGCAATGGCTACAGGACTCTATCAACTCATCCGACAAGCTCTATCTGCTACACGGAAGGCTCGAACCGCAAAAGGACAAGCCACCTATGCAAGTAACTCTCAAACTACGGCATTATCTGACAATGGTGACGACGCAACCGCATCGCGAGGCACTGACCTCCTTGCTCCTGTCAACTCACCAATTGGCCGTTGAGGTACTTCGATACGTGGATCATGCACACCAGCCTGTGCCAAGGCAGGAACGACTCTGCAGATTGTGCAACCGCGACGTTGAAACACCTGAACATGCTCTGCTGGCGTGCAAGTCTTCGGATGCACTACTGCGACTGCGGCAAAAATTTTTGGTTCAACTTCTGCGCAACTCTCCCAATCTGCAGGTCATCATGGAAACTTTTTCGGACGTTGAGGCCCTAAAAGCCATGATTTATTCCAGACCCAACATTGCACTAGTGGCTAAGTATGCATTCGATGTCCTACAGCTGTTCTATGCCGTCCCTGTTTTTCGTTTACGAGCTTGAGGTACCCGTTTCATGTGCTTAACTTACTTCTCTGCATTTTTCTAGTTCTACAGCGGCGGGTCGAAAGACTGCGGCCGTGAGCTCGGCTAGGAGGGTGTAGAGGAGTCCAGGGACCGTAATATACAAACAGTGCCATGTATATTCAGATACTTCCTGGGCCCCGGCGTTCCTAAGCGGGACCGTGCCGTGTAATGCTACCTACCTACCTACCTACCGAGATATCAATGAAGTTGTGTCAAAATGGCCCGAGTTCCAGCCAATTACAAGTCTGATCCTCGGCCTTGGGGTTGGCCGGACTTCCAAGTGGTGAAAGTTCCCACGGTTCAACCGCGTCAGAATTCCGTGCTCGATGTGCCGTTTCAGGAGTGATGCCGTCCACTCGGATTTTTCCAGTCTACCAATGGGAAACATGTCAGGGTGAGAAACATCATACCAGTTCACGTAGGCCGACGGGAAAGAGTAGAAGACGCTATATTTGAACCGCGCGAAATTTAGAACGTGCTCAGTCACCAGTGTGGCCACAGTGACAAAGAACCCGCGAAGCCGTGCACTGGGCCAAGTACACAACTCGCATTACAGTGGCTGTCTACGAGGGACTCGAATAGGCTGGAAGGAGCTCGATGATGGTCATGTACGGAGTCCCAGCTGCCTGCTTCCCGCTATTAATCGCAATGATGTCGTTTCGAGCTCAATTTGGCGTCATCCAGTTGTAACTCCTCGGACATGTTGTGGTTCATGCCAGTATAATATTATCCCTCCCCCCTCCCTCGGATCAATCGAAGTTCGCGATTCTTACTCGTTCTTTAACGAGATGAGGCTCCTCGCAACTTTGGTTCAATCTCCACGTAGGTTCCTCACCTTTCGTGCTCCATCCTCAATGTTGGTTCCATCGCACACGTTCAATATCGACCACAGCTTGCCCAATTTGGGGCAAATTATCCGCCGGAACGTGCAGACATCCCTCGTTGCTGCTCGTCGGGGTAAATTCAAACCGTGATGGAACTGTAAAGTCTCTGCAGCACCAACTTTATGGTGCACTTACCGTACCATTGCAGGCCCCACGCAGCTCCACAACCTGGGAGAAACGCAAGTGTCATGAATCCATGTTGAATCGTTGTGAGTCCAGATTCCAACGTAGTTCAAAAAAAAGCCACCAAATAGTGTGTGCACCCAGCATGAATGGCATCATGAAATCCAACCATCCAACCACGACGAAACCCCGTGAAATGAGAAATTCCAGAGAATTGTAGTGAAACCCATCACGAATCCTTCTTACAGTGACGGGTTGACCCCAAGACCGTACCGTAAGACCGCACGTACGGTTACAAAGGAGATACCTATCATTGACTTGCTGCACTTTCATCCGACTCGTCGTCTGCTGAACCAGTGCGCGTGCCAATAGGAAGACTTCAAGAGCACCAATCTTGTCAAGGATCATATGGAGCGTCGGTATTTCTGACCATAGAACCCCCGGGCGAGGCTACCCTTGTGGTCCGCTCAGGCAACGTTTACACAGAAGCGGTGTCCCGAAGCGGTGTCCCGATCCAGCGTCGAATCGCTATACATATAACTGCACCACTCGAGGTGCAAAGTTCAAGTTGTCTCACATCTCTCTAAATGCCCGCCTCTACTAGGAAAGACCGTAGCACCATCATTGTGGTTCGCGAGGTACCTGCCCACCTCTCGAAGGATGTCTTCGAGAGCAAGATCAAGACCGTCCTGGAATCCCTTATGATGATACCCATTTGCAAGAAAAACTATGTGACCTTCGATCTCGTCCGTCTAGTTTCATGCTGGAAGCCCCCGTCACTTACTCGCCCACACCAGATCCTCGAAACACCTTTGTTGAACGCCGACATCCGCGCCCTTGGGTTCCCCGAGGCGCGTCCGCAGGTCATTGCCTTCATAGAGTGCGAGGTAGGGTATTACCCCTTGCTCGTATACCATAACTGACATCCTTTTGTCCAGACGGCCGACCAATTCACCGAGGTGCGTTTTGAGCACCACTTGGGTCTTACGCTGATGAGCCCCAGATATTCTCCGATCCGGAGTTTGCCAAAGTCCTTGCCCAAGGGGAAGAAGAATTTGGCTTCTGCACCACCGCCTCCGCATTGTTCTTTGACGGCGTTGTGACACTCGACCGCCGCCCTGCCGGAGCTGATCTCACTACCCTCGTCGGCATGTTCAACATCCCCGCAGGCTTCTCACACCAGGAATTCCTTCGCAAAATTGAGGACCGAGTGAATCGCTTCATCGCGTTGCCGATATGCCAGAAGGTCTTGGTCAAACATTCGATGGTTTGTGTTCCTCCCACAACGTGCCGGGTTCCACCGTGATGTCCCCAGTTTTTGCCCAGCGCTGTCGGCGGAAATCTTCAAGGTGCAGATGGCATGCTCAGAGCGGTTGGGCTCCCCCCGCCTGCGCCTTCGGCCGTTGGAATCCTTAAATTCGAAGTGAGCGTCATTTTATTTTACTCGGTTCAACTCGCACTCCTCTGAACTCCGCTTGAATACTTAGTCTATCAATGCTGCTAGCGAGGTGTGTTCGGGTTTACTCTGCGCCCCGCTGTGTTCTCTTTGACAGTGTACCACAGTTCCTCGCAGACCCTGACACGAAGAAGTTCGCGATGGAGGCCGAAGCCGAGTTCCTCGCGCACGGGGTCGGTTTTGTCGCTGATGTCCAGCCAAAGGTCGTTAAGGCGTGAGGGCAAGCGGTTCCGTTCAAATTATTTCCCCAAGTTCTCTTCGTCCCGTGTACTGTACCAATATCATTCAATGTACTTTTACTGCGCTTGGGGGTCAAAACTGGCCTCGACGCCTCGCGAAGGACCACCAAAGTCCGATGCGCGCTCCGCGAGTCCCGGATTTCACTCACAAGAAGCAGCTTTGAGGGGATATGCGCAGGTGTTATAAAGCCCACCATTCACCCCGTACGAGTATCACTTCAAAGCCCCACACCCACCGCCCCGTCCGTATTCCGCGAGAATAGAATTCACCTCACTACCGCTTTCATCACCGCTCTCATCAGCGCCCACGTCGCCAACGCAGTTTGCTGGGTCGAGAGCGTCGAGAGCGGCAGAAAGAGCTGCGCCCGCGAGGTCGTCCGCGCCATCTGCAAGTGCGACGAATGGTTTCCGCTGTCATACCGTCACCGATACTGCGGTCGAGCTCGACCCGGCCCAGAAACGTGTCTGCTGCTGCACCCCAGGGAGTTTTTAAGTTGGCGAGTGTTCCCGAGTTGAGTATTGGCGGAGAGTCGCCACCCCAGGTTGGTTCGGTAGGTGACGCGCTCCAAACTCAGAACCATCAATTGCCGAGGAGGGAGTTCGAACTCGTCTTGACTGTTCACCTGCACGACTCCGGCACCAGCACCGAACCTGCGGCAACGGCAGAGACTGTGGCCAATTTGCAACTCTGCCAATAGACTGGATGCTGCCGGGGAGAGCGCGAGGTAGACACACAATTTTGCACAGCGTTCGGACGGCCGCGTAAATGCAATGGGTTAGCTGGTTTTGTCCTGAAGTGAAGAAGCCATGGCTCGCCAAATATATTATTCGAACATGGACACAACATTCCGATTCTACGTCTAAGGTGCATCAATAGGGAATCGGAAGCCGGCGACAGAACACAAACACGCACCAGCAACTCAACTCCTCGAGGGCGACCGCCTTCATTTGTTCCAACTCCGCCCAAGACGGCAGATCGAAGATACCAGGGAGACGATCCCAGATGACTTTCCCCGCAAGCGCATGGGCGGACCGCAAAGGAGGCTTACAAACGCCACAAACTTCAAGCTCTGCGAAGTGGTCGTCCTCCCACATCTCCAGCGGTGAATGCGGCCTAGACTTCGTGCGGTGGTCATAACTCCGCCAGAGTTCACCCTCGATGCGACCATCGAGCTTTCCCTGTTCGCATTCCGCGGACCCACATCCATCAACCTCCGGCGACCAGAGAAAATTCAACACTTCGGAGGTCGCTGTGGTGTCCAGGAAACGGAGACCTTGGACACACGCCACTGCGTCGGCAGGGGTGAGAGTGCAGCCTTCAATTCCCGTCATGATCTCTCGGATGTCGATTGTGGTGGAAGCGCGATAGAACGCGATCGGGAGAATCCACAGAGCAGATGTTTGGCGGGCAAGGGAAATCGCCTCGAGATGAAAGCGTGGGTTTGAATATTCCCACGTGTAAAAGGGGTTGTCCCAAGCGAACAAGGTTTTCAACTTCTCGGATATACCGATGCTAAATGAGCAAGAGCACGCTTGCGCAACACGTCGACCTCGTATTTGTGGCTCATGCGGAGGATGCCGGCGATGACGGGGAAAGAGGTTCTCGTCGGTGGAGGTTCAAAGAACCTTTGAGCCGCCGATAAGTGAAGGGACTGGAGAATGTAAAGGGAATCGCACTCGTAGTATAGCAGGGCCTTTAGGAAATAGGTCACATCCTCCGCGCTGTCGGGAAGGCGCACAAAGGGACATCCTTCCATCAATTCGGCGTCTTGAGGGGTGGGCAAGGACAGCATGTCGCCGAAGACCGGAGAACGCGTCGCCAGGAAGTCGCGGGAGACGCGGAAAAGCGTCCTTTCCGCCTGGATGATGAGGCCACAGTCGTCAAACCAGAGCCCTTCAGCGCGGGTGAGCTGTGGTTCGGGGGCCGAATCGTCGGTGTCCATGAGGTAAGAGGCAGCTGCGAGGTTGAGAGCCCTTTGTGCCACTGATGTCAAGAGGAAGAGGTGGGAAATATTTGGAACCAACGCACCAGCCAATTATGAACACACAACGCGGTCACGAGCTTTACACACAGCCACCAGTCTAGGAACAAGCGCGGTGGGATATTGCTGGGAGGGAAACGGGCCAAAGCACTCGACCACATCACTTAGAAGCCGTAAATCCCAGTGCTCCTCCATTCGAACGCAGTGGTAGACCGTCGTGCATCGGAGTTGCTTCTCGTGCTCGAACACCCTGCGCCTGAGAAAGGGGTTAGAAATATTAGGACTGCAAGCGAAAGGAAGGGAAGATAAGAGGGATATAGGTGAGTCGTCGGCTGGAGCGTCTGGTAGTAGTGCATACGCTTCTTGAGTTGGCACGGCTCGGATACATGTACGAATATCGCCGAATTTACTCTTACCGCGCCTGGCCGTCAAAACGTGTGTGCTTAAGGTATTCAACGTGCTTCAACGCCTGACGTGAAGGAACACCACGCGCTCCTCGAGTTCCGGGGTTTTTAACCACCGCTCAGACGCGAATGATTTGTGTCCAAGACAATGTCGCTCAGGCACGGCGCGCGTTCATTCTGGAGTGTCATTTGTCCGATTGATGGCTAAACAGCCATCGGGGATTCTGATTTATTCCGAACGACTTACGAAGGAGAAATAAGTAGCCTCGTGGTACGCATCGGCTTGTTCACAGTTGTTACAATTATTACTCTAGTTCTACACTTTATCTCAAGACTCAGTATGGTTACATTGGGGTTCAGAGCGGATTCTTGTATCCTCCAGGCTTGTGCCTACAGGTAATCAATACACAGGCTCAGACCGAGCCAACTGAGTAAACTTACCACTGCCAAGTTACCGCAATGAATGGCAGGGCAAATCCGAAGCCCATGTATGCAAGACATTTCAGAGCGAATTTGTTTCGATTTGAGTAGTCGAAGGGCATGTTCTGCCAGCATAAATGATCAGCCAGAACGCGGGGCGGTGGCTTAAATTGTGAGCCTTACATGATACTCCTCCGCGTGCGTATGGGCCATTCTCCGCGATAATAAGGATGTCTGCAGGATGGCGGCTGGCCGATGCCGAACAGCTGTTAAACTAGCGACTCGGAGGTGTGTGGATGCGAGGCGGGGAAGGGATGTCATGGTGATTGTGCGGTTTATGGACTTATCCGTAGGCTGCGTGTACTTATATACCGCGCGGGGTGACTGGACCTGGAACGACGGGACGGACGTCGGACGTCGTTTATGGGCCAGAATTTCAGGGCCAGGTCTGGGACGTGGTTCGAATTCAAACATTCCATTCCGGTGTAAATTCCAGGCCGCAATGGTTGGGGTCTCGTCGACACAGCCGGTCGGCGCTTGAGACGTCTAGGTCGGGAGCTGTGGGCGCTGTAGACATCTGGACTGGCATTCGCCATCGTCCAGGCCAATCCGGCATCTAGACCAATTCCACCGGCAAGGTCCGACTCGACCAAATGGGGTAGTAGACTCTGACAAACGCTCTTTCTTCCTGACTCTCATGTCCTTGCCCTAAGCCCGCTGTCTTGGATATCTGGGTCTCCCATCGCAATTTGAGTCAACAGTGGCGGCCTTCACGTTGACTAGCGTCGCACTGTCGCAGTCCTTCAGTCAACGGCTCTACCTCGGTCTACCTGTTAGCATCCACCTGAGACTCCCTGCCGACTCACTGGCTCCGAGTACTCGTGCTGGGCTGTGCGCGAACTGCAATTACTCCAGAATGACGGGTGGATCTTCGATCACTAGCTGAGAGGCGAAACCTACGAGCAACTACCTGTTCAACTCCAGGACAGCAAATGACGATGGGTATCGCATGTTTATTCCGAGGACGCTGGCGGGCATCTCATATCTGGGCACTTGCAGGCTCTTTCAACGTCTTCTCTGGTACTCTAACGACCAACTGCACTAAAGCGCGCGTATAAAGGCCTGTCATCGGGACTCATTGGAATGTTCTCTTGCTTCGCTCGTGAATCACCATCCATAACTTGATCTGGAATAAATCTCCGCCTGCTTCCTCAAAGTCTCAAGGACAAAAGTGGTCTACAACGCTAAAATACGCCAGGTGCCCATCTTATTCAGACGCGCCTCCTCTCATGCACTCCCACTAGAAGACGATCTGGCGGCAGGAGAAACTGTTCGCGACGTTGTCGAAGTTGAACTCGCTCAACGCGTTAATCGTCCCATTGACGAACAACGACCGCCCCGTGCACGTCGTCGACCTGAAGCACAGACTCAGCACGCACAGCGGGTGGGTTTTATGTAACGTACGTGAAGAGGGTGCAGCCCGTCCGGGGATCGAGCGTGGCGACGCTGCTGACGTCGTTCGCGAGATTGAGCCCGCCCGAGTTGATGGGCTCGTCGAGGCTGCCGCAGCCGGTGCTGAGGCCGAGCTCGCCCCAGTCGGAGCAGTTCTTCAGGTTCTCGTCGACGCATGTGCGGAAGAGGGGGATGATGGGGAAGATCTGGCGCGGCTAGCGGCCTGCCTGCACCATGCGGCGCATAAGTTCTAACTGTAGAGAAAATGTCTTGCGACGGGTTATATTGAGGTTGAATAGACATCAAATTTCCACGTAGGTTGATGGACTATCCGATGCGCGCGGAAGGAGTATGTTTTGAGAAAAAAATCCTCTTCCTTGAGACTCCCTTCCACATCGTCGTCGGCTTGCACCCGCCCTACGAATAGGTTGAATCTTGCGGAGGTACTTACATTCGCAGCTCTTCCGGAAAGTCCCGGCCTAGCTCCAGTACTACGATTCAACTCCAACTGCGACAAAGCACATTCGTTATAATTGCACACTAAGAATTCTCTTCCTTCGGGGTGGCATTTCCAGTGTCGGGGATCCGGTCTAGGTCCCACTGTCCATTCTCCCCAACAACCCGCGCCGTCTGTCCTGCCGAATACATGAATACATCTGCTGCGCCGCTGACACCAAGTCTCCGCGTTAGAATCTCGTTAGTGCCCGTTGATGGCTATATCACACCTCCGCGCAGATTCCAGGCTACAGCGTTAAACATTACGCTGACTCGGAGTAGTCTTACTCTCTTCATCCAAGTCCGCAGCACTCACGGCACCTTTACGACGCATCCATGTAATATCCGCGCCTGAAGTGTTGAATTTCGGGTGGTTGAACCCCGGACTGATCCCCGGAGCCAAATGGGGTTGCCGTGGCGGCACAGTCCAAACTCCGACGCATCATTGCCTATCATTGCTTCCTCCGTGCTCTCATCGCCCTCCTCGACGCTGGACGGACCACGGCCCCCTACTGCAAAGCCCATCTCGGATTCTCGTGTTCCACCTGGTCTCCGTCGTCGTGATCTCTGGTCGCAGGCTCGCAATGGCACTTTCGGAGACTTTGCGACTGGTTTGGAGTCACAGCGCTCCGGGGCCGGCAATTCTGGCTCGATGCTCACCACTTACGCTAGGAGGAGGCATGCATCTCTGAGAAAATAACGGATGATAGCTATGCATGTCTAATAATAAGGCATACGAGGAACAAGGCGCTCGCGGGCACTGCCTGACCTCCGGGGTCCTTCTGGGGCGGTCGGTCAGCAAATTTGGTTTTCCCGGCTCAGTCACCCATTTTTTCTCCGCGCGCCGTCTTCTTCTCCCGCATACAGCAATACGTCGCTGACTCGGACACCAGAATCCCCGCCGACCCTTGCAAGTTGTAACTTCCTACGATTATTTCGACTTTGTCTTGGTTCCCTGAATCCAGGTGGTAAACACAGAACATACTCTCAAACCGGGTTCAAAGCTGTACCCACCACCCCCGACGCGCCCGACCCCCGCCCAAGGACAACGAAACTTGAAACACCGTTCCCGCAGGCGATGAACGAGGACGCCGCCGGTTCCGTAACGACATTTCAGCATCGCCGCCGATATCCCGTTCCCATAAAGGCCGCGACGAGCGCCGGGGAAAACCCATTCTTCCTTTTAATCTTCTCTTCCACCCCCCTTTTTACTTCACTTTCAATGTTCACCCTTCACCGAATCCTTCCCGCACTTGCCTCGGCGGCGCTACTCGTGTCTGCAACGGCCACGCCCCCGACGACCGGCTGCGACACCTCCAAGTCTATTCTGGACGTGCCGTCGGGTCAAACGGCCGTCGTCGCTCCCCCGACCGCGCCGCTCTTCGTGACCATCGGCGTGGGCGTCCAGAACTACACCTGCAACAGCACCAGCAAGGTGTTCACGTATGATCCGTCTCATCATCCTCCCCTGAGGTATCGTTGTTGCTCAATGAATCTGCTTCTTCAGGTCGATCGGCGCGGTCGCGTCCCTGTTTGACATCTCCTGCCTTGGGGGAACACCCGACGCTGCCACGATCGCGAGGACAGCGTTCATCGTCTGGGACCACGCCCCCGCAAACGTCAACGCGCACGCAATCGGGCCCGTCATCGGCACGCCCACGCTCCTCGGGGTGCGTTCACTTCACTCCCCAGTATCACAACTCACGCGTTAACGTGAACTTCGCGAATCGCAGGAGCACTACTTCATCAAGGGCCTCGACGGCACGGGCCTCGCCGCCAAGTGGGACTTCACCTCGACCGGCAAGTTCGCGGGCAACGCCACCGCGTTCGTCGTCGCCTCCAAGACGGGCGACATCCCCGACCCCTTCAACCCCAAGGTCAACGTGGACTGGCTGGAGCTGAAGAGGAACGAGGGCGAGCTCTCGTGGTTCGTGTTCCGCATTGATACCTTTGGCGGACAGCCGCCCACCTCCGTGCGTGTTTTATTCATTCTAATTTCGATGGCGATTTGGGCTGATGAGTGGACGATATAGTGCGTGCCCGGGTCGCCCGACATCTCGGTGAAGTACGCGGCGAAGTATTTCTTCTATTGAGTTTCAGGCTGCGAAGGAGCCCGTTGGACATTGTTAGAATGAATGTAACTCTTGATATATCGCCCATATGGATGCCCTCGGGCATCTGTTTTGACCTTTACCGCGAGAGCTGAACTTTTCAACCAAGCATAAGTATATAGAGTATGGAAAATCCGTAAGCGAATGAGGAAGTCCTTGGCCATCATTTCTCTTGAGTGAGTTGTCATCTCCCACAGGAGTGGATCAGAGTGAACATGGACATCTCGATCTGTCCATCTCGCGCCGAAGAACTTCTTGGTATCTTGTTATACCTACCTGTTCTTTACCGGACCCGGTGCCATTCACTGGGGCAGTGGGACGGGCCATCGAGCAACACAGATACGATCTGGACTTTCAATTTGCGCTGAGCGGGGAATTGACCACCACTTCCATGGCCTCGGAATAAGGCTTTGTTGGACATAGCAGTTAAGACGGGATCGAACAAGTGTTGTTGGACTTGCTTGGTGACACACATCGCAGTCAAGATGGGACTGAACAAGTGTTGGTCTGGCTTGGCAACACACATCCATCCGTCAAAGGAAATGGTCGCGATATTTGCAATTGGGGCGTTATATAAGGAGAGCCCCTACCACACAGATTGAACATCAAATCCCCCTCTCATGCCGTCTTTCAAGAGTACCTTCGCACAAATCACCTCGTATCAACTGGGATACACCTCACAGCGCCGTGAGTCGCACACCTGGTTCCCATGCCTTCCTGTGACTCATTTTCTTCCAGCATATCCCTGGCGGTGGGCGACCCCTGTGATCCTGGGTGTTTTCCTCTTGATCTCGGTGTTCCTATCTTTCCTCAACGGTCTGTGGAATTTGGTTCAACAGAGAGACGCAAGCTAATTAGAGCCCTGACAATTAGTTCCGCTTTCCGCCTATGAAATTGTTCAGGAATCCACTTATCGCCCGAACGACACATTGCCTCCTCTCCACTTCAGCTGGCTGGTGCCAGGATTACTCAAGAGCCCAGAGGATACTTTTACACCACACATTCTAACAGTCGGAGAGACCGTTGTGGTGAACAATTCGGCCTTGAATTTTACAATCAGCGCCGCGTGTGATGAAAATTCAGCCCCGGTTTCATCTTTCCCCTACTACAATAATCCCTTTTCGGATGGTTGTGATATATTGAGTGTCAACCCACCACCCTCCAGCGTCCCCTGACACCAAATCTAGTCCAACATCACAATCAGCTATGTTTCAGGCCCCACTGGTGTGCCCGGAGTCACCACACTGTCGGTGAAAAAGCATGATATCCTTTTCCCTGCCAATGCTAATACTCCACGGACGACAGGTTGATGTGATGTGTCTTATCCCCACTCCTTTTCGGATGACCTCAACCACCCAAAAAGAAGAAGAAACAGCCATCACTGTCAGTAATCCCCTTGAGTCAATTTTTGATGGCCTGTGGTCAGACTTGGTGAGAAAAATAACAACCTTGTGGGACCAGCTGAAATGTAGCAATCATATGCAGGATCTCATGATTTCTGAATTTGCTTCGTACGCACGAGTCGGCTCTCGCATTGAACTAGGGCCTGACTTGGATGAGTGATCCGTGGATGGACGTGGATGGACGACAGGGGTTTGGACGTGGATGGATTTGGATGTTTTGATTTCTTGTGAACTAGGCCAGGGCTCGCCCTGAGAACTTAGACGGGTAATCGACTGGCGTTGTGAATGCAGTATGTGGATTTTTAATACCTCCAGACGCCGCTGGAGGGGTGAGCTCAATTTTTCTTTACTCGTGGGAATGGACATCCACGTCCAATGGATGTGATCGGTGGATGATGGATCGTCCATGGACGATCCAAGTCAGGCCCTACTGATTGAACCACAAAACTCAGATCCCTATATCCAGTCAATCCTTGAACCTCTCCCAACTCTCTGCAAGTGTCGTACCATGTTGTGATTGTGGTACGACCCTCCCATCTGGCACCTCCCTCCCTACAGAACTACCATGTCGAGCACAGCCGGCAAGGCTGGTGGGATCTCACTGGTTTGCCAGGATTAACGGGTCCATCCAAACTGATTACCCTGTGGCGTGGGATCAGCCGGGAGACTTCTCAATGTTCATCTTCAACACAGGGGATTCTGTACCGCCATGGAGCCCCATACAACCCCTCTATGGGTTCTTAACCCTACCCACCGTAAACACCGCCTTCCAAAATGTGTTCCAATCGCTCTACCACCTCATACGCCTGGAGCTCGGAATTCTTGTTGAAAACCAGATTTTCAATTCACCTCTAATGCTCAATCAAAGTATCGCCAATATCTCCATTCCCCGCAGTCTATCCGATATTTTCCGACGCTTTTCCATTCTGGCCGCCAGCAATTTACGGGCATCCACCTCCAACGCGACCCAGATGAAGGAATGGGCGGACATTGTTCACATGTTCAACACAACTGACAGAGTCCCGGTCATCAACTACCTTCGCTCGGTGCCACGCCTCAAGCCCCTGGGCTCAGCAATCACCAGTGTGTTTGTCTCCACATTTGCCATGGTCTCTGTCCTGTGGACTGTATTCTCCCTCATTGCGGGCATTATTGCAGCAAGGGTTGAGACTGCCAGTACACGTGAGCTCAATAATCATCTTGATCAAGTCAACCACTCATTACTTGTTTTTCAGAGGCACAATTTATCCCGTCCACGCTAAATGACTGCATTGAAAGTCACACTGTTGCCATTGACACCCATGGTGCTGATATAGCGCATATGAAGCTCTCCTTTGCGCGCATGCATCTAGCCCTGAAGAAGCGAGGGTTCCTCGAGGAGGACGACGAAAAGGATGGCCTGGAGTCATCCATCACGTGCACGAGTGAGTCAAATCACGCAACGGCGTGGGTTAATTGCTGAAAACATGGTAGATGCAGGTGGTGAAGACGAAAAACCTACGCTTCTGGTGCATCGCTTGAAGCAGCCGGACTCTTATTCTGCAGTTTGAGTTGACCTTTCCTGCATAAACACTATTCCACATTTATTGAGACCATGTACTTCCTGCTGTTAGGGCTGTTCACCGTGCCCGTCGTGCCGGTTCTACGGGTCCCGTGCGACGGGTAGCCGACCCGTTCCGTCGCAGCTTTTTCCTCAGCAGCGACGGCACGGAAACGGGACGGGTACCCACCGTTTTTTGCCGTCCATCGACGGCCGTCGACGGGACGACGGGTTGGTGCTCTCAATTTTTGAAAATTGTCCAATATCCCTTGGGTTTTTCCCTCAGAAAAGGTCAACGGTCAAACATCTTTCGGCACAACACTTCTACTTTCGAATCAGGTCTCTCTGAAAGGTTGCTGGTCAGGTTTTCCCGGCTCGGCAACCGCCGATTACGGTTTCCCCTTTTAGATTTGGTGTTCAACTCGGGCATAACCTGAGCACAACTACCCTGTAGGCCCATTAAACACTCCCTGATGCTCACTGACAGGTACGACTTCGACCCTACGCCTTCATTCGAGTTGCTGATTTTTGTACCCGGTCTTCCTCACACTCTAGGGCTGGAATGACCCTGCAAGGGGTGGCTACTGGCAACCCAACGCAAGACGAGGTTCCTGAATGCACAAAAAGGCTAACATTGAGAATGTTTAGTCTTGCTATGAGTCCGTGCCCGTCCCTATACCCGCGACGGCCGTCCCGTTGCCCGTCCCGTCCCGTGGAAGGTCCTGAAAAAATTGCGACGGCACGGTGACGGGACGGGGTGGCCTGTTCGACTCCCGTCAAAACGACGGCCGTGCCCGTCGACGGGACGGCGAACAGCCCTACCTGCTGTGTGCAATGCGAGGCTGCACACTTCTATACACGCGGGATCCCAGGGGTAATCCAAGAGAGGAGCTCTCTTGATATAATACTCTACAGTGAGTCAAGAGAAAACGATCTCCAACCTTTTCTTATTGGCACCAAGATTGGGGTGAGTGAAGACTTGCCCAAAGTCAGATATGGATCACAACATATGAGTTTGGGACGAGCTTGTGTCATAAGCTCCAGTCAAGTCGAGTCAGGTTCACCTGGTTCCGGCCTCGAAGTGACGTCTCATGTGAAGGTTCCCACGGTTCAGATTATTCAACCGCATCAGATTTCCCGTTGCTTGTATTTAAGAGGCAACTACCTGTTCCAGCAGCCAAGGTTCCAGGTTGGCAACTCCAGGATACACAGAAGCCAGCAGTGGATCCCTTTGCGGTGTATTCGACAGGAATGGATCCAGGCGCGCACTGAATATACGGTTCATCATCACACGTAAGTGATTCCATCTTATGCGCGAGTATCGACACACCGATGTCGGCTGCAACAGTATCGAGTTTATGCTGAACTACTTACGCCACGCTCTGCAACGATAAAAATATTACCACACACAAAAATTAGCAGAAACGAGCCACAGGAATATCCAACGTCCGTCCGTCCTCGGTGTCACTTTGCCGGTAAATCGAAGACGAGCAGCCCGCGCTCTTGGCATTTAAAAAGGATCTTGCGGAATGCGTCCGCAAGAGGAAGCGGAATACCCATATACTCGGCGATCACCTGGAGCTCTTTGTCGCTAAACGCCCGCGCAGCGTCTGGTGTGGTTAGCGTAATGGAGCGTAAACACGGGTAGGATGTTGTGTCAGCCAGAAGGGCGTCGACAATGCCCCAGTCTTGGGTGTTCAAACGCCGACTGATGCAGAGCTCCATGGAGACTGTGATCGTCTGCAGCGTCTTGGATCCCGGACACGATTGGAGATCTGAGAGGATGCCCAAGAGGGTGCTGGGCGCAAAGTAGTGCGACTGTACTATCACGAGATGGCGCAGAGAGCGCAGACGCTGAAGATTCGGCCGGTCCGCAGTAAATGGGTGAGAGACAACTGAAACGAGGTGACAATGAGCCATCGTGATGATTATATCGAGTGAATTTACGCACTTAGACCGCCCTCTGTTAGCGTTAACGTTGTAATGCTCTCAGCGGCTACGCTACCGAGATATGCGTTGATACCACCCCACTCGAAGGACTGTTCGAAATTGACCAAGCCCAGGTGCACGAGCTGCGTGGGTGGGGGATTTAAGGTGCGGAGCCAATTCGCGACCGTCGGGTGCTCGATATGGATGGTGTGAAGGCGGGATGGAAGGGCAATGGATTTAGGCCGGTCAAGAATCATGTTTCCGTCGTCGATGAGTCCCTGGATCCGAACAGATTCGAGGAGGGGGAAGGCAGAGAAGTAGTCGACGAGAGTGCGCAATCTGACCCGCGCATAACACGGCGGGCAAGTCCCACGGCCGCGGCTTCAAGGCGTTTGGCAGGCGTGGGTCGGACACTTGCCATGGCGTTTGCCAGGCATCGGTCAATTTCCTTTGTCTCTTTGTCACCGTGTGAACTTAGGCCGCCGTCCTCGGCATGTTGAATTTCAATGTTTCAGAGTTGAAAAATCGTTCTATTGGACACAAGACCTGCTTTTGAAAGAGCAGATTGAGACCGTGAAACGGGGTGCACATTTTTGGATGGCACAGAGAGGCGGTGGGTCACATCCGATGAAAATCAGCTTCAAGTTGTGCGGGTATGATACAGTACGAGGGACCCCTGGTTCAATCTCCAGCTCTCAGTCTCGTGTCTACTGTTTGAGCCCGCGGGTCCCACACAGCCACTTACAATCCAGGTGGTGTCGTTACAGTAGCATCCGTCCCGCCGACCCCGTGCTTAGCATAGACATAAAACTTGTACGCAGGAAATTGCCTGGGGAGTCTCAGGAATGACGAGGGGGAATTGAATTCACTGCCGCCCCCACTCATCCAGAGCACATCCCATTCCTGTGTCCAGGTTAGTCCTGTCAATCTGTTGCTCAACTGTTCCAGTGTATTGTGATGTAAAGCTTTTCAACAAGGGATGAAGGCAGTTTTCTTTGTAGCCTCAATTCCAACACTCCAGTTTCTATGTTAGACTGGAGTCATAAGCGCTGAAGAGACTTTAGTTGGCGGTCGAAATGACAATTTGAACAAACAAGCCGAGCACGGCATTACATATTCACACGGTGACAAGGAAACAAAGAAATTTGACCGATGCCTGGCAAACGCCATGGCAAGTGTCTGACCGACGCCTGCCAAACGCCTTGAAGCCGCGGCCGTGGGATTTGCCCGCCGTGTAACCAAGGCGTATATCGAGATGCACGAGGGAGGACCCGAAGACGGAAGGGCCGGGGAGGGTAGATGCGAATCGGAAGGGACAGTACACAAATAGGTGCGTCGGTCGAACGGCGCGTGCCTCCAGCTTTGCGAGGATGTCATCGGCGGAGAACTTGAGCTCCTTTTGCGGCTTGTCTCGTGGATCCGACAGGTGCACCGCAGTAATGCGTGCAGGGTACAAAAGTGGCAAGGGGGGAGGAGAGTAACCGAAGGAGTTTGTCAAGTTTCTGAGTCCGACTGAAGTCGAGATCGAGGTGGATGGATGAAAAGCGATAACGCCTGCTTCGTGGAACCCATGGCCTCGAGACAAGGGCACAAACCAGAAGAGTAGGTTTGTCTTCCTTGAGATGGTCCAGGATCGAGTCAACCAATTCTCCTGGCAGGTTCACCATGAGCGGGAAAATTCGACGGTGGTGGCAGGAACAAAGAGATATCACACATAGTCACGGTCGACAGGCGCAGCACAACAGGACCAAACTGCGCTTACAACTCTGACCAACACCGTCACCTGTGAGTTGAAGTGGCCTCGCAGCATCGCCGTTCGCTGGAATGACCGAATCTAGTTGAACCCGAATGTCGACCCTGCCGGGAGAGCTCGTCGACGCAATCATCGACTGGACCACTCTCGACTCCTCGTCCTCCGACTCTCTGGCAGCGTATGCACTCGTTTCCAAGCAGTGGCTCCCAAGAAGCAGATATTACCATTTCGCCTCAATAAGCCTTACCCGGGATCGCAGCACAGACACCGTTAAGACGTTCCTCTATCTCCTCGCCTCGCCTCTGGTAACATTCACCTCGAGCATCCGGGAGGTCCAGCTGCACCACAGGTCATCGTACGCTATACCCGTCCTCTCTGCTGGCGACATAATCGCCCTCCTCTCGCGCTCCGGCATTTTCCCTACCCGCCTCACTCTCGACTGCCACTTCACCCAATTTGGACTGCAGCACACGCAGCGCAACTCCTTCCCCTCGATCACGCACCTCGAGCTGTCCTTCTACGGCGAGGTCTCGCTCGAAAAGCTCTTCCTCTACCTCTTGATGTTCCCCGCCCTCGCATCCCTCTCTCTGGGCGTGCACAACGCGGGCTCGGAGGTGGGGTGGATCTCCATGCAGCCGCCTGAGAAGACTATCGCGCTG
Organism: Mycena filopes; assembly: GCA_029281495.1. NCBI lineage: Eukaryota > Fungi > Basidiomycota > Agaricomycetes > Agaricales > Mycenaceae > Mycena > Mycena filopes. The sequence goes on along the minus strand of JARIHR010000020.1, from coordinate 1,395,434 downwards.
CCATCCAATCTGCACGAGCTGAGGATTCACCAGCCCAGCATCCTGCGCTGCCTCACCTCCACCAACCTCCCCCTGGCGCAGTTCACCACCGTCGTCCTCCAGAGCATCCGCCGCTTCCCCGAAGTCAATCGCTATCTGACGAACGACGTAGTATGCCGCTCATTAGTTTCGCTGACGCTGGAGAACTGCATCACAGGTAAGCCATGTTCTGAATCGCATTCGGTCGTTACTGTACTGAGACACGTCCAGACGACGGACTCGGGCTCGACCTGAGCAGCCTCGCCGCCCTGCAGCACCTGCATGTCCGGCAACACTACCTGTGGACCGCTCCTGCCCTCCTCGATGCCCTCACCAGCCTTGCGTGCGCCCATTTCCCAACGCTCGCGACGATCGAGGTCGTCATCTATGGTGTGACCTCAATCAACTGTCTGACCGAGGACATGGTGCAGTGGCGCCTCCTCGATGCCGTCCTCGCCGCCCCGCTTCGGTGGCCGCAGTTGAAGCGCGTTACGGTGTGCGGTCATACCGACAGCGGCGTTGGCGTCGACACCGACGCTCCGCGCGCGTTTGCCCGCGGGGTGTGCGAGAACATGCCCTTGGCCGTCGGGCGGGGGATTCTGGTGCTCGTATGAAGAGTAAATCCATTTTCAAACTCCTTCAACATTTATTTGTACGCCGCGCTCTCGTGACTTCCCCTCCCCGAACCCTATTTCCCCCTAGGCCTATCTACCTATCCATGAGCACCCCCGACTCATTCGCAACGCGCACACGCAGACCCCCATCCGCCAGCGCATCCAGCGCGCCAAGCATACTGGCCGGCGGCACGCGCACGCCGTTGCGCTGTCGGTGGTGGAGCGAGATATTGAATCGCTCCAACCTTGCGCGGTCCACAACCACCTCCCGCCGCGCGCGTACCACATCGAGCATCGGTTCGAAGGGCATCTCATCACCCTCCCCGCGCGACATCTCCACTACGCTCAGCGTGGTCAGCGCCGGGAGGACGTCGGCGGCCTCGAGCACGCGCACGAGGGTATCCAATCCGCTTGTGAAGTGTAACGTCAGCTTGAGCGTCGTGACAGAGGCGTTTTCGCGCAGGAAGGCGGTGAATTCGGTGGGGGAGATCTGCGGGAGGCGGAAGTGGAGGGTTGTGGGGGCGCAGGGAGAGCGCGCGCAGAGGGCGGAGAGTGACGCGGTGAGTTCGTCCATGTCCTTGGAGAAGCCGGGGCCCCAGATCATGAGCTCGTCGAGGCTAGGCGTCGTGAGGTAGTGGATGATCGAGCGCGCTGAGGTAACGAGGGAGCGGAGGTCCGGGAGCATGACGGGGGGGAGGACGGGGAGGGTGCGGCTGGTGTCGTACAGCGCGAAGTCGAGCTCCGTGAGACCGGTGCAGTGGCGCAAGATGGCGATGCCTGGCTCGACCTCGTGGACGCACATCTGTAGGGAGGTCAACTGGGCCCAGGGGACGTCAGTGGTGACTGCGGGGAAGTCCATGAGCACCAGTCTGCGCAGCAGAGGCGCGTCCCGGATCGTCGTGACTGAAGTTCCCTCCCAGGCGCCGGAGTTCATCGACAGCTGAAGCGTGCGGAGGAAGGGGAACGGGCCGCGGTGCGCGGCCAGCGCAGCATACGATTCCATCGGGAGCTTCAGCGCGACGTCGCGCCACTGCAGCGTGTAGTCCATGCTCGCGGCCAGCATCTCCACGCCGCGCTTGATGTCTCGCGTGGTCAACGAGACGTCTCGCGGAAGCAGCCCCGCGCGAGACATCCATAATCCGACCAACGCCGCGTTGAACGACTGACCACGGTAGCCCGTGTCCACCGCGAGGGATTGCCATAATTCGGGTGTACCCACGGCGTTGATGCGCAGTTGGCTGTTAATCTGGCTAAGGACCATCGGCCACTGTTGCGCCAGGGGGGGCGGGGGCTGCGGGGGACCGCCTGTGCCCGGGGGAGGGTTCCCTGTCGGAAACGCCTCTTGAAAGATGCGTTGGCCAATGTCTGTGGGCAAGCCTAGGAAGTTCATGGTGGGCAGAGGAGAGTGGGGGGCACAAAATGTAAAAGGGACCGAGACTCGAGAGGTGTCAGATCGATCGATGGCGGCAATCCGAGTTAATCGCCCCCTGATTAATGGTTCATTGACAGGATGTCGGGAAGCGCTCCAAGCGCTCAAGCACTCAAGCGCCCAAGTTTGCACGATAGTTTCGTCCTCGACCAGCTGCGTTCGATACTCGGATTAATTTTATGCAACGGACGCCCTCCTTCGCTCTTCAAGCCTATTTATTCTCGCGGAATTTCGCAGGTCCGAGTCGACTGAGTTTCGGGCAGAGCCCGCCTTTACGCGAGAACTCTCTTCACACCTAGGTCGAGATGCCCGACTAATCCAACCAAAACAGCTATCATTGTCCAGCCTCCAGGTCCCTATTTCTCCAGGGAGAGATCCGAACTATAATTCAGCGCCCCAGAAACCAGGGATGGACCCATAGGATTCTCAAGCTTGACTATGCATCGCTGCCAGAGTAAGTACTGCGTTTAGCATTCGACGAAAGAAATTGTGCCGTGCTGTAGAGACCTTTAGAGAGGATTGGATGGACCCCTTACCCATTGCTCCTGTGCAATAAATTATGAATGAATGAATAGATTTGAATGATACTTGTTCCCAGAGGAGGTAGAGCATTTGTTCGTGTTTGTCTCTTCAATTCCACGCGCCGAGTCATGTGACGGTGTCGTTTCTTTCTCTCCTCGCAACTCACTGCCACCAAGAGTCCTCCTCGATGCCAAAGACCACCCTCACGGCCTCGCCAATCGGGAGGAAGAGGAGTAGTAGTGCGTACCAATGTCCAGTCGCCCTCCCCGGGTTGAACTAGGCCGGCGCTCCGACGAATCATCTCCTCCGTGTTGACGATCAGGATAATCATAGCCGTCCACGTAGTTGCGATACCGAGGTAGAACAGGAATCGCTTGTGAGTCGTCGATTGGATCAACCGGGATTTAGCTATCTCGTCAGTGACCTCCTCGCCATCGACCTCGTATAAGCGTACTGCGATGGATTGGAAAAAGCTCGTATTCCGGCCGAGGAAGAAGGATAGAGTCACGACGAGGAGTACCGGAAGCCCCAGTCCAATCAAACTGATGTAGGTGAAGACGGCACTTAAGATCATGACGTTCCCGCCGGGCATGACTGAAATTCCATACAAGGCCAAAGAAACGCGGCGAATTTCGGCGCTGCGGGTCACTGAACACAGTTCAGCTTTGGGTAAATCGAATTTTTGAGTGGGACCAAGCTCACCGTAAACGGATCTCGACAGAATAACGAGGACCGTATCTGGGTTGCATTCAGGCTGATTCCCGAAGCTGTGGACCTTGTTCCAAGTCCATAGTCCGACTCCGCCCACCACAACGAAGTGTGCAGAAGCCACTAACGCCTCGGGCGACAACAGTAGAGGTTGGAGAGATCGCATGGATGTGTTTTCGCGCACGTGGAGTCTCTGTGAACCGCGGACGCCCACCGGGCGACGGAGTACACCGTCATGAATGTCATGCCGTTGATCCAGCTCAGCTGGAGGACGATCAGGGTGTGGTAGAGACTAATCCCGAGCGGGGCTGCCTGAATGACCGTGGAGACGAGAAGCACGCAAACGGTGAGCGAGATATTGATGGAAACGCGCGACATCGTTTTGGACTCCTCTGCGGAGATCTCGCCGTCGCGCGCGAAGTATATGGGGTAGATGACACTGAGCAGCGCCTGGACGTAGATGGCGACGCGAACCCCGATTCCGGCGATGTCGGGATTGGGCGCGATCCCAGTACACTGCGAGGACGATGTGCCATGGTGGGGAGAATGAAGTGCCGCAGCTTTATGAAATGGGTGGCGTGGCGCAGAGCGAATAAGAAGCCAGTCGAAGCTAGTTAAATTGGAAGACACTTTAACGGAAGGTACCTCATTTCCGCCTTGGGCACATGTCCCCGCCGACGTTACCGGCTTCCTGTGCCCGATATGCTTTGGCGCGCTGGATGCGCTGGCGCATACGGATCTCGTGTCGGGGACGCGCCACAGGACCATGTCCTCTGTCAGATGGCAGTCGGTTGAGCCTCATCATAGACTCACAGTGACCGCACACTTCTTGCGCATATCGTCGCGAGGGGGCCTGGGAAGAGGGCAGGCAAGACATGCGGGTTCAACTAGAGTCGGTTATTGCAGCGAACGGCGATGCTGCGAGGCCACTTCAACTCACAGGTGACGGTGTTGGTGAGAGTCGTAAGCGCAGTTTGGTCCTGTTGTGCTGCGGGGTTCGACCGTGACTGTGTGTGTGTGACATCTCTTTGTTCCTGCCACCACCGTCGAATTTTCCCGCTCATGGTGAACCTGCCAGGAGAATTGGTTGACTCGATCCTGGACCATCTCAAGGAAGACAAACCTACTCTTCTGGTTTGTGCCCTTGTCTCGAGGCCATGGGTTCCACGAAGCAGGCGTTATCGCTTTTCATCCATCCACCTCGATCTCGACTTCAGTCGGACTCAGAAACTTCACAAAGTCCTTCGGTTGCTTTCGTCCCCCCTTGCCACGTTTGCGCCATATATTACCACAGTGCAACTGCGGGATGAGCGAGACAAGCAGGGCCTTGCGTTCTCGTTCTCCGCTGACAACATCCTCACAAAGCTGGAGTCACACGGGGTTCGACCAACGCACCTATTTCTGTATTGTCGCCTCCGATTTGCGTCTATCCTCCCCGTACCTTCCATCTTTGCCTCCTCCCTCGGGCATCTCCATATACGCCTTGGTCATGCGCGTGTCAGATTGCGCACTGTCGTCGATTACTTTTGTTCCTTTCCCTTCCTCGAATCCGTCCGGATGCATGGGCATGTCAACGACGAGGACGTCGTCTTTGACCGGCCTATATCCACTGCCCTTCCCCCGCGCCTTCACACAATGCACGTTGAGCACCTAATGGTCCCGAATTAGCTCCTCACCTTGGATCCCCCGCCGACGCAGCTCGTGAACCTGGGCTTGATCCATTTTGAACAGTCCTTCAAGTGGCCCAATATCAACGCCTACCTCGGCAGCGTAGCCGCTGAGGGCATCACGACGTTAAAGCTAATAGAGGGCAATCTAGGTGCGCGAATCCTCATTCACCCGATATAGTTATTACAATCGCTCAGTGTCATTTTTTTTGCCAGTTGTCTACAGCCCAGGTCACTGACAATGCTGAATTGTATCACAGGTAAGCCATGTACTGAATCGTATTCGCGATCGGTCGTTACTGTACTGAGACACGTGCAGACGACGGGCTCGGGCTCGACCTGAGCAGCCTCGCCGCCCTGCAGCACCTGCATGTCCGGCAACACTACTTGTGGACCGCTCCTGTCCTCCCCGATCCCCTGCAGTGGCGCCTCCTCGATGCCGTCCTCGCCGCCCCGCTTCGGTGGTCGCAGTTGCAGCGCGTCACGGTGAGCGGTCATACCGAAAGCGGCGTTGGCGTGGACACCGACGCTCCGCGCGCGTTTGCCCGCGGGGTGTGCGAGAATATGCCCTTGGCCGTCGAGCGGGGGATTCAGGTGCTCGTATGAAGACCAAATCCATTTTCAAACTCCTTGGACATTTATTTGTACGCCCCAAACCCTATTTTCCCCTAGATCTATCTACCTATCCCCGACTCATTCGCAACGCGCACACGCAGCCCCGCATCCACCAACGCACCGAGCGCACCAAGCATACTGGGCGGCGGCACCCGCACGCCCTTGCGCTGTCGTACCTCAAGATATCAGAATCGCTTCAACGTTGCGCGGCTCACGACATCGAGCATGGGGTCAAAGGGCATCTCATCGCCCTCCGCACGCGACGTCTTGACTACGCTCAGCGTGGTGGCGCCGTGGCGGCCTCCAGCACGCATGAGGGTACGTACCCAGCCCGCTCAGGCAGTGTAACATCAGCCCGCTCTAAGCATGACGTTTTTGCGCAGGACGGCGGTTAACTCAGTAGAGCGCAGACGATTCTCTGGGAAGATTAGCGCCGCTGCAGCTTGCCCACCATGCTGTTAGATCAGCGGCAGAAGAGGACGATAGCACTTAAGTCAAAGCGATCACCCGCAGAAGAGGATGATAGCACTCAAGACAGCACCTTCTTCTCACGGAATCCTTCGCTCTGCCCCACGGAACGCATTCATAAGGATGCGAGATCTAGCGTGAGCTCACTGCCTATCCTGCTACCCTCCCACCATGGCATCATCCTCGCAGTGTACTGGAATCGCGCCGAATCCCGACATCGCCGGAATCGGGGTCCGCGTCGCCATCTACGTCCAAGCACTGCTGAGTGTCATATATCCCATCGTCTTCGCCGCCGACGGTGTGATCACTCCAGAGGAGTCCAAAACGATGTCGCGCATTTCCATCAACATCTCCCTCACCGCTTGCCCGCTCCTCGTCTCCACGGTCATCCAGGCAGCCACACTCGGAATCAGCCTTTACCATATGCTGATCATCCTCCAGCTGAGCTGGATCAACGCCATGACATTCATGACGGTGTACTCCGTCGGGGCGCCGATGAGCATGCTTGCCATAAAGGAGTGGGTAGATTCTGGCGAAGGGAGCTTCGACAGGCCGACAAGTTTCGACCAGCTGCGTTTTCTCCTTTTTTTGAGGGGGGCGTATCCGCGTTACCTGCGGTCGCCCCTGCTGTTGGTGGCTTCCGCACATTATATTGCGGTGGGGGGAGTCGGGCTATGGACCTGGAATAAGATCGCCACGTTCGGGAATCAGCCCGAATGCAACCCAGATACCTTTATCGTCATCCTGTCGAGATCCGTATACGGTGAGCTTGGTCCCACTCAAAGATTCGGTGTGAAGCTGACGATTTGGTAGTGACGCGCAGCCCCGAAATTCGCCACGTTTCTTTGGCGTTATATGGCATCTCGGTCATACCCTGCTTGAACGCCGTCACTTTTGGCTACTTCCTCATCCTGATCGGAGCCTATGGGGTAGTCCTTGGGCTGTATACGTTACTCCTTGCACAGGCAGTGTTAGGCCTTACACTGGTCCTTCCTCTGCTCCTCATCCTGGTTGTCATCCTGGTTACCGGAGTCGGGCGTGAAGGGGTCTCCCGGTCGCTTGCACGCTTTCTCTTCCCCACGCCAGAGGAAGTGATGCGGAGGCGTCATCAGATTCAACTCTTCCGAAAACTCCTGCTCAGCTATTCTGGCATCGCAAGCACGGTGACGGCTATGAGTATCTTGATCGCCAATACGGAGCAGATGATTCGTCGGAGCCGCAGCATAGTTCAACCCGGGGAGAGCGACTGGACCTTGGGCCAGACCCTGGCACTACTGCTCCTCTTTCTCCCCATTGGCGAGGCCGTGAGGGTGATCTTTGGCATTGACGAGGAAACATGGGTACTGGAATTTTTTTGGGGGCCCTTGGTAGTCTTCTTTGACTTGCTTTTGCCCGCATAATGGTCGGAGTACCGACACAGGTCTTTCCTCCCTTATCTGTTCTGACTGCTTCTCGTCGGTTACTGGTAAAATGAGGTCGAATACTAGCTACTCCTGTATCTTGTGTCTGCCAATTTCTATACAATCATATCATATTGTCTCATTTGGATTTCTTGAGCTCATCGAAGTTGAAAACGCGGTGTATGTATCGCAAGTGCCGAACAGTCTACTGAGCGGCCCGAATGATCTCCGCCGCCCGCTCCGCCACCATATATGCAACTTATCGACAATCCGTCAGTTGGAAAACACCAAAGAGAGAGGATCCAGTCGCTCACGAGATACAGTGTGAATTCCTGGAAGGCTTGCGATGATCGATAGATCAGCGACTCGCACATTGCTCGTGCCATACTGCGTGCAGACATTCACTTAGGTGAAGCTCATTTAGGCGCAGAGGACGTACGACGAGAAGAGAGGGGTCGACGACGCCGCCCTCGGAGCGTGGGACCATGGCTGAGGTGCCCACGAAATGGTGCCTATCGAGCCTTTGTAAGCTTGCGGTTCCGAACTAATTGGAAGGACTTGGAAGCGCACTCGGAAACGGATTTAGTGTTCACATAATTGACAAAATCTTCGTCGGTTTGAACAGTCGCATCAGGGAGAATCGGGCCTGTGGTCGACGAAAGTGATGGTTGAGTTCGGAGGTATCGAGGAAGGAAATACAATACCCACCAACGACGATGCTTTTCAAAGGTTCGGTGTTGACGATGGTGCGGGTGTAATGCACCCCTTTGGCGAAGGCAAACTAGGTAAGGAATTCAACCTCAGCGTCGGTTGATGGAATCTTAATCAGACTGACCTTGTCATGAGGCGCGCTCAAGCTGAGTCCAATCCTTAGCAGAGCGCGGATTTATATATTTGGGTGAACACGTACTACTTGGGGTCAATGACCGGAGGAACCAAAGGATCCTTCGAGTTGATGTGCTACAGCAAATTGAACGTGGGTCGATGAAAAGAAAGAAATTAACCATCGCTCACCACAGTACCGCGCGAAAGCGGTTTAACCAAGATCAATCTATCGAATGTGAGGGTAGTGACGTTGTTTGCGTCCGCAGCGACGTTCTACTGAGGTGGTGAGCAGTTTCAGGGAGGGATGAACAGGAGGGGATTTGTACCCAGGCGAATTCCATCTGCGGCACGCCTGCTTTGATTTGCGCTTTCATGACTTTGAACTGCGCATCGGACAATAACTCCGGCTTCGTTTCCAGTAACTTCTCGGAGCGCTGCAAGTCTTCTGGACTCAAGTAACCTGAGAACGGCTGAATGTCGATGATGGCGGACCGGATTGCGTTGCCAGCTGTACATGATTTAACGCGGGGGAAGGAGGATACAGGTGAGGTACGTACCATCTACGGTGCCATTCTTGAGGAGATACGAGGCGGTCGTGATGGGCTCTGTACAAGTGCGTCAAAGTGGTCTCAAGGAGAATCAGGGAGGGAACGGACGGTTGCAAAGGTTAGCTCCTACGCCTGGAAGATCGACAAGGACGTCGATCCCCACACTGCAAGAGCTTAAGGTTCAACCGACGAGCTCTGAAGCGGAACGAACCTAGCAAGTACAGCTGGATCCCCAATCCCACTCAATTCCAGAATTTTCGGCGTGTTCAGAGCGCTACCGCTCAGGATGACGTTCTTTGCATTCTGCATTTGGGTCAGCGCGTGAAAGCCCGTTGGTGAGGTAGCCGTTACACACCAAAGTTCGGGTTTCTGGGACTCCGGACTCGTTGAAAACCACATATTCTACGCCGGTCGCGGTTATCAGTCCGTCATGCTTTTTCTGAGCAGCCCAGATAATCTTGGAGCCCTGGCTTTCCGTCATTACATGGAGGTTGGTGCGATTTATGACGGGTAGATCTGTGAGGATCAGAACCTCAGTTGGTTTCTGGATATTATGTCCACGTACAGTATCCAGAGACCGCGTAGGACCGCGTACTCGAGTCCGGGAGGATAGTCTGCACAGAGTTACGATGGGTTATTAAACTCCGATTCGAGGCACACTGACGAGGAAATCCCAGCTCGGCCCGTTGTGAAACCCGCCGTTCGGATCCGGGTTCATCTCGTGTCCAAGGTTCTTCAAAGTGGGTACCGCGAATTCAGGGAAGAAACTGCGAGGATTGTTCGACAATTCCCTGCATTGTATGTGGTAGCCACTCACTGAGAAACATTGACGGCCTGAATCGCCACGGAAATGGGGCCTTCGAAGCCATGGAAAGCGGGGGTATCCGTCAAGCCGAGGGCGTCAATCTCCGTTTGAGATGGGGGATGGAAGTGCTCGCTCTGGGATCAAGCATTATATCGCTTCTTCGTTGCAGGGCCAGAATGAAACGAACCTTTTTCACAGCGGAGAACATGGAGTCCCAGTTCCAGCCCGTTGCACCCAGAGTTTCCAGGGCGTCGTACTCCTCCTTGTTTCCGCTGTTTAGAATGCTGATCAGAGACTCCGAGATTTAAAGGATGGGATACGAGATAGATACCGGAGATACATCCCCGAATTAATGGCAGATCCACCGCTACCCCCGATGTCAACTCCGACCGAAGTCAAGAATACGGGTGGAGAACGCACCCTAACACTTTCCCCTGGACCTGAGCCTGCGACCGGTTCCCCACATCAACCTGAGGTACGGTTACGAATTGCCTGAATGGCATCAGCGGACGGGTAGACTGGATTTCGCGGAGATGGCTGACCAGTCATTTGCGATGCCAAAGTTATTTGAGTTCAGGCGCAAGTTCGTGATATTGGGGCTGGACAAACAAAAACTCAGTTGCTGCGGAAGTATAATCACCAGGCGACTGACTTTCCAATCCCACTGAAACAATTCGGTCTCAGACTAGAGCCGAAAGACGAATCAATGCTCGGCGTACCTGGCTCCTGCCTCGAGGACCGCGACGCTCTTGGTTGGGTCCTCTGAGAGTAAAACCGCTAGGGAAAGCCCGGTAGCTCCGCCCCCAACGATGACATAGTCGTATTTGGTCGCGCTGACTGCCACAGCAAGCAGCAGGGTGTTCAGGAGCAGTCGCATCGCGGAGACCATGGTGGTACTGGCGAGAGAGCAACAATTAAATTGCCGGCGAGATTCATATCGAACGTTTGAGGAGAATGGAAGCCACAGGAACGTAGCGGTAGGTCATGCGGTTTGGTTATCCACAAGGACCATATCTTGTTGGAGCAGGTATCGGTGTTCCGGATGGGTTTTATGCGCAAAGGACGGAACAGAGGTCCGACTCGAAGCCGCGTGCGTATATGGGAAGTTGGAGAGAACGATAGTCAGGTTTGCAAATCGACTTGGGTGATGGAGTGGAATTCGGAAAATAAATGGGATGGGTAGGGCGAGAGCGAGCCCGAATATCGCAGTAAATTTTCCGCAAAATCGTCAGCGTTATCGGGCGGATTTCGACGGAGGCAGCTCTCTGGATGGTGAAGCCTTGGTTTAAGACAGTAATGGAGCGCAAGAACCAATGAGGATCACAGCTTGAGAGAACGAGCATGACGGTGAGAGCTGAGAGCGAAAAATGATCGTCACTGCGTGACAGTTCGCGTATGCACAGCCATCCATCAACGTGTTTTTTGACGCGTCTTTACGCGATTCCGGAGTACTATTGCAAACTCAGATACGACGTGTCATCGTCCAGTAACTATAGAAGTTCGTCGGCAGGACTATATGTACTAGGCCTCCCTCTTTCCAATTAACGACCTCTCAGACCCACTTCATCTGCTACACAAGTATGATTTCCACCTTAATCCTCTGTGTCCTCCAACTGGCAAGCGCATCATCCCATATACGACATTAACCTCGGTGAAGAAGGTTTCATTTCGTAACGGCGTGGTCGCTCTCGGACCAACCTGCACACTGCACACTGCACACTGCCACCCACGAGAATTTGTCCAAGAGCAGTGTCACCATCCGCAATCAGCAAGTCTCGTACCTCTGGTTGATGGAATCTCCAGCCAAATTAAGTTCGAAACGAGGCGATCGATACAATGAACAGAGGGGAAGTTACACGGATGGATGGGATAAAAAAATTATGCGAGGTTCAATTACTCACAGTGGCCTGACAAGTGACATCAGTACCCGCAGATTCGAACGATAATCACGATTCCCACGTACCTGCTGGAGCGCTACGGCGGTCTGAGCAAGGAGTCTGCTGTTCGCCGTCGCTCCGGTGAGCAAGTTGATCGATGTCTTGCTGAGAACGACGCCTTCCAGATGCGCGCCGGCAGCGGCGGTGACCGACGCACTGACAACCCAGACAATGTTCTGCGAGAGTGCGCCGCCGGCGAGGACCACCTTTTTACCCGCCGCGACGGTCAACGTGCCGCTGATTTGGAAGATCCAAGCTGGAAGGTCAATCGAACACCTTGTTAGTGGGGATCGCCAGATGGGTGTGGACGCACTGTCTGTGGCGGAACCAGTAATAGTCACATCGCTCAAGATGGTGACCCCATTGGGCCATCTGTAGAGCCCAGGCACGAGAACAAGCCCGCCGATGGAACCTGGGGAAATCATACTAAATGCGAGATAGATAATCAATTGCAGACCGAACTAACCACTCGCAAGATTCCTGAAGTTCGGATTCACGCGTCCCATCGCATCGTTGAACGCGATCCCCATGTCGCCGATGGCGACAGTGAGAAGGGCAGGGGTAGGTGGGGAGTACGACGCCGCAAAGAGCTGTCCGACGACTTGATCCGATGTGGCGAATTGGCCGGACGAGTCGACGGTGAGGGAGAAGCCAGTGAGGCCCGTCGCAGCGATTGGACTAGTTCCAATTGCGCCGGCTGCGAGGTGTTTGTTAGATAGACGATCGTCGACTATCTAGAAGAAAAGGTTGCGAGACTTACTGATCACGGAGGGTGGCACTGTGGACACTCCGCTCTTTGACAAAACTGCGTAGTTGGCGGCAGCGCCCAGGTTGACGGCCGCCGGTCCGAGAGCAACGACGCTGTTGAGCACAAGCTAGGAAATCTTCAGCGAGATTAATCTTCATCGGGCGGGTGATGCACTTACCAGTTGGAGCACGCAGAGGGTTAAGGTGGAAACCATACTTGTGGTAGTAGATGAGGTGGGTCTGAGAGCTGGTTAGCCGAGAGGAGGGAGGCTGAGGAAAGTAGTCTTGCCCGCGAAGCTTTATACCGTCCATGCGCGATGACGTGCACTCGCAAGTAGAAGATCCGATTGTATCCGTGAGCCGTCGGGAAGTGGAACGTGAGAGGAGGATGCCTGGGCTATCCGGGAAGGAAACTCACCATTCACCTCAAAATTTTGGTAGATACCGCAGATGTGGTCCAATAAATACCGTGAGTACAATCAGTGGAAGCGGAAGGCGAAACGGCGGAGAGTGGGGAGGAGGGGCAAGGACGAAGAGCGACCGATAACCTCTGCACAGAGAATGAGACCATGGCATCGGGGAGCAAAGTGTCTGATTCCACATTCGAGCCCCGGCGAACCACCTTCGAATTCCATCCGACCTGTCGATATTCCGGTCCAGCCAATGGGCAGCCGAGGTTCTGGTGTATGGGTGATGCACACGGGCACTCCGAGGTCGGCCCTCGCATGCATATGTTCGGCACTGGCGACCTTAGGAGGCGCAACTCGGCTGTGTCCAGCATTTACTCCAGCGAATTCGAGCTACTTTGGGGCCGAAAAGATCGTGGAGTGCGAAACTTTGGAAATCTGCGATATCAGTGCCGGGCTCCAGCTTGCAATTTGCCACCTCGCAACCACCGTAGGCAGCGCCGCAGCGGCGGGCACGGTCGAGGCGGGGCAGATTGGCAGTCCAGTTCGCGCATGGGAGCGAGCGCGGATGCGGCTGCCATAGTCGTTGTGTTGCGGCCTCAGAGGAAGTGCTGGGACTCAGAGGCAGAAGGGAAGCGTGAAGAGTGAGTCAGAAGGACGCGTCCGTCACGTCGGGTGACCAGTGACCAGTGACTGATTCAGTCGCGTCGGAAGTAGTCCCGTCCGACTTGAGACAATATCCGAGGATCTTGAGCAAGCTTATGAATGTACAAACACGCAGTTTTCACGAATAATTATGGGCACATTATTATATCAGGCACACAAGCTTTCAAGCGAGGAGGTCGTAGAGATGGGATTTTCGTGCAAGCTACCCTGATTCATTCAACGCACTGGTCAAGATACCATGAGATGGGTGATCGAAGGTGGCAGGCATATTGGATATGGAAGTGTGAGCACAGAAACTTGGAGTCTCACTCATTCATGCTTGGTGATAGAACTCCAGTCAATTGAATTCGGAATGAGGCAACGTGATTCACAGAGGGACAGGTACAGATACGGATTGCATAGATATGTGTGGTTCAATTATTCACAGTCGCCTGACGAGTGGGATCAGTATCCGTATATTCTAATAAAAATAACCCCACATACCTTCTGGAGCGCCACGGCGGTCTGAGCCAGGAGCCTGCTGTTCGCCGTCGCGCCGGTCAGCAAGGTGATCGAGGTCTTGCCGAGAACGACGCCTTCCAGATGCGCGCCGGCACCGGCGGTGACCGTCCCGCTGACGACCCAGACAATGTTCTTTGCGAGTGCACCGCCGACGAGGGTCACTTTCTTGCCCGCCGCGAAGGTTAACGCGCCGCTAATTTGGAAGATCCAAGCTATGAAAAAGATCAGTTCAACAAATCGGTAGTGGGTATCCCCAGACATAGGGGTGGACGCACTGTCTGTGCCGCTACCAGCAATAAACACGTCGCCCAAGACGTTGACCCCACTGGACCATTTGTAGAGCCCAGGAACGAGGACAAGCCCGCCGATGGAACCTGGGGGATTATATTGAATTCGAGCAGGATAATCAATTGCAAACGGAACTAACCACTGGCAAGGTTATTGAAATTGGGGTTCACGCGCCCAGTAGCATCAGTGAACGCCGTACCCATGTCACCGATAGCAACGGTGAGAGTGGATGGGGTAGGCGCCGAGTAGGACGCAGCAAAGAGGTGGCCGGTGACTTGGGATGAGGTGGCGAATTGCCCGGTTGAGTCGACGGTAAGGGAGAACCCAGTGAGGCCCGTTGCAGCGATCGGGCTGGTTCCAATTGCGCCGGCTGCGAAGTGTGTCCGTCAGATGGATGGATCTCCTAGTGGTTGAAAGACTGACTGATTACAGAGGGCGGCACCGTGGACACCCCGCTCTTGGACAAAATCGCATAGTTGGCGGCAGTGCGCAGGTTAACAGGCGCTGGTCCGAGAGCAACGACACTGTTGAGCGCGAGCTACAGATTGAAACCTTCAGTGAGGGTAACTTCATCTATCAGACGAATGGACTTGCCAGTTGGACGACGCAGAGGGTTAAGGTGGAAAGCATACTCGTCGCAGTAGATGAGGTGTGTTTGAGAGTTTTTTTAGCTGGAAAGAGGGAGGCTGAGGAAAGTAGTCTCGCCGACGAACCTTTATACCGTCCTTGCAAGATGACGCGTCGTCCGAACCGCAATCGGAAGGTCCGATGATATCCTTGTACCCTTGATAGGCAGGAGTTCTGTGAGAGGATGAGGCCTGGGCTAGACGGAAAACGCCACTGCTCACCTCGAATTTCGTGGTAGATACTCCAGATATGGTCCGATAAATACCGTGATTATAACGTGTCGAAGCGGTAGCCGAAATGCTGGAGAGTGGCGGGGAGGGGCAAGGCCGAACAAAGGTCGATCGCCTCCGCGCAGAGGAGGAGACCATGGCGTCGGGGAGCAGACTGTCTCATTACTGTGTCATTCCAAATCTGGCACACTGAAAAATATCTTCGGTACCGTTCAAGACTTCAAGTTCCATTCGACCTGTAGGCATACGTCTGGCTCGGCCCAAAAACTGACATTATGTCGTGCCACTGATAGATGTATGAGTGATGTACGCGCATTCCGAGGCCCCACACATACGGTTTTCAACAGGTCGCCGCGGCAATGACGACCCTTTGCCGCGTCTTCGCCCAATTCCCATCCTGCCCGTACATTCCAGCGCTGTGCTGGCGACCCACGCCTCACGTCCGTCTTGATGTGCTGAAAGTGAGAGGGCTATGCGAGCGGCCGCGAGGAAGGTGCGGGGCACTGGGTCGCTGCGGAACCATGACACCGGTTAATCCAGAATGAGGAGCGTCACGCTGCGCCGTAGGAATAGCGAAGAAGCCATGTAATCTGCCAGTGTGCGCCACAAAGGAAGAAACATGGGCACGAGTTGGCGCAGATCGAGCGTTGGTAGAAAAATTGGCAATCCGATCGTGGCAGCGAAAGAGAATCCAAGTCTGACACAGGAACATAGACATGAGTCTGCGCAGATTGAACGCCATTAGAACCGGACGAAGCCTCGTTGCGATGGAGAGTAAATGGCGAATAGTAGCTGCGGATTGCACTCCCACAGTATTTCACCAGGAGCAAGGCGTCTCATTCGCGAATGACGCAGTTCAGATGTATTTCGAGTCAGAGGAGGTATATGACTGCCGCGGTTTCAGGCGAGCGGCGGATATACAGAGATTGAATGCCTAGTTATGTTCCTTGTGACGCTAGCTGCGCTCCATTGACGACTCCGATGTAGTCCTCCAGGTAGATTCGGGTCGTCGCTGGACCATGGGCGCACGCTCGCCGCACAGTTGCGCGTCGTATGTTGTTCTATTGGAAAATTAAGATCCAGCGCGGACGCTGCTGATCAGAGTCAAAAAAATGAGGTAGGGGAGCGCGACGCACCTGCCGTGACATAGCCGTCTGCACCTCTTGAGCCTCGCGAGCGTCCTATCGGTTCGGGTGGCCACAAATCGACCAGACGAGGGGCGTATTGATTGGAATATAATGGAGAGCGCGGATGGAGGGCCAGACCGGCGAGGGGTCACCTGTATCGCCCTCTGGAGGTGGTGGGCGGACGCGAAAAGTAGAAAGTGATTGGCGATGGTGTGGAATGATTGATGGTCGGAGTTTAAAACGCGGCCACGTGATCAGCACAGATCAGCGACCGCGTTCGGTTGCGTTTCGACGGAGCGGAAATGCCCCGAGCCTACCCTGATTCGTTCGAAGCACTCGAGGAAGGATGAGACTGGGGATTGAGCGGAGTACAACGGATGATTGACAATGGACGTGGAAGCGGGAGCGCATAGAATTTGGCCCAATCTGGCTTCTACTTATTCATCCTTGGCGTAATCCTACTCCCTGAAACTTTGTCGAGCTCCACCTAATTGAATTCGGAACGACGCAATAAGATTCACAAGGAGAACTGTAAGGATATGGATTGCATAGATATGTGCTGCTCAATTATTCACAGTCGCCTAGGGAGTGGAATCAGCATCCGTAGATTCGAATAATTATAATCGCACATACCTGCTGGAGCGCGACGGATGTCTGAGCCAAGAGCCTACTATTCGCCGTCGCACCGGTCAGAAGGCTGATCGATGTTTTACCCAAAACGACGCCTTCGAGGTGCGCGCCAGCGCCGGCGGTGACCGACCCACTGACAGCCCAGACAATGTTATTCGCGAGTGCACCGCCGACGAGGGTCACTTGTTTACCCGCCGCGAAGACTAAGGTGCCGCTGATCTGGAAGATCCAAGCTGTAAGATCGATTCAGCAACTCGTACGTGGGGGTCGCCAGAAATGTATATGGACGCACTGTCTGTGGCGGTACCACTAATCGTCACATCACTCAGGACGTTGACCCCACTGGTCCAGGTATAGAGCCCAGGAACGAGGACAAGCCCGCCAATGGCACCTTGGGAGATTAGACTAAATGCAAGGTAGATAATTGATTATAGGTGGGACTAACCACTGGAAAGGTCGGTGAAATCGGGGTTCACGCGCCCCGTCGCATTGGTAAACGCCGTCTCCATGTCGCCGATGGCGACGGTGAGAGTGGAGGGGGTAGGGGCGGAGTAGGACGCAGCAAAAAGGAGGCCAGTGACTTGAGCCGAGGTGGCGAATTGGCCGGTCGGGTCGACGGTGAGGGAGAACCCAGTGAGGCCCGTTGCAGCGATTGGGCTAGTTCCCACTGCGCCGGCTACGAAGTGTGTCGTCCGTCAGATGGATGAATCCACTACTAGAGGTTGAGAGACTTACTGATCACGGAGGGCGGCACTGTGGACACTCCGCTCTCGGACAAAATTGCGTAGTTGGAGGCACTGCCGAGGTCGACACCCGCCGGTCCAAGAGCAACGACGCCGTTGAGCGCAAGCTAGGAGATGTTCAGCGAGGTGAAGTTTCATCGATGGGAAGATACTTGCCAGTTGGGCGACGGAGAGGGTTAAGATGAAAAGCATTCCTGTGGTAGTAGATGTGGTGGGTTTGAGAGCTTATTAGCTGGAAAGAGGGAGGCTGAGGAAAGCAGTCTCGCCGACGAACCTTTATACCGCCCCTCCAGGATGACGCGTCGATCCAATCGCAACCGGAGGGTCATATAGTATCCCTGGACCCTTGACAAGTGGAAGTAATCGGTGCGCCTGGGCTAAAGGGAGAGGCCTGGGCTAGAGGGGAAACCCCATTGTTCACCTCGAATTTTGTGGTAAATACCGCAGTTCTGGTCCAATAAACACCGTGATTATAACCTGCCGAAGCGGTAGGTGAAATGCCGGAGAGTGGGGGGGAGGGGCAAGGATGAACGACGGTCAAACCCCTCCGCTCGGAGGAAGACCATGGCGTCCGGGAGCAGACGGTCTGATTCCGAATCTGAATGGTCGTATAGCATCCTTGAACCCTTGACAGGCGCGAACGTTCTGTAAGAGGAGGAGGAGGCCTGGACTGGACGGGCAACGCCACTCCACCTCGAATTCTGTGGTAGATACCGCAGATTTGCTTCAATGACTACGGTGATTATAACGTGTCGAAGCGGTGGGTGAAATGGCGGAGATTGGTGGGGAGGGGCAAGGATGAACAAACGGCAAGGCCCTCCGCGCAGAGGAAGAGACCATGGTGTCAGGGAGCAGACTAAATTTGAGACTTGAATTAGTATTTTGGCTCCGCCCAAAAAACTGATGTACCTGCGCCACTGATTGTGAGTGATCCACGAGCATTCCCAGGTTGGGCCCAGGCCCACATACCGAGGTCTCTGCAACAATGAAGGCCCTCTGGCGTGCCTTGTTCATCACCCACCTCGCCACCTTCCCCCGTACGCCGACCGCCGACCGCCGCGCTCGTAACCCACCCACCAAAGCCGGAGGTTACGTCTTGCTGTGTTGCAGTACTAGTCGGTGACCCAGATGGACACGCACGGGTGGACTTCGAGAGAGGCTGGACGAGGATAGCACTTGAACGCGGTGGACTGGGCCGCCGCGAATGGCTTTCCCGGACCCATATGGATACTGGAAAAAATAAGCGGTTTCAGGGTGCGCCATATGGATAGAGAAGAAGCCAGGGAGCCCGGGCGCCCGGGCGCCACAAATGAATGAACACATGAGTTGGCGCGGGTTGAGCGCCATTAGAACCCGACGGATCCCCGTTGAGAGCGATGGAGAGCGAATGACGGATAGATAGCCGCGACACTGCCACGGATTCACAACGCGCTTCAAATTTATTGAGAGGAGGAGGTCTATGGATGTGGTCCCAGGTCAGCAGCGGAAGGAAATACAATGGTAATGTTGTTGGTTTAGTCAACTTTCTACGAAGATAAAATGTCAGAAGGAAATTGATTAAACGGCAGTGAACCACTAATTTGTGGCTGGATCGCCGCTTCACGACATTGCGCGAAAAAAAGGGAGGATAGGGCATCACGAAGTCTTCCCACATCCGTGCTTTTCTTTGTGCTCCTTCCATCCCTGTTTCAAGCACTCTGAATCGCAAAAGAAAGCGCGCCCGCCACAGGAGCCTAGAGAACGGGCGCTCAGATCGTCGGCGAATTTCAGAAGGCTCAGAGGACGTACCGCCGCAACGCTTCCACTGCCCAGTCGAACCACAGGCAAAGCACCTCTGCCACGGCCCCGCCTTCGCGGTCCGAGCCTCCTCTTCCAAATCAACGCCCTCGAAGAATCCACCCGGTAAATTCAGCCGAAGCTGCCAGATGTCCATGAAGCTCCGTTGGCTCGAGGCCGACGGGTTTTTCGACTGCACGTAGGTTGTGTTTTTGTAGCCGCCAAACAAGAAAACCTTGCCGGTCTTGGCGTCGGTGAGGAGGGTGCCTTGGGCACGATATGTTGGGAATCCACGGGTAAGAACCTGCTTCCACGAAACGGGAGGGCGTTTTGACGAGGATGAGGGTGCGTCCGCGATCGTGCCGATATGGCAGTCCGCGTAGTACGTATATGTAACCGTGTCGTTCAGGCTGTCGAACCAGGTGGGCACGGTCGGACTGTATCCCCCGAAGACGATGACCTTGTCGAGATGCGGGCTCTAGAATACAGTCAGTTGGTTTCGTTAACGTGGAGCGCGGATTAAACAAACGTAGGTGCACGCCACCTCGGCACGCGGGGATGGCACGTTCCCGTGCAGCCGCTCGCGGAACCACTTCTCGCCTTTTATATCCCAGCTCCACAGATCAGCGTACCCGTACGAGTAGAACGCGCCGTGAGCCTGCTTGTGCATCATCGCCGCCTGGCGATCAGCCTCCCCGAACATGTAGAATATGCGCTGCTGGTCTTTAGCGACCCAACTGTGACCCCGGGCGCGCGGGCCCGGTCCAGCTGCGGAGGGATGCGGAAGGACCGAACCGCTGAGTCTGCGCCACTTGCGGCTTGGGATGTGGAGTTCCATCAGGAGGTCGGTGCCGATGATGCTGTCTCTGTGGGCGCCGCCGAAGACGTATAGTCGATCGCCGACGACGTGGGCTGCATACTCGATGAGTCGGAACGTAGAGTAGGGCCAATCCGGCGTCTGATCGTCGGGGGTATAGGTGGTTGACATGATGGTCCACTTGCGGCGCTTCATGTCAAAGACCGGGACCAGCGGCAGGCCGGTGAAGACGAACGCGCGCCCGTCGGGAGATGGCGCCAGTTTGTAGCCGACGAGGTCGCGGCCAAGATCCGTCGGAAGGGGAAAGTCTGGGAGTTTCTTCCAACCGTCCAGTTTCTCGAGATCAAGCATCCAGAAGTCGCGGTACCATGGCCCTTCGGTCGTGGGTTTCTCGCCGCCGAGGATATACATAAAGCCTAGCAAGCTGATAAGCATGGGCGAAAGGAGACGGTGCCAGAGATCGGCTCACCCTCATGGGCGCAGAGCGCACTACCCATGCGTGGGCTGAGGGCGTTCGATTTGGAGATGGCCAATTTTCGCCAGGAACCGTGGATTTGCAACTCGGGGTTACGCACGATTACGAACGGCGCACTTTCGGGGTCTGGATGCCTCAGTGCAACGATGTCGCGGCCCAATAAGGGAGTAAGTCTCTGAGTCTCAGCACTTTTGAGGCTCTGGGGAAGGACAGCGAATATTTCATCCGCAACCCATCTTCGATGAACCGCGCTGCCCGTATTCCCGATGGCGAGGAAGACCTCCGAAGCAAGACACAGAGTAGTGATACGCTCGAAATAGTAGTCAGGCAGGGACATTTTCATGGGAGTCCATTCTGTAAAATGTGGCATGAGACGGGAACAGACAAGTCGACGCCAGCACACACACCGAAAGAAGAGTTCGCCGAAATTTCGAGGTTCTTGTCCAGAATATCGGCTTCTTCAAGCCACAGTAACGCCTTGGAGGCAAAATTCAGAGGCAAAAAAGCGGATTCAATTGAGATAACTTACTACAGAGTATTCCTTCAGTTGTCGGGAACACTCGACGGCGCCATTGATGCATCCCATGAGGTCAACTGCGTTCCATCCGTGACCGAGACCGCTATAGACATCCCACCGGACATCTCCCGAGGACGGTAGGGGTGTACCAATCATCTCAGACGCGGCCTTGATGTACGTCGTCCGTGCCCCGAGATAATCTTTCGCCGCCAGCTGTTGTTGCGCCTTGCCTTTGAGGACATTTGAGCGTACAAAGCAGATGGTTAGGTCCGTCGGATTTGGAGGACACAGGTCATCGAGTCCATCCGGGTTCCGCTGCAACATTTGGATTCTCTGCGTATTCGGCCTGCGGACGGTAGCCCCAGAATTCGGCAAGAAAATCACCGGCGCGGTAAGACGGGGAGTGGGGACGAGAGGACGGAGTGGCTCGTCGGTGAGCTCATACATAGCTTGCAGAGCCGAAAGATCCACCGAGGTCCCAGGAACTTTGGCCATCGAGGGATCGTTGTGGTGGAGAGGAGAAATCGTTGCTTGGTCGAGTTTGGCTGATCATCATGATCCCGGCTCCAACTTGATTCCGGCACGACGGTGTTGAACCGGGACTCTCAGGCGCTCTGATGAACCAGCTCCCGAGAGTAAACCTTTGTTCACACAGATTTTGGCGGGTTCGATAAGTTTTTCTCACAAATCCCTGCGAACTGAGATCCCGGGAAGCATCGCAAAAAGCGACAAGTTACACGCTTGCAGATCGCCAAAATAATTACGCAGGACAGCTATAGGAGTCCCCAGTGTTCGTTTAAGCTAGAAAGCTCTAGCGCGCGTCCTCAACCAAATTTTGAGCCAGATTCGCCAAGGGTTCGCGAACACCGAGAACTTTCTCCCAGACAACTCATTGCCCTTTGGGTTCTGTTAACGGGATTCTTGTTGACCACCCACCTGTAGCTCACTGTATTTGTCCGGTTCAAAAATCGCGCCGGAAAAGGATCGCGGGAAAATTCGAATCAATTCGGGTGACTGAGTCACATCGTGACACTCCTGCTTCTTGCCACCACGTGTATTTGTCCGGTTCAAAAATCGCGCCGAACTGAGTCACAGCGTGACACTCCTGCTTCTTGCCACCACGTCGAGTTCTTCCAGCTCATGCCCACGGTGGATTTACCAGGGGAGTTGGTGGACTCTATCATAGACCACCTCAAAACCGACAAATCCGCCCTTCTGACTTGCGCACTCATCTCGAGGCACGGTTTTCCTCCCTCTACCTGGTTCTTTGGCACCACAACTCAATCGGAAGGGTTAACAAACTCTTCAAGTTGCTTTCCTCCCCACTCGCGACGTTTGCCTCCTGCGTCATCAAAGTGCATGTAGACGATGTACGCGAAAAGCCACAAAAGAAATGGTCGATTGACCAAATCTTCAAAAGATTGGGCGCGTGTGGTATCAACCCGACACATCTGTTCCTCCTCTGCCGCCTCCGATTTGCCTCCATACTGCCTGGACCACAGGATATATTTCCGTCCCTCGTACACCTCGACATATGGCTTCATTCAGACTACCTTAATGGCGACACCGTCGTCGAATTCCGCAGTCTCATTGATTACGTCCACGCCTTCCCCCTGCTCGAGACCCTCCACATCCACGGTCCGGGAAGTGAAGGATCCGGATGGCCTAAATCCACCGGCCTTCCCCCTCGTCTGCACACGCTCCGCATCGACCATCCAATGGTTCTGCGGTGGCTCCTCCAGTCTCCACCAAAACAGCCACTTACGAGTCTGGGCATCGATCATCTCAAACGGTGGCCCGAGTGGGATGTCCCTGTGATCAACGATTTCCTCGCCAGTTCGGCCGGGGCGCACGTCACCAAAATCACCCTCACCGAGGGCCAACTCGGTGCGCACCCCGTCTCCCCTAGTCCTTACTGCTGTTATTTACGCGGGGTCTCATAGATTTCGGACCCAACCATCGGCTCGAATGGCGACATCTACGCTCTCTCAAACATCTCGTCATTCGCCAATCGCATAACTACGCCCCGCGGTCCCTTCTGGGGCTTCTCGCCGATCTACGACTGTCGCCGACAGCCAATAATCTCGAGACAATCACACTGTCCGTGTTTCGCGTCATCACCTCGTACACTCGGCCGGACTGGTGCGCCTTGGACGCCGTCGTCGCCGACGCCGCGTCTTGGCCCCGCTTGAAAGCCTTCATCGTGGCTCTCGACCACGTCGAAAACGGACACTTGGACCACAGGCGTGAACGTGACTTCTTCGACGACCGCCCGTTTCTGGAGGCGCTCGCCTCGTATGCTGGCGTTCCCCTCGCCGAGGCTTTGCGCACCGACCTCGCTAAATGCGAAAAGCGCGGTCTGCTCGTCGTCGATATGCCCGTCGTGCACGTGCGCGAACCGGTAGTCACGCAGACCGCGCCAGTGCGACGCGTCGCAAGGAAAGTCCGAACGAGGCGCTACTGAATTCGTGTTACGGTGAACGTGGCTAATTCCGGCCTGGGATCGCGATAGCGCGACGTAATGCAGTAGAACTCGCGATTTTGGTACTCATCCATACATTTTCAACCTTCCCCGTCTCGTCGCTCGCTCCTCCCTTCAATTTTCAATCTACAAACATTTACTCGTTGACTCATATCTTTTTCTCCCTTCAGTTCCGCTTTCCGCTCTTCCTCCAACTACATACACAGCAGAACCACGGTTTCGACCGAATCCCTCACCCTACAGTTTTTCTACTGCTCTAAAAAAAAAGCCTCCAGATATTTCCGCCAAACTCTTTTGTTTCCGACGGCCATTCAAGCTTGTGCATTCGTGGGCCTACAATCCCCCGAATGTAATACAGCAGCACTCGCGATTTTGGTACTCATTCATACATCTTTACCTCCGCCCGTTCTTTAAGGCATCTACCCATATTCTTCTCTCCGTTCCGTTCCGCTTTGTCTACTTTCTGTCTTCGAATTCCGAGTACACAGAGTCACGCTTCCCATCGAATCCCTGATCCCTCAACAATGTTGTTCTCCTCTGTTTAAGTGGATGGCTTCCAGTTCTTATAAATTTCGCATATGAATGTTTCTGCTTGTCATAAGTACGTGCGGGACGAGCGACGCGCGGTCTATGTCATTGAGGCGCATCATTGATCCGTCCGCCTAAGTGATGGATCACGCTACTGAACCCCCGATTGGAACCCTGCTCCGCGCCTTTTTTGTAACCCCGACGTTGGATGGCGGCAAAAAGTAGGCAGGGCAATACTGCGGGTCGATGCTGAGTTCTGGGAAGCACTGCACCCCATCCAGCGAGAAGCGCTACGCGTATCGACAACGCCTTCTCACACCGGACGGAAGCGCTCGGTGCAGGCGGGGATACCCCGGATGGCTAACAGCCGCCAACTGGGTAGGTTCTGAGGGAAAAAAATGTTCCTGTATGTTGTGGTGGGTCAGTGAGCGACACGGCATGCCGCGACCCCCGGGACGAGGACTTTATCCATTCAAGCTGTTTGCAAACGCGGCTGACTGGCTGAGGGTCATTGTGACGCTGTGGTCACCGTTTTCGGACACTGCAGACTGAAACGGACAACATAATTATCGAATCTGACAAATACAGACCGACAGCTGGGATAACGAATAAAGTGAAGGACCGAAATTATAACAGAGAGGCCGGACAGCGACTCCGAGGGACTAGGAGGAAATTCGAGACTTTTGGTCACCACCATGTAGGGGCACCGGAGCAGGCACGGATGCGCTCAGTTCAACTTGGAGAGGGAGTGGATTGGGACACGGAACTCGACGACATCGAGCCAACTGAACGCACGGAGAATGCGTCTAGCACCTCGTTTCCAAGCGTTCAAAGCATGCCGGCGAACTCTACGTTCATGGGGAAATGTGTCAGCGACCTGGAAGGCCCATTCAAAACATGAAGACGCACCTTGGAGCGTACGGGCACGAAGGGTCTGCTGTCCATACCGCCCAAGTACACCCACAAGGCATCGCGCCCGGCGGACCCCATCAAGCTGAAGGCGGATGTGGATGGCGGGCCTAGGCCACCCAAAGAATGTCTCGCGGACCTCCAGGGTCGTCGCCAGTTGCGCGATGACGTCCCTCTCAAGGACGATAATTGCGTCGTTGTGGCCGGGAGCAACGACGGCCCTGGAAATGCGAAAGTCACGGTCAGGCGGAAGACATTGACAGGAAGACAAAGGAAATGTAACTTGCCGATCTGCAAAGCGGGTGCCGTGTACGTTGAGTGAACGGTAACCTCGGTGGGTGAGGATCCTATCCAAGTAGTGGAGGAGTCTTTCATCGGTCAGGGTTCCAGCGACGTGCTCGGCGTGCGCGTTGGCCAGGATGGCGTCCATGCGTGGTTGTTAGATGCTAGGAGCCTAGGACGAGGGAGGACGAGGAGATAGTATTAAAAAATACCGCCGCGGTTTCTTAAAAGGACATTGGTTATGTTACGCCCACCGATCGATCTCACTTTTACAGATCTTGTTGCGAGATTAGAGTTTCGGTTAGCGCCATCTGGCCCCGCTTCTCACGACACGTCGACGTTTCCCGTACAATTTCAGACAATTCAATTTCATGCTCTTTCTCCCACAGCGCAACGCTGTCCAAGTCTGTATTTAAACCATCCAATCAGGTTGCGCCTAGCCATTTTTCGTTTCTCTCGTGCCCCCCTCCCCCCTTTGCCCGTTTAAAAATTGGGGCACAAAGAAGCGAGACCAAACACTCTGGCATCCATGGATTGTTTGCCGTCACTGAAGTGAGTGGTAAGATACAATTTTATTCGCCGAGAATTGAACCGCCAGCTGCTACCCAAAATAAATCCATCCGAGTCCTTCCGGCAAATGTAGATGTGGAAGGGCGGTGCCAAGGACACTGGATCCACGCAAGATTCCACCATTGACAGCTACCTCGTTAACTAATAACAACTTTGATGCAATACGCGCCGCATCATCAGTCAACGGCGATTCTGTGGCACTGATGGGGAAGGGACATTATAGCTTACGGAAGTAAAGCGCCCCGAAAACGGCCCCGCCCCTCCAAAATGCAGATCGAGAATGTATGTGAAGATCCGGGATCGCACACAACCTCTCGTAACAATGAAGAAGAATCAAATCAGCGCAGTTCCACTGTTGGAGAATGCAGATCGAGAATGTATGTGAAGATCCGGGATCGCACACAACCCACACCCAGCAGTGGGAAATATCGTGTTCATGCAAAAGTGTATCTGAATGGATTACAGTCAGTAGAAAATCTCGGAAAGTGCCGATTTGAAGCAAATAATCCTCATTGAAAGCATTCCCAAGATAATTCACATAGGCCGCCCTTTTGACATTCAATGATTGGTATGAACTCAACACAATTTTGAAAGGGCCACTGGAATGAGGACAATCAGGGATTGTTTCAGTGCTGTCGAAAGAATTCCTTTTCCTGTCGAAAGTGTCTTTGAAAGGAGTCCTGTTATAAAAAACCAAAAGGACTTCTTTCAAATGCACTTTCGACATGAAAAGTTATGGTTTTGGTGGTGCCGAAACAATCCCTGATTGTGTTCGTTCCAGTGGCTCTTTCAACATTTTGTTGAGATCATACCAATCATTGAATGCCGAAAGGGCGGCCTAGAGGATTCATCCTGGGAGTGCTTTCAGAGAAGATAGTTTTGCTTCCAGTCGGCAATTTCCTAAAATACCAGCCGAATCTAATTCATTCGGATACACTTTTGCATGAGCGCGGAATTTCCCACTGCTGGGTGTGACCTCTCGTAACAATGAAGAAGAATCAAATCAGTGCAGTCCCACTGTTGGAGAAATACGCACAAAGCAGAGTTCCCATGGACCCACCAGGTTCCCAGCGCGCCTGCTGCCGCGTTGCGGTAGAGTCGGATATGGCTTTCACTTGCCGCCCAGAACGCCCGAATCCCGGACTCCGATATGAAGCCCGGCGACATCTGAAGGTGAGATACAGTACTTTGTCCGCGAGATCCCGGGCGACGCGCCTCTCGGACAGCTTTCATGGCGGGTTGGAGGGCCTAATGGCAATCATACAGCAGCGCGTTTAGTATATCTACGGTTGCCTGTCGGAGTGCAAATTGGCTTCAACAAGCACCACCGTTTGAGGTTCCAGCTTCCAGCGCGGCTCTGCCGATGAAAACGAATGTGTTGCTGCGGTGCCGGAACGCGGAATTAACTTTGGGATTTATCGTTCAAGTTGAGTTCAAGTTACCAAAGAAAGGCCGCATCAACTTTCAACAGACGAAAGGGACAGTGATCACATCACCGCCGCGCGCCTTGATGCGCCGTCGCATTTGTCCGAGAAATATTGATGTGGATGGAAAACGGAAGTGATTCAGGATTCAAATAGCCTGAAACTTGGACACATATAGGTAGAGTTACACGGCACAAACTTTCAACTTCCTCTTGCTGCACTGGACAAGGAAAGATTACACCGACTCCCGGTATCAACTCTGCGGTTCAGTTTGAACAAAATGAATCTTGTCCCCTCTGCTTCCCTTTCCAATGATGGTCCATAGAAGTATTATATTCCGATAAACTCGAACGCTTCGAGCAAGCTCCGAGTGTCAGGAAGTGAGCGGGCGGAAATATTATCTAATGCAGTGCTCTCCGGCTATCACTGTACGCGTCTCCTCTTTGAATCACGACAACGCCACGCTGGCGACTGGACGCTCGGGACTTCACCGCGCGGAGGCGGAGGCCTCAGGGAAACTCCAAAACATCTGCTTCCCCACTGTTCAACACCCCCTGCTGTTCGTTAGCTGTACTAGACAAGACCGACATCTCCCGTTCCTTTGGATGCCCAACGTTACGACAGTCCTCCGCACAAGAGCTGCTACGTTGTGCACGCCACATGCCAGTTGTGACCCAGAGCCCGCCCGTGCGCCGCGTCGCAAGGAAACTCGAGGTGAGGAACAACGTGCACTCTCGGTATGTGCTTACTTATATCCAACTCCACCCCCTTCGTCGTGCCTTCTTTTCGCTAACTGAGACTCACAGGCTCATGTTCGTATCATACTTACTTGCTCCAACCATTCATTCACTTGTTCCACTTCATCCTTTTTGCTCCTCCTCGACTTACCGTCAATCGAATCCCCGATCCCTCAACAATCAATCCGGGTTCTCCTCCTCCGGTCAAGCAGGCCTCCAGAGCTTCAGCTCCAGCTTGGGTGCGTACGCTCGAAACAACATTCAACCTCCAAAGTATCCCATAAACCCAAATACCAAGTCGGTCGGAGTTTTACGCAGTGTGAGCAAAATGAATTCCTTCCTTTCCAACAACCGCCTCCCAAGACTCTCCGAGCTATACTGCCCTCAGGCGACTTCCTCCTCGTTCCTACCCCAGACATCCTGATCTCTAGGTCGACGAATTTACGCGGCTGTACCGCAGATCCAAGTTTTATTTCTCCGTCCGCTAATCGAACAAGATGAAAGAAAGCAATCCAATCCGATTTCAATGCGTACCAGAACGCTACTACATAAACATACATACAAAACTGACCAAATCCCAGCGGATGAACCCACATTCATATAGAGTATATTCCGCCGGGCAACCTCACAACGCGCGCAAATCCGTCAACTGGCAGCTCCGCGGACTCCCCGCCGCCGCCCGATCGCGAGTCAGCGACCGTTGCTCGAAGTTCAAGTTCGATTCCGGCATCGCTAGGGTACGTGTATGTGTGTGTGGACCCAGCGCGCCGAACAAACCGACGCCCACGCCGACGTCGGAGCTCAAGTTCCCCGATGTCAACTGCAACTGGCGACACAGCGGAATACAGCCCGATTGGCGGCACAGCGGCAGCATGCAGTCGTCGAGCTCGAGCAACACCGTGCGCTGGTTGATACGCGAGCGCCACCCGTGCGGGCTCACGAGTACCTTCGCCACCGTGAGGCGGCGCAGCGCGGGGAGGGCGTCGAGTGCGTCGAGCGCGTCCCAGGGCACGAGTGGCACGGGGCTGTCGTCGAGGTAGGGGATGGCGAAGTCGAGCGAGATCGAGGAGAGGGTGGAGGTGTCAATGTGGGAGAGGAGGGAGAGGAGGATGGGCGCGGCTTGGGAGTGGTCTGCTTGGAGGCGGAGGGAGTGGAGTTGGGTGTTGGGGGAGAGGTGATGGGTACTCAGGAAAGAGGCTGGGAGGCGTGTAAGATAAGTTTAGCGGTGAGTTTGGGTGCATGGCGTAAGAGACTCACCTCCAACTTCAAGATCAGATATTATGAGCTCGAGTGAGCGGAGGGAAGGTGAGAGACGTCGAAGACAGTCAAGCCCTTGTAATGACTCGGCCGAGGACAGATCCAAGCGTAGGTAAGTCAGAGGTGCATGCGGGATGCTGGATACGATCCATGGAAGGAGAAGGTGGTTGTCGAGGTCCAATCGACGGAGACAGCTCGGCGGGCGAACCTCTGATGAAGGATTGCACCGGAGGCAAGTCCCATACTCCTGGGCCACCTTCAGCGATTCCAGCCGCGGAAACGAGGCTATGAAGCTCGTAAGGCGGTGCGGCGCCTGACAGAGGCCCGCGGTGGGGGAAAAGTTGAGCTCGAGGTGGGAGACACCGCGAAAGGCGAGAGGGAGGTGGCAAGTTGGCACGGCGAAGAGGGTGAGCGTGTCCAGGTGCGTGAAGTGTACGACGAACTTTGGGAGGACGTCTGATACGAAGAAGTCCCCGATTATCAGCTCGTCGAGCTCGATTTCGCGGACGTAGGCGCTAAAGGTGACTGGCGCGGGAGAAGACGTGAAGAGGCGGGCGAACCGGTTGGCGTTGGCTATGGATATCGAGATGCGGGCGAACATGAGGGGCCGTGCGTGGGCCATCCACTGTCCGCACACTAAACTGCAGCTCGACAGCGTAGTGGCATCGATGAAGCGGATGATAAGCTGGAGCAATTCCGGCGGGAGGCGCATAATGGGTCCCGGAGGCGGGGGTAAGCTGGCGATGGGCCAGGATAGTTTGTCGTCTGCTGCCAGGAGGCCATAGTCGGCAGAGCTGGAGGGGAAGCAGACGAGGGCGCGGAGGAAGGAGAGCATGGCGAGGCGCGCCCTTGTTCCCTGTTGGGTCCGGAAACAAAAGAGATCGGCTTATTTCGGCATATTCATCGCCTTGGAGAAGATGACAGGTACAGCTTGCTTGGACTGTTCTGAATCACAACTGACACGGAGCCTGAGTGCTATTGGTTCGCAGAAAAGTTTAATTGCCTTGAGCCGGTGTGCTGTTCAACTTTTGGTGCCTGTAGACCGACATCGGTTGAAACTAATTTATCGCGGTGTATTTATCCAGCACCTCCGAGTCTCCGCCGTGGAGCGCTGAAAGGGCCAAAATTGAACCCCATCGAAGATGGGGATAGCGGTACCCGTGTAATACTCATGCATCCAGGAGGATCAGTCACTGATAGTTAGGCAGTTAGGCTATCGAGATGGTAGGGTGCACCACCGTAGGCTCGTAAGTATAGATGTGACTTGAGAGGACGGTCTTCAAGACGACCAACGGACTTCGAAATGATGAGTGAAATTCTTCTTCTCGAAATTGGCGCGTCGCGGAAGCGGAACCTGATCTGCAGGTGAGAATAGGTGCTGCTGAAAATAATCTTTACTTATCCTCAACGCGACTTAGTGTGCCCGGCGGGAGGTCAAATCCACCCCGAATACGGGTCGTGCTTCAACTCAAACCTCAAGTTCAAGTTGAATGATATTCGTTGAAAATCGTTCAGCTGAGTGCTTAAACTGAACGCGGTCACGTGTCCATTCCGACGCGTCGATAGGACGTGTCAACTCTCTAAACTGATCCCCAAAGACAGCGCGATTATTCTGCGAAGCCTATTTCCGTCCGAATCTCAATTAAGTCTCACAAAACACACATAATCACGAACCTTTGCTAATCAACTCTCGGCGGCGGGGTGAAACCGCGGCCCAAAATCAACCACATACACCCGACCGGATTCCATCCCAAGCATTATAACGTCCCCCGCCAGCTCCCATCGGCACACCGAGTCACTATTGGAGAAGTCGCGCGGGAGGGGCATAATCATCCTGTCCTTATGAAAAATCTCCGCATTCATGGCAAAGAGGTGATGCAGCGCAGCCTCTGCGACATCCGGCGTCTCGCAACCCGTGCACACATCAAACGCGCGCACCTCAAACGCATTATCGGACGAGTAGTGGTAGCGCAGCATCAGCGTGGAATCGTCGGCGCTGAAGTATATGTGGAAAGTTTCCCACCCGATGCGGAGTGATCCTGTCAGCACGCCGCGATGGGCGAGAAAATCGGTTCGAATCAGCGGTTCCCCCGTGTCTTCGTCCCAGACTATGAACCCCAGCCCGCCGTCCTCGGTGCGATATACGCAGCCGAGCCTCCCCATCCCCGTGGCGTACGCTCCCGCATGCAAATGCCCGTGCGGCAAGCTCGAAAGCTTGCGCGTCCGCCGTCGGGCGACCCTATCCCACAACACTATACTGCTATCATCCATCCCGACCGCAACGTTCGAACTCCGGCGGGAGAACGCCACCCAAAGAACTGGTGACGTAAATTCAAGCACGATTAATGGTTCAACCGCCGCCCCGGTATGCGTGTCCACAAAATGGACTTTGCCGTCGACGGACCCGGTAGCAAGTATACTGTCGTCGGGCGAGAAGGCCAGGCAGGTGACCTCCGCCTCGGGGATCTTGCGCGGCGGGAATATTGGTCGGGTTGTCTTCAACTGCCAAACGCTCACGGTGAAGTCATCCCCGGCGGAGGCGAACAGATCACCCTTGTGCGACATGGCTACGGCCGTCACGCGTCCTTTATGCACCCAAGGCGATAGTTGGTCCTCCGTGGACTCGGATACTCTGGCATCATCCGCCTCGGATATATGCCAGACACGAATTTCCCCCATCGCAGATCCAGAAACGAGGGTGGTTGCGTCGCAGAAAATTACCGCGTGGATCTTCTCCGTGGGCGATATGAACCGGTGTATCAACGCGTAACCGTCGGTGGTCCAGACACATATTTCGTCCGCCCCTCCACCCGACGCCAGGTACCGTCCATCTGGAGAATACGCAACCGCGCGGACGATGCCCCTGGGTTGCTCCAGAACGGAAGGTTCAGCACCCTCCCGGTCGGCAAGCCAAATGCGGACTGTGCAATCCGCAGAGCCCGACGCGATGTGCTTCAGGTCCGGGTGAATGGCGACCGAGTGAACGGCTTTGGCATGGCCCCGATAAACCCGAACTAAAGTTCGAGTGTCCGTGAAGTCCCACAGTCGAACCGTAGTGTCCTTGGACCCAGACGCCAGGAGGTTCCCGTCGTGCGAATGCAGCGAAAGCACCGCGTCGGTGTGACCCGTCAAGCCCGCCTCGTCCCGCGTGGAATTGCGCAGATTCCATATTGCAATCTCACCGTCATTGCGTCCCACAGCGACGAAGTTGTGCTGCAAAGCCGCGATCGCGAAGATCATCCAGGGTTGCTTACTCCTCCCCGCTGGGCGCGGCTCCCGCAAAACCACCGCAAGCTGCCCGGTCTTCGCATCCCAGCAGCAGATCTTGCCGTCCAACGAGCCAGTCAACACCAGCGAACCGTTTAGTGTAAATTGAACCGCCATGATATCCATATTGTGCGCCGTACTCCCCTTGACGCGGCCGAAGGAGGGGAGGATCTGGACCCCGGTCTCCCAGTCCCAGAGGCGGACGGTGATGAGTTGACCCGCGGATGCGAGGATTTTGCGGGTTGGGTCGATTGCGAATGCGTGTATTTCCATCTTGTCCTTGTTTAGGGCGTAAAGGCACGAGTCCCAGCCGTTCGTGCCACCGAGCAGAATGTCTGGAAGGCGTTGTGGCGAGAGGACCGCGTGTAATGCCGTGTTCTTGGGTAAAAATGGGAGAGCGGTGTCATACACCAGCAGTGGGTGAGCCTCGATTGTTTGGGAGAAGGTGTTCACGAAGCGCCAACTGTCGTGACCGAGCTCTAAAATGTGGGTGTCGAAAAACTCCGTCTACAAGTCTGATAGTTAACTCGGCACATTTGAAGAGATGTATCATCCACGTACCCTCGTGTGAGATAGACACCAGGAATATAATTTCCTCAGGCTGCGGATTGCGTCCCGACTTCTCTTCATCGCACTCAGGACCTCGAGCCAGTGCAGAAAGTGCGATGAATAGAACGCAGCAATTTGCGCGTACACCTGGGGAACGAGATCATGCCCGCGAATCGAACAAACATGGTGTATCCACGCAGTGGCGGCGTATTCAACAACACTAAGACCGTTGTATGGCGGAAAGACCCAGAGATGAGATCGCCATCTGAAGTTGGTCGTCGTGTCTAGATCCATCGAGTTATACCGCAATTTCCGGTCAAGGAGGGCGATTGATTGAAGGGCTAGAAAACCATTCCCGGTGTCGACGTCGATGGACCATGGCTTGTCGGGTGGACAGCGCGCGGGAGTCGTGAGATAATCCCGAACGGAGGGGTGCACAACACGGATTAGTCCGTGCTCATCGACCGTCAAGAGGCTGTGGAGACCAGAGACGAATTTTCGCACTCGGGCATGGTCCACGTCGATTAAATCCGCAATGGCCTGCGAGGTTAGGGGATCGCGGGCGATGATTATGGCCGTCAGGACATTATGGCGACCCGCAGCGGAGTATGGAGTACTCCAATTGGTCGCCGCCATGGCTGTGGCATAGAGGCGGTCGAGAGGAGACTCTGCGTAGCCTCGACTGGTCGTGTTTCCCAAAAGCTGGGCGAGTTGGACGGCCGGGTCGTCGTCCGAAGAGTCAATGAACGAGCAGGCCACAACCGCCCAAATGAATAGCCCGGAGGCCTCCTTCACCAACTGCTCGACCAAATGCTCCTCTGGCCACGAACTCGGGAGAGACGTAGAGTTTTTGCACTGGACGGCACTCAGTTGCGCGGTAATATAGGTGCGGACATCATTGTGGACGTCGGATTCCATGCTGAGATCGCGTTCGTGGACACAGTCAATCCCGGAGAGATAATCCACGATTTGAGGGTCCCTGCGACTCGTAATAAGAACGCGCACATGCTTTGGGAGCCTCGGGAGACCGGAAGCCAACACGGAAAGGAACTCTTTGTGTGAGCTGGGATCCAAGTAGCCCCCCTCGTCCAACGCATCGATCATGATCACGACCGGACGAGCAGGGGATTTCGTCGCGGAAAGCGGCTCCAGGATAAGCCGCTCAAACTGATGCACCAGACGCATCTTGACGATTTTGGGATTGTCCTCCAGCGCCGCGAGCACCGCGTCAGCTATTGCGCGATCACGAGACGCGAGATCATGAGCTATAGTCCGGATGTACGCCGAGGGCTCGGCGCGCTCGCTCACGTCGCCGTCGAAAAACACGAAACTTCCGAGCAACCCAAAGCCGGTGAATATTTCCGCCAGCGAGCTTGCGATTGTGCTCTTCCCTGTCCCGGCGGGCCCAAACAGCCAGCAGACGTTGGAAGTAGTGCTGTCGAGTAACGCTCCCCACTTTGTGAGTTCTTCGACAACGTTGGCTCGTGTTCCCGGGAAGCATATTTTCCTGTTGTGGCCCGCAGTCGTCATTGTCATTGACAGAGGTCTGAGCTCGCTCAGGCGCCGTGCATTCTCTGATTGGTTTAGTACCGAGGAGGCGAATGCTGGAAAGGACCTCACGTACCAGCTGATGCCACAGCGGTTGTCACGGTGTTTTTTATCGTGGCAGTCGTCAGTGCGCTCTCAACGCTGAGTGTTTGCGTCATTCGAAACTCCAAATTTTTCAAGGTTTTTTGAAGATCCTCTAGTCGCTCCAGACGCAAGCTCAAGCCTGGGGAGAGCATATCTGTTAAGATGATCAGCGATCCATGCCAACTTGCTCCGCATCACATACCCAACGCCCCGTGCGTTATACCGGACGTATATTGCAGGCAATCCATGATGCATTGTAGGATATCTAGAATGAGACCTGCGTGTTGCTCCATCTGTGGGAGCAGTTCGGCCGACTCTACGAAGTTCAAGACATGGTGAACGTCGCCCATGAGGTCTTGGACCTTGTCATTTGAGTCGGCGAGAAGGTTGAGTGTCTGAGAGGCAGGGTTAACTTGCGGGGGTGCAAAGAGGTGATAAGACACGCTTCACCTTGGTCATGCTCTCCACAAGCGTAACTGCTGCGGCCGAGATTGGATGGAGCTAGAATCAGGTTCAATTCGCGCGACGCGACTAGACCAAATTATGCGGCGTACTTCGGCCAAGTTACGCGCGACGCCGGAGAGTGTCTTCAACCGGCCAACGATCTTGGAAACGGTCTTTGAGGCTTGACCACTTTTGTCTAATATAACCTCTCCCTCCGTCATCGGCGATATCTGGGCAATAACGGCGCTTGCAGTGAGATTTTGGACGCGAAAGGAGAAATCCACGAATATCGTCCCCCCTTTGTGGGCACCGAGTTCCACAGATACCACTAGGAGGTTTAGAAGATCGAATCCAGCGAGGAGCGCGTACTCACCATCATCGGGTCTGCTGTCCCCCATCGCCAGCAGTTCCGCCATGGTTATACGGTGCGTAGCAATCAACTGATTCAAGGCAAGGAAGAACAGAGATCGTCGCCGATAGACTTTGAGAACGAAGGAAGAGGACTGCGATACGGTGATGCTGAGGATGGTATGAGTTATGGATCGGTAAGATCGCAGAAACATACGGTATCAAGGTCTCGCGCCACACCTGCGCCCCGGTGTTTGGTGTGGAGAGTTTACTGCGAAGTTGGATGCCAGACTGCACCTCTTGGACGGTCACATATGCCTGCGCTCTACCGCCGTACGAGGGAGGGCGAATGCCCGTGGCACTAATTACTTTCAGAGTCAACATCAGCCAGCCGAAACCTTGCAGAACGACTGGGACATACGGCAAAATTGTGCAGTCTGCATTCTTGAAAGGGAGTGAGAGAATGGTATACAGAAGAAATAGACTGAGAAGCTGACTGGTGATAATTAGGCAGGGAAAGGGCTTCAGTTAACAGCAGTTAACGGAGGAAATCAATGACTGCTGCGCCACAGTCCACGGTCTCGTTCGGACCGGGACCAACGTACTGACGGAAGGCGGTGGTTCTGTGGGTGCTTGTGGGTCAAATGCCACCGACATATACTGAATTCGCCGTATATGCAGGACACATCCCGAACTATGTGCTTCAGCAGGTCGTATACCTTCGTTGCGGAAGTCTCGTGGAGTATTCATTCACGCGTTTGAGAACTGTTGAATAACGGGCGGGCTGTGGTCCTTAATTGCCAGCGGGAGTTCACAACACCTTCTAGAATCCAGAAAGACGGGAAGCCTTGAGTGATATCCAGCAGAATGGCGCAGGCCTCAGGCGCCGTAAGGGAAGGGAGAATATTATCGGATGGACACAAACAGCCCGTGGGGCTTCGAGCTCGGGAAAAGCTTTGTCGAATGAGCCTTGAGGTTTGGTGGCACTTGCGGACAAGTCGATGGCGACGGTTTGAGAGAGGGAGGACGTGTCAGATGATGGAATGATGTGATCGGAATCGGAACCGGCATCCTGGCGGCATCTGGAATTCACCAGAAATTCAATTCGGTTCACTCGCTGTGGTTAATACTTTATAGCATCGATTTCTGCGTGAGTATGATTGCGTTGAGCAGGAGACGCGAGGAGTCAACTCGAGAGGATGGCACGACTCCAAGATTGCCGAAATATCCGATTTGGAGGCGAGACGCGACAGGGACCTTTGATACTCGGGGAGTCAGACAAAGCTAAGATTACTGCGGTGGGGGACTAGGTGTCGGGGAAAGACCCCAAGCTCTCGATGAAGATCGAGCTACATGGGTTCAACATCCCGGCACCTGATCTGAACTCGCTCAGCAGGCGGATAACGAGTCCGCATACGGGCAACCAACGTCTTGAATTGTCCAGCGGGGACCGAGGCCAGGCCGGCGGAGAATAAAATGGGACAAGGGACATGCAGGATTGAGTCGCCCCTTGCGCAATCGAAAATGGGGGAGGAGACCTAGTCGCAAGAGGGGAGCAGGAGGAGATCCCGGGGAGGAACCCCGGCGTTTATGAGGCAGGGTAATAATCATACCCTACGGAGATTCGGGAAGACATGAGGCTGCTCCCGGGCGACGATGATTCCTATTGCAGTGGGCTTCTTGGTATCCCTGATTGAAACGATTGGTACTTGCATTGTGATATTGGTTTCAGGAGGACGCAGGTCGAGTCAAAGAGGAGGACAATGTCGTACTAGGAAGTCTGTGCCATGCGGTGAACTATTCAATTGCAGACAGCTTCTTGATGAATTTTGACCAGCGTGGGTCGGGAGGCCCCCGGGCACTCCCCCCAAGAGCGGTCCGCGATAGAGTGAAACAACAGCCCAAAGCGACCCCTTCCTGGCCGCAAAATAGTGTAAACTGCTCGAAAAAGTGGCAAACCTGGTCTAAATACATAGAATAAATCGCGGTGCGCCGGATTTTTTTCCTCAAAAGACGTTGAGGTGGGATTTTCGAACGTCTCGTGAGCCAGCGAACTCGACCTTACCCCTTGTACATGGCCGAAATCACGTCTGGACTGCCGCGCGCGCGAAAATGGCCAGAAATAGAATTTTCAGAGAGTAAATCAGCACTTTTCCTCGACGATAAGCGGACCGCCTTAGGGCATAGTGACCGGGGGCCTGACTGAGGATGAACAGAGGGACAAGGATGGGGAACAGAGGGACGAGGATGGGGATACATAGCTTTGCACGAGGCGCGTCCCGGCGCGTCACTTCTTTTGGGATTAATTCAATTATAATGACTTGGGTTGACTGGGGATGACTCCAGGGCTTCAGGGGAAAGCTATAAAAGCCTCGGTATTTTCTTTCTTCCCCCAGCTTCTCCAACCACCCCGGAGCAGTCGAAGTTCTTTTGAGTCGCATTCCAACATTTTAAGAAAGATGGCCGTCACCATTGTTCAAGAACGAGTGAACGACATCGACCACGAGAAGCTTGAGAAGCTCGCCAGCGACGAGAAGATTGCCAACAACGAGAAGCTTGTCGAATGCATGATGGAGATCGCCAAAGTCAAAGGCGCCAGCGTCGACGCTCCTCCCAAGACGACCTCCACGACCTCCACCGCCAGCCAGGGCAGGTACTAACCGCCGAGTCGCAATCACAATCCGTGCTTCGTGCTCACGCACCGCAGCCTTTTGACAGTGCGGCTCGAGCGGCTGCTCACGCTTCCCAACGGGAAGAAAGCACTGCTCGTCCCCGGCGATGCCCGTCTGCGGAATGATCTAAAGCACTACATCACGGAGTTCGGATATATCATACTGAGAGCGGACGAAGAACCAAGTGTAGCCAGTTGTGTATTTGCGGAGCAGCCAGATATGATCGTGAGGACCGTGGTCGATGCGCTGCAACGTCTGTTCCACCGTGACCTGCGGTCTGCACTTTTGCTGATGTGTTCGAGCGCAGAATTCGACGACCTCATTTAAGGACTCGATGAGGCATCAGCGGCAGGCCGTGATGAGATGGAAGAGATCCGTACTGTATTTTCAACATCGCATAGATGTATCCCTTGTACCAATTACATGTAACAACTGGCATCGCAAGCCTTATCTTGACCATTGGACTGCGCAATTGAGCTCTGATTAGCACATGTTTGTTTCATAAAGATACATGTACCTGGACGCCAATATATTCAGCGCCGACCCTCGAAAGCAATAACCACAGGACGCAGGGCGACAGCGTTCTGCGGTCGAAACGCACTTTGAACCGTGAGAACGAGTGTGTCACCTATCAATCGGCAACTCGGCACGTTAAACAGCTTCAGAAGTATCACCGTAGGTCCCCGACATCGGGTCGGAGGACGACGTAGAGGCGCACAGAAGTCGACCTCGACTTGGAGGAACTAAGCCAAGTCGGAGGATGGTTTAATTGTGGTTTTGAATTCATTCAAATGTGTTCAACTACATAGCGGGTTTGGATTCTTGAATCGAGTCGACGAGTACAATACAAAGGAAATACGGACTGCTACTGAACGAATAAAATACGAAGTGCTACTGAAGGTTCCAAGGGATGTGAGAGCAATCCAAGAGATAGGCTTGGGGCCGAACTTGAGTTATAATACATCGTGGAGTTCTGCGTGAGGCACCGCAGATTGCAACCTCAATTCGGCGCCTCTACGCGCAGAATGCGGAGATTTACCACGGCAACGCAATAATTATGTCTTTGCATCGCGACTTCAAGACCACCGATATAATGAGAACGTGGGCGGTGTCGGGGGATGTCATTATGGTGGGAATGGACTCTGGTCGTGTGTATGCGGTCGACTTTAGTCCACGTCTTCAGGAGCTCGGTGCCTGAGCGTAAGGATCTGTAGCCTCCCTACAGCGATGTCAATATATGCACTCTGAGCAAAGTCGCTCCGATCTTGAAATTCAACCGTGGGAACCGGCATCATGTCACACAGTCGGCAGACTCGGCACACCCCGCACTTGTGCTGATTCAGTGCGGGTTTGTTTCCGTTGGACAACTACTGCGGAGGCTTGCCTTTCGGCGCTACACCCCCATTCCCTCTGAACGTAAAGGACTCGTCACCGATTCTGCATGCCCCCGGCTTCGTGCACCGACTGAAAATTTTCGCGTCAGGGGCTCTGTATGTACTTACGACGTTAACCTCAAAGGCTCAAGTTAGATTCTCCTCTGAACTAGCGACGACTACGATCAAACTACCCTCCCAGTTCCC
Organism: Mycena filopes; assembly: GCA_029281495.1. Taxonomy (NCBI): domain Eukaryota; kingdom Fungi; phylum Basidiomycota; class Agaricomycetes; order Agaricales; family Mycenaceae; genus Mycena; species Mycena filopes. Next base: position 1,355,646 of record JARIHR010000020.1, on the reverse strand, counting down.
TCGGATTTCTGTCTCCCGATGTCGAGCAACTACGCCAAAACGCACGCGATTCAGATTCCTGAACCAGCACAACAAATTTGTTACGTTGCTTGCCCCACTTGTGTCTATTATAATTCTGGCGCTCTCGATCTACGGGGCCGAATTTCACTGGACCTCGAGTTCTCACCTCAGACCTCCACCCATGGTCCTCCTGGATTCGCAACTTTTTTTTCCTCCCTTGAAATTGCTCGGGATGTCTATTATCTCTCAACGTCGGCAAAATGTGGGTCGGTCCAGGCTGGACCGAATCTGACCAAGACGCGTCTGTATACCCTTTGGGACGCGTTGGAAGAAGAGGCTCTATTGTTCTTGACGTCACTCGCAGTCAACAGGGGAAATTCGTAACAAGAGGAGCTGGATACTGCGTGGCCGCGCAGGAAATTACACAGGAAAATTACACGTTAGTTCATAATCCCTACATGGGATGTGTGTACATGACTAGGCTATTTCGTTCGCGGCCTGGCGCTGTTGGACGCGAGAGTTCATTATATGATGTCGTAAAATTCTGTACGCGCGGTCAGCGGCCGTCGTCGGGGGATCCACGACGTGAAGCGCACCTTGAAGCGTTCTCACACGACGCTGGGCGATCATGGCCGTGTCTTCTGCGTAGTAGCACCCCGCCTTGAGGTCCGTGTCGATCTCAAGCTCGATGCAGCCCAGGTTAGGGAAGGCCGCCGCTTCAGCTGAGGTGAGCAGGGCGACTCGCGATCCATCCGCAAGAATCAGGTCGATGCGGTTGCTGTTTGGGCGTCACTTCAGGAGCAGGATGCATGAATTTAGTCAAGTACTTACCTGGCGTCGAGTGGGTCCGTCTCCTGCAGGGGCGCCCTCACAGTTGGTTGTGCAAGCTTCGCCTGGGCGACCTCCTCAAGGTACTGGATAAGCTTCGGCGAGTCCACGACACCCGCGCCAAGCTCGGCCTGGAATCGGTTGACAATGGCCTGCATGAGGACGCGGGAGTTGCTGAGAGAGGACGCAGGTGGTTTGGCAATGGGAGCGAGATCGTGGGCGTGGACAAGCGGGGTTGATAGGCATTTGCGGCAAGGAACGGCAGGACACCTTGATGCGCCGAGTCATCTGGCGGAACCGAGGACCCGACGTCCAAGTGAACACCCCCAGCGAATGGAAAATTGTTGCAAATTTTGGGGAGAGGAGGCTAGGAAGGAGTGAGACAAGGTGCGATATAGGATTGGCTGCTTCGAGGAGATTCCTCAGTCGCGCTCAAAAACTTGAAAGGCTTCGTCCCGATGCGGGCCAGCCTCCGGAGGGATCACAAAGTTGAACTTGCAAACGGTTGCGGTGGAGAGTCTGAGATGAGCAGGGAAGGGGCGGCGGTGGAGAAAACGGTGGTGGGGGTGAAGGGAAGAGCTAGGAAGGCGCCAGCGAGGCCCCAAGGCCTTTTGACTGTCAGATAGAGCATAGCCTTCGATTTGAGTGCCACATTTGGGAATTGATGTTTTGATTATTGGTACCGCTTCATTCACGGCCGTAAAGCTAAGCTAAAAGTCTGGGCGTAAGAGACGAAAATGAACGCATGTTTTCCCGCTCAAGATCGTGAAAATCGACCGAGTTTCAGGGTTGCAAGGAATAAATACCAGAAATTCCCGATATCAATACCCACGCCCGTCAAGTCGTGGGTTTCGTGTCGACTTTTTTGCTCTTGACCACATCGACCGTTAACCTGCCGCCGCGCTCCCTGGAGGCAGAGACACTGAAGGCCCTCTGTGCAAGCTGGAGCAGCTGGGCTCTTTACCGTCCTAACAATCTCGCCGGATTCGACATCTGTAAAAGCAAATGACCGCAAAATGACCGTCTTCTTTTTCCCCGCCAGTCTGCTGGATACTACCTACTCTCCGTGCAGACCTTCTCTGACGATCGTGGCGTTCTGAAATTCACACCCTGGTTAGAGGCACTCTCGCCGGGATTGGCGTTACCACTCTCTCTCGACGAGAGGAGAGATAAAGCTGCTCTATGCCTGTAAGCCCGTAACTCGCAACGCCAGTCATAAGTACTGCTGTTGAAAATTCCTGAGATATTAGGATTGCCTCGTTGCGTGTCGAGCCCACAGAATCACACTCCGCGGAATTCTGCGGTGGTATTTGTCGGCCCGGTGCACCTCTAACAACGTGTTGTCAGTTCGCCACAAAGACAAAACTGTCACCCTTCTGCTTTCGACCTCCTCTTACCACCCCGATGTCGGACCTCAAGTGCGTCGGATTTTCTTCCTACCTTCCCCTCTGACGCTGTTCGTCCAGGACTGTCCAAATCTCCGGTGCTTCTGCCTTCCGAATGTGGCGGTAGCGATCCACTGACCACGACTCGACAGCTATCAGCGCAACCGCCGTTCCGCCACCTTGGTACAGCCTGAGCACTCAAACTCGCGCATATATAACCATTCACGACACCCAATCCACTGCGCGCCTGCGTAGTCAACTCTCGTCACTGAGTGCGACGCCAGTGTGGCGCGAGACACTCCCACCGTATGTCCTCTGATTCAGCAGGATTCCCCAACTCATATGGCTGACTACAGTGTCGCTGTTTCGCTTTCGTCTACCCTCATCCTCAAAATTTATCGGCAGCGACCTCTACTTTTCCTGGGCTTCAACCGGCTGATTGCGACCCGGACAATCACGGTGGCGGAATTGGTCTCGATGCAGGACGACTCTGATGGTGAATACGCTCTGGCTGCCTCTTTCTAGCGCTTAAACTCGCCAGCGATCTCTCTCAATATGATTCCTCAAGACCCTGGGGCGGGGGAATTATTCTTGAATCTCACGCTCGGCATCCAGGATTTAACCGCGACCGCGGTCATCGGGCAAATTCCGCAAAAGGCTACATCTGAAGAGTCGGGAACGCCCTACGCGTCGCAGACACTTGCCCACATTATCGTCCGGTTGGGAATGATATCTAGCTTTGCGGTGACCTTTGCAGAGGTGGGTCACGTTCAAGCCCGGTCGTTTCGTTCGTCTAACCGATGCATACCCAGCTTCATCCCATCTCGGCGGCCGCTGTAACTTTGGTCAAAGAAATGGGCAAGGTAGTTTGACCTCCCTCACTCATTTGAAATAATCTAATACTTCGTCTTCAGTCAATTGAACATCAACTCGAATCGCACATAAGAGTGAAGGCGCTGATGGTTAATGTTCACGGCACCTTGAAGTTCGTCGAATCAACGCAGTTGCGCGTGCACATGGAGCAGCACCAGGACCTCATTCGGGAGGTTCTTCAGTGCACCGTGGACTGCGTGCGATATGCGTGGTCAGGTAGTAAATACGGGCTCTTCGGTATGTGTTCCTCAGTCCACGTCAACTGCCACCAGCCCTGACTCCGCCTCAGATCTCTTGACGTCCGAATCAACCTTGCGTCTGAAAGAGCTGAACGACCTTGAAAACATCCTGAACATCCTGAACCGCCGATTGTCCGAAACCCTCCTCATCGACAGCGCGCAAAATACAGCCAAGATAGCAAAAGACATGGCGTCGACAGGTATAGGATGCTTGTACATTGGCAATAATACCGGCTGACCAACTCTTTAGTTAGCGCACAGCGCCTTTCCTCGCTCAAGCCCGTTGATATGCCCATGAGCGTCAACAAACGCGTCCGAAATTCCCGTTTTCCCGGCACACGAGCTGCCGTGGTCGACGAGCTCACCAAGTGGGCATTCTTGAATGCCACCCACACCAACGTCTTCTGGGTGTTCGGCCCGTCGGGCACGGGCAAGAGTACGATCGCGAACTCGTTGGCAGAGATCTTCGATGCCCTTGGATATACGGGCAGCTTCGTGTTTTTCGACAGGGATGTTAGGGAACGAGCTGATCCTTCATCCTTCATTCGCACCATCGCTTCCCACTTGGCCCGAAGAGGCGGCCCAATGGCCGATGCCATCTTCGCAGCGGTTGAAAAGAACCCTGGGGTCAGCGAGATGCATCTCGCGCGTCAGTTCAAGACGCTCATTCTTGAGCCGACCTGCGCAACCACCAGTGTATCCTCGCGTCCAGTCATCATTATAATCGATGCCCTCGACGAAGGAGCCATCGACGGCGAAGTCCCAGCCGATTTCCTTGCCGTATTGGCGGACGGGCTCCCTCGACTCCCAAAACATGTTCGAGTCTTGATTACGAGTCGCCGGGATCCCAAAATTGTGTCGTCACTGTCGGCCCTCCCGTGTGTTCGCGAGTACGATCTCAGCAAAGAGCTCGACATTCACCAGGATATCCGTGTCTTCATAACTGCCCAACTGGAGGCGATTCGGCAGCGGAACATCAAGTCTCTTCCCACCTCCTGGCCTCCACCAGCTTCCATCGATAAACTTGTCGAGCATGCCTCCGGCCTCTTTATCTGGGCTGTTGTTGCATGCACCCATATGGATTCGTGGCTCGCTAACGAGCGTCTGATGCAACTACTCCAGAGTACCGTGGGGCGGGGTATTGAAGAGCCTCTCGATGTTCTTTATGGCACTGCGGTCGGCGGCCCTCAAGCCTGGAAGTTTCCTGATACCGCCCAAGTTCTACACGACGTCCTCGTGGCCATAGTTATGGCGCGCACCCCGCTATCTGCCGAGTCCATCGCGGACTTGACCGGTAGGACGATCCCGGAGGTGGAGGGTGCGGTATCGGAAATTCACAGCATCCTCACCATTGACGAAAAGGGAATCATCCGCGTCGTCCATCCCTCGGTGCGGGACTATCTCACGGACCCGGCACGCTGTTCATCGAAATTGCTGTGGTCTGTCGATGCTGAAGCTGGGAACTCTTTCCTCGCTATGCGGTGTTTCGAACTCATGGGTCGGTGCCTCAAGTATAACTTTATGAAGCGGGCGCCCACGGCCGATTTCCATCGAGGACGACCGCGCGTGATTTGCACCTGGAATTCTCCCCAGTATAATGGTTCTCTATCAACTCAATATGCCTGTGCCGCATGGATAGACCATCTCTGTTGCATTCAACGCCCCGAACTCCTGCCGGAGATTTACCCGCACATTGCGCAATTCTTTTCCACGCATTTCCTCCACTGGCTCGAAGCGCTGAGTGTGATGAAGTGCAGTCGAGAAGCCATCCGTGTTTTGGGGAAGTTACATTCGTGGTGTCTGGCTCACGAAGGGGTGCGTCATTATTTGACTTCAATGTTGCTGTGATAAATCGGCTCATAGACGTCCTCGTATGAGCCACAATTATGCCAGCTCATCTATGATGCTTGGCGCTTCGTCAACACCTTTTCGCAAACAATTGAGGCTTACCCGCTCCTCGTATACGATACCGCTCTCCCTTTTCTACCAAAGACGACAGCACTACGCAACATTCTCACTTCCCAGCACCGAGCGAAGGTCCCGGAGGTTCTCATTGGTGGACTCGGCGGCTGGGACTCCTGCCTGTACTCTATGACACGCCATCGGGGACCAGTTCAGGCGTTAGCGCTGTGCGCTGAAACCAAAACCGTCATTTCAAGCGGCCGGGATGCTTCGATGCGGATGTGGAGCTACGAGACAGGTGTTGAAACCCATCCACGCCTGAATTGCTTCACTGACGAAGCACACCGCATGAATATTGTGTCAGTTCAATTCTCTCCCGACAATTCCCTTGTGTTTTCCGGATCTCTCGATGGCACGATATGTTGCTGGGATGCGAGGACGAATCAACTCAAGATGAGGTTGGACGACCCGGCGATCCCGGAGCCCCTCCCCTTTTCTGTGCTCGCGGGGACCACAATTCACTCCATCGCAGTCTTACTAGACGGGCGTGTAGTTGCGGCGGGGCGGCAGGACGGCAGGATTTCACTGTGGAACATAGACCAATCCAGCCGAGCGGATGAGGACTTGGTTGGCCATACCGACGCCGTCTTTTCCATCCACACCAGTGTCGACAGGGACATCTTGGTGTCGGGCTCTGCAGACACCACTGTCCGACTTTGGAACGTTCCGGCGCGGAAGTTGACGAGAGAATACCGCGGCCATACAGGGGCGATTCGGGCGGTTGCGCTCTCTCCGGATATGGCGAGCATTGTCTCGGGCTCTGCGGACAATACCATCCGCCTCTGGTCCACGAGCAATGCCAACGAATGCGCTGTGTTGCATGGGCACACAGACGAGATTCTCGCCGTCGCGTTTTCACCCGACGGTCGCTACCTCGCGTCGGGTGGGAAGGACCGGAAGATCTGTGTTTGGACTGTTAACGGACATCGGTTATTCCAGCAGTTTACGTCGCACATCGGGGCTATTTACTCCCTTCTGTTCTGTGACCCCACGCGCCTCATCTCTGGCGCCTACGGGGGTGAGGCCCGAGTCTGGAAATTATCCGAGACGCAGGCAGGGGACAATGACATGCAGTGGCTGCATGCAGGCATCGTTTACGCTGTCGCTCTTTCGAACGGGGGTCACCTCTTTGCCTCCGGCTGCTCCAATTCCACTGTAATCCTATGGAACGCCCGCACCGGTCACCCTGTTTTTCCTTCCCTGAAAAACCATACGGCGCGGATCAACTGTATCGCCTTCTCGCCAGACGATAGCAGTTTTGCCTCCGGATCCAGCGATAGAACCGTCCGGCTTGTTGACACAACTACCGGGAATGTCCTTGACCCCGTGTTGAGATTTTCTTCCGACGTCTACTTCCTTGCGTTTTCTCCGCACGGAGGGTACCTCGCCATCGGCTTAGCTGACAACACAATCACACTCTGGGATACCGTCACTCACAAGCGGACGCTGGAACTGTCCAGTTCCGTTCCTCGCGGAGAATTGCGGGGACTCGCAGTGTCTAACCAGGCAGGGAAGCTCTGTGGCCTGTATTACAAGCATGAAGTTGGGCTGGGAATCGCCATCTGGGATGACACCACAGGAGAGATCCTTCTCCAGATGGACGTCACTCTCGGTCGCAGCGATATGGATTGGACGTGGACCCGTATTGAAAACGCTCACATTGCATTCAGCGAGGACGATTCACACGTCCTTGTACGGTACCACTACGGAGTTGACGGGTTCATTGAGGCGCGGGCGTTTGACGTCTTGACGGGAGTCGAAGCTCCGATCCTCGCAGCTTCACTGCGCCGACTCTACGCGCAGAATGCCGAGATCTATCACGGCGACACGATAATTATGCCGTTGCCTCGCGATTTCAAGCCGACCGACATGGTACGAACGTGGAAGGTTGCAGGGGATGTGATCATGGTGGGAATGGACTCGGGGCGGGTGTACGCTGTTGACTTCCGCGCGCGCCTTCAACAGCTCGAGAGTGGACAGTGATTCGGTCCTCGAGTATCACATTATACAGCGTCCCCGGCCGGGGACTGGTTTGGAATGTAACTGCATCCAAGTTCTCTCCCGAAATTTGTAGGAGCCGCTCACATGTCAATATATGCACTCAAAGTCGCTCCGATCTTGAAATTGAACCGTGGGAACCGGCATCATGTCAATCAGTCGGCAGACACGGCACACCACGGCTCGTACCACAGTTGTCCGGGTTTGTTTCCATCGGGCAATTAGTGCGGAGGCTTGCACTTTATTTCACCCTCATCCGAAGGATTAAATACTATACTGGCCCTACTTCGGACCAGTTCATCCCTCAAGCCGCCACTCCCGAGTCCCAAATCTCAATCAAACTTCAGTAATTTGTTAATCCCGCAACTACCGGAATGCCTCGCCTCCAATTTCAAGCCACCGTACTTTCCCGGTGATCTGCCTCAGCTTCTATATCCTCCAAATATCCCCATACTCGACTCCACGGATTCACATTTGCCTCATCCGGCCAACAGCACCAAACAACCAAACCTGGTGGTACTCACCGGCCGCGACGGTGCGTCCACGAGCAACAGCATCATATCCTCACGAGCAACAGCATCATATCCTAACAAGCTTGCAGGAGATCCCATGTTGCCTAACAAACGCCCCTGCCGGGAAAGTCCGGCTGCCTATATAAGTATTGATGGGTTGCCACAACACACACACAACGTCTCTCTTCACCTACCGCCACAATGTCGGACCCTGCGTTCGTCTATATCCTCTCCTCCTCTGACCCTCTACTGATGTTACCTTGCTAGTATCCGAACCGAAGCTTCGGTAGTCGGAGCCGCAACAAACTGCAACAGCTTATCTCCTAAACCTGTGGCGCCAGGGGGCCAAGGCGCATCTTTTCTCTCCGAAGGACACAGTACGTGTCTCCAAGCCTATTGGCAACCCCACTAGATTGATGTGAACGCCAACCACTTCCAGGGGCCCAACCGCTCGAAAGTCCTTTCGACCGCTTTCACGCCACCGCAATGGTGATCAGGGAATGGAAATCTCCAGACTTCGCCCACAGTCTTCACTCAGTGCTGAAAGTCCTCGTCAGCGCACATACCCCATTGTCCGCACAGTCCATCGCCAATTTAATCGACATGGACACAACTCGTGTGGCGAGAGCAGTTTCCACCCTCCATGGTTTTCTCGAGGTTGATGAGCATGGTTTAGAGTTACTATCTCCGACTGCCTTCCGAGCCAAACTACGTTCCGAGCCATTTCGATAATTCAACCATTTAGCATGCCCCCTAGTGTGATTTGACGCTTGAGGGACGGAGCGGGATGTATGAGGCTGTTGTAGACCAAAATTTGGCCCGGAGTGATGCGTTGATCAGAAGCTGTGCCTCGGTTGTTCCCGTCGGGTGGGTGGGAATTGATGATTTCTTATCACCGACCAGGATCCACGCTCTTCCTTCGCTCATTGCTCCGTCAATTCTCCGCCGATTCATGGGTTTGGGGGCTCGTTTTGTTGCCTATACACAGGAGAATGTCCCCAAGGGTTAATGGGCTCCATTAGACTGCGGAAACCTTTGATATATTGGCCAAGAATGACCGCACGTCATTTAGGTCAAGACCGCACGAAAGGGTCTCTGGTGATCCATCCAACACGCGGGCGACCTTAGGATCTGGTATGTACACTCAGAGCACACCCTTCGACATAATTACAACTCTATTGCCCTGCCGACTGGGTGTTTTGACCTTAGTTGTGGCCCACTCTCCTCGACGACCCGTTTTCACTGTCACAGATACATGAACCTTGTTCGGGTGGTTCTTGATGTGAGGAGGACATTTAACGCGCTTTAGTGCGTGCTATTACTTCCCATCTATCCTTATGAGTGTCAATTTGGCCTCAGGTTACACCCTTTTCCTTGCAGCACACAGGTTTTTGTCGAGACACCAATTTCACCTACTCTGCGCGACCGGAAGGACCATTGATTCAATTTTTTGTAGGGCCTCAATTCGTGCTTTGAGTGTATAGAATGGTTCATCCGAACCCCTTGAGTGAGTCCAAAGTCACTCGGCCTCAGCGTGCGCTTGTGAACAGGTTATTTGGCGGGGTGGCTCGGAAGGCCGTTGATTGCCATTTTGGGATAGGGCTGAAAATAAATTTGCCAGGTGCCAAAGTCAACCCATAGAATTGCCATAAAATATGCTATTCTACTCGTAGGATGCCTACCTTCATTGTAGGGTACATATCCGGCCGGTCGCCGTCGTGTAGGGGGGAAACAGGGGGCAAACGTGCTAAGGTGGCTCGATAGCCGGTTTCTGATAGTACTCCGGGCTGGAAATAAAAAATCAGAAATCGGTTTTTGGCAATGATTTCGGTGATCCGAGGTGTCGTCTGGTGGGAAAGGTGGTTCGTCGCTACGCCGACAGATGCCGCTCAGCGCGAAACCCTCCCGCCGTCTCGCGCGCCATCCCGCCATTGTCAGTAAGAGCCTAAATGATACTCTGTTTTGGGGCGGAGTTTGCACAATGGGTTTAAACCTCTACTCCGATTGTTTAGCCCAAATCCAATGATGTTCAGCAAGCAAATGAGACGGGGCGCAGGACCATGGTGGGCGGTGCGACAGTGAGCGGGATTGTCGGCATCCGTCGGTAGTGTGACGAACCCCCGCCCAGCAGAGCTTTCCCACCGGACGACAGCTCGCATCACCAAGATCATTCCCAGAAAACGATTTTCGATTTTTGATTTCCAGCCCGGAGTAACTCTTAATTCATATCAGCCATCCCTCCCTGCGCGACTATCTCACAAATTCCGTGTCCTGCGGCTCAGACAGTCCCTGGTTCATCGACATCCAGGGCGCAGAACTAGAACTCACTGTACAATGTCTCAGCCTGCTCCGTAGACTGGCGGCCACTATTGATTCATTTCCTTGGGATCAACAAGCCTGCATGACCCTTCCCGACGCGGTCAAATATGCATGCCTTTCCTGGGTCTATCATGCATGCAGCACGAGTCCCACGGTCAACCTCGCGGAGAAGATACACACATTCCTTTGTGAACACTTCTTGCATTGGGTACAAGCCCTCAGCATCCTCGGTAAATCCAGAAATGCTATTGTATGGCTTGAACAGTTGCAGGTTTGGTATTCAAAATTGCATCAGGTGAGTAGTAGAATCAGTCTGGTGTTGTTTGACGGACTTAAAAGGTGAACCACAGGCACCCACACTCGAGCCTCCATTGGATGTCCTTCTATATGATACCTGGCGATTTGTGAAAGCCTTTCCGAAGACCATCGAAAGCCTTCCCGCTCTCGTCCACGGAACGGGAGCACACTTTTGTCCCCAACACACCTCTCTTTCTGCCATATTTGATTGCTCCTCTGGATTCAAAGTTGTGTCAGGGTCTTTGCAAGATTGGAGTCCTTGCTTGATGAGCCTCGTTGGCTTTTCGACCCCGATTTTCTCACTGATGCTGTCCAAATCCGGAGGCACCATTGTGGCAAACTGTTGGACTGGCATTTCCAGGGTTTGGGACACGACCACAGGCACTGAAATCTTTTCCACATCGGCAGGTGCCCATCGGAATGTTTGGACCCTGATTTCCTCGGATGGCACCCGGATCTTCGAAGCCGGTACAGAAAGCCTCTCTGTTTGGGACGTGGACGAGGGTTGCCTTCTCACCGAGTTCCCCATCCGTGGCAGAGGACCGAATTCACAGATGGCCATTATTTGTGCCGCATTGGCGCCTGATGATTGCACCATCATCTGCGGTTCCACGGACGGCATGCTTCAGATCTGGAATTTGGAAACACAACTTGTGCTCACCCCTCTGTTAACAGGGCATGAGCATGCAGTGAGCAGTGTCGCATTTTCACATGATGGGGAGTCAATCATCTCAACTTCGTTTGATCACACTATCCGCCTGTGGTCCCTGGCCGGAACCCACATCAAGACCTTCCTTGGACATACCAATGTGGTTTTTCAGGCTGTATTTTCCCCAGACGACTCCAGAATTGCCTCAGCAGCAGCAGATCAAACCATGAAAATTTGGAGTGTGACAACTGGCTTAACACTCCTCACTTGTCACCACAATCCCGGGGAAACGATCTGTACAGTTGCATTCTCGCACCGTGGCGATCGAGTGGCGACGGGTTCCCATGAATGCAATATCAGAATATGGGATAGCGAAAATGGCCACCAACTCATGCAACTACCCTCCCTCCACCGCAGCCGCATCGTTGCCTTGTCTTTCAGTCCGGATGACAACACAATAATTTCAGGATCTCAAGATTCCCATGTGCGGATATGGAGTCTCGCCAATATACGCCCGCAGGTCTCGGTCGTTCAACCAAGGCATACCACCTTTGTTAAGTGTGTCGCATTAGCCAATGATGGGGCTTGCTTTGCTTCTGGATGCATTGATAACTCGCTCATTGTCTGCGACTCAGATGGAAGTGCATTGTTTACGCTGGACGGTCATCAGGCTGGGATAACTGCACTTTCATTCTGTCCGGACAACACCATTCTTGCGTCAGGCTCCCGTGACGGCGTTGTTTGTCTTTGGGACCTCACGACGGGGCAAGCACATTACACCCCACTGAAACACCCGCATAGGATTATGCAAATCAAATTCTCTTTTGATGGTTCGAAACTAGCCACGATCACCCTGGGCGGCACGTTGACAGTGTGGAGTGTTCCCGATGGAACTGTCTTGCTTGGGCCAATAGACCACTTGGGATGTGAGTGCGAGGGAATTGCATTCTCCCACGATGATACGAAGATCGTTGGACTTTGCCATTATAATCTCACCAATCTAACAACCAGCACTGGGAAGCCCGCTACGAGTGATGCACACCGGGGACTCCTCCTCGTTGTTTCAAATGCTCAGACCGGAAACATCGTGTTCGAGAGGAAGATTGATGACGTGGTTGACGGGCAGGCACTGTTGGATGTCAAGGTGGACTACACTGCAGACGACCAACATGTGGTCGTCTGGTACGCACTCTCGCGTGCTTCCCCGGACATCATCATATCCCGAGTGTTTGAGGCAACCACTGGGCAGGAAGTGGCAGGGCAGCAGTTGGACTTGTTGGGTCTGCCCGAATTGAACAGAGTCACTGCTAACGGTACTTTGATTTCCAGAAAAGAGGTTGCAATAGCTGCAATGCCCTTTGATTTTGATCATTTGGCTAGGGTGACATGCTGGGAGTCCACAGAGGACAGGGTCATCGTTGGCACAGCTTCGGGCGATGCTTACTGCTTTACCTTTTTTGATCGCTAATACAAACTGCGTGTTATGAAATAAACCAACAAATAGAGACGTGTAATGTTTACCTCTAAAACAAGGTTACGAGTGTCAGTCTGTCAAGAGAGACCAATATTTACCGACCATGGGGGTTTGCGCGCCGCGGCCTGCTAATATCCCATCAACTAAGTTTTAGTAACTGTAAGTGGAATCGAAAGCAGAATGTTTGTCAACCGTGAGTCGTGGTCGCATGAGCCGGGACGTAGCCGAAGGTGGACGAAGCGGTGGTGGTTGAAAATTCTTGAACCGTGGGAACTGATATGTCAACACCGCTCGGATGAGTTGGAATCGAGACCAATTCATGCAGGTCCTGGTGGAGAAGGAAGGGATCGGCGAGTGCGCAATTGCTACCCTTACAGCACCGCAAAACCAGCAAACAACCTACGTCGCTACGCCCAGACGAGGCAGATCAAGGAGACGCCGCGCCGACTACGAGTCTACTATCTAGGTCTCAATGTGATCCAAGCAAAACTGTGAATGTCTGTAATAGTGTATACATTCACCCTCCGGCTTCCCAAAGGAGACTCTTTAAACTCCTTCAGAGGGCTTACATTTCAACCAGGCTGTCGGTCAGGCGATCGGGCTGATTCGTTCAACGTGCTCGAGATAAAGTGGAATGGGTCATTGACACAACGGTCGTGGAAGCGTGGGCGCAGCAAATTGGGGTTCCATTCATTCATGCTTGGTGATAAAACTCGAGATAACGTGATTTACAGAGGGAAATGTACAGATATGGATCAAGTTGCATGGATATGAGCTGCTCAATTATTCACAGTCCCCTGACGAGTGGGATCAGAATGGGCGCACATTCGAACAATTATAATCGCACGTCCATCCGTGCCTCCTCGCGAACCTTTCGGGAGGAAATAAAAGTGGCACATCGAACAGGAGTGAAAAATCGAACCGTGGGAACCGGCATGATCCAGATCAGTCGGCACCGCCAGCACAGCAGTAGCCGGAATTTATCGGAGCACGCCCTACAATTGCAATTGAACCAGGTTTGAAACATCTGTAAGGAAGGTACGACACGATTATCACTCTGCAGTCTGAACTGAAACACCCATCTCCTTCAACCCTGCCTGTGTAAAATTCTCGGGAATGAACGCGGTGAGCGCGTCATCCACCAACGCGGCGTTGCCTTCGAGCTTAGTCCGCAGGTCGTCGGCAAGCGACTCCAAAACATTTGTCTTCCACGCCCGGAAGGCAATCTACGAACCAAAGGTCAGAAGTCAGAGACTCGAATATCAAGGTGCGTGCTGCATACCGTCGCCACCGCGTCCATTTCGGTGTGCGCCACCGTGCGGTTGAAGTACCCCAAGAAGAGCTTATCGATGGTGATTACACCAGCGGCGAATGATTCCCATTGGGTGGTGTAATAGTGGAGGACTGCGTCCTCTGGCGCCTCCTAATTTAAACAGTTTCAGAATCCTAATCAGGCACTCACTGTCTGAACGAAGGAAACGTACGGAGTGGATGGTGGTGGTATGATGCGAAGAAATGCACTAATTGATCGTGCAGCGCTGAAGAGGGGCTCAGTGATATGAAGAGCAACAGGCTGCAGGTATGCTTGGTCCGGACCTTGTGTTTGACCCCGCTGGCGAAGGTCATACACCACTTTGTTGACCAGCACGGGCTGCACCATTGTCAATCCTATTCCCTTCAAAGTTGATGTGATGACTGGTTCCAGTTTCGTTGTCCAGTCTTCCTCGAATCCGGGCTGGGTGGGGTCCTCGACGGACATGATTGTGGCAAGCCTGGAGTTGGTTGTAATCGGCGAATGCTTGGGGGATGACTAGGACAAGGTCTTTATACATGAGCGGCAATCTACCATTGACTCAAACACGGAGCCGTGTTATGATTATCCTTCCCGCATTCATGATCAAACGTGGGACCGATCAAGTCGGAGTCCTTGACCGTTGACGCGCTCCTTTTCACTGAACAACTGCTAGAGTTTATTCAATGTGCTTGGAGCGTCGGATTCCGACACCACCTACATGCAAGCCCAGGAAGTCCCAGAAAAGGACGGTGGGCAAGTCACAACTTCCTGAGCGGATTGTTCAGCGGTTGCTCCCCGCCTTGAACCACGATAATTGTATTCCATGAATAATCAGAGCAGAGGATACTAAACGAGTAAAATCACGCAGCATCGAGCTCATGGCAATGTCGGTGCTTTACAACAGCAAAATTCGACCGTGGGAACCGGCATGTCTGCCATCATTCGGCAACTCCGGGGTCTCTCGCCAGTTTTCCAAGAATTATGACCTTGCTCTTCGAGTAACACTTCCGTCGAACGCTCTGCATGCTCCGGGGCTCAACAAGTTGAACATCCACCAGGTTGAACCCAAACATTTTGTTGACTTTTTTGGCCGAGCCAACTTGGAAATGATGGTTGAATGATGGTCCAAAAAAAACATCGGTACTTGATCTTCACCGACATCGGTACTTGTTCGTCGCCGACGCTCCAGATACATACACCGCCTATTCGTCTCTCTCTCCTTCGCCCACCATCCTCGCTGCCCGCCCAAATCCTCTCCGCGATTCCTACGTCTTCGGCCGACACCGCAGCGACTTGCTCCATGGCTTCCTCCTTCCCCTCGTCGTGGAGTCGACGTCGTCTGGCCTCGAGGAGAAATTCATCACAACCTTTGGATTCAAGAGCGTTCACGCCGCGTCGTTCTCCCGTGCTACATGCGATATATCGACGTCGAGCTGGATCCGTTATAAATTCGGCGACATGTGCGCGAGTCTCTACTTACTCCATCCTCAACTCCTCGGTTTGTCTCGTTTGAAGACCCTCTCATGCCGCCCAGCCCCCTCTCCTTTCTGCCGCGACTGCCTCCTTGACTTGGGCCGACGTGCGCGGGATCCCGCTTTCCCCGCCTCGCATCATCCTCCCGCGCACGAATGGCGCATCACTTTACAGCCCGTCAATCAAGCCTAACAACACTCCGCTGACTAACTCCCTATCCCGCCTGCTGCGTCCCCGTCACTCCCCGTCCTACCCAATCTCCTTAACCCCTCGCCGCCCCCATATATCTATGGACGCCCTCTTCGCACGTTTCGAGGCCGAACGCATCGCCGGCGAGCTCACGGATACCAAGATCCTAAACTACATGGCGGATATCCTCCAAAATCGGGGATTCCGCGCCCTGGATATTCACGGAAACCTGTTCGGCCGCAGGTGCGTCCCTCGCCTTCCTCCCTTCCTGCTCCGCATCGCCCCTGATCTGCATCCCCAGCGGCGCCGCGACCCCGCCCCCGGCTCGGAACGACGCATTCGTCCTGGCGAAACGGGATGCCTTCGCTTACCTCCAAATCGCCCTCTCCGAGCGCGCGGCTGGCGGGTGGGCGGCGCCGTCCATGCTGCGCATCGAGGTCAAGATCGACAACATGCCCCGCGCGTGGTGCGTTCTGTATCTCAATCGCCCTACCGATGGCGAGGTGGAGACGCTGCTCGTGCGTTCGCTCCAGGGTATGTCCCCGGCCCAGATGTGGGTGCCATTCACTGACGTTGGGCGCAGAGTTCCACCACGTCCTCTGACGGGAATCTCACAAAGTTGGACGAGGGCGGGAATCTTCATGGCAGTCGCCTTCCCCTCATAACGCTTGGACTTGTGCTCTTTTCGCGATTTCGTTCTTCCTAGTGTCGACATGTACCTACCCAGTTTCTCTTTCCGTTTCAATGTACGACTATTCAACCAAAATCCTGAGAGAAGGGATGTAACTTCCTTTGACGGAAGGCCGCTTCCAACCCAAGCTACCCGCTCGCCGCGCGTTCATCGTCGCGCTCACGTACTCAAGTGTGTGCGCTCGCCTGGCCATGTAATGAACGGTACCCCCACCATTCCTGCGACCACAGAGATTGATCTCAACCCAACTGCTGGTTGAACCTGCGCCAGTAGGCATGGGCGCTCTCTGCAGCGACAACGAGCGGATTACTCGCCCCGATGTTTGATCTACTTGGATAAAGAAAGAACGAATGTAAAATGGTGCATGCGGTGACCGCCGGGACCTCGGTGCGATCTCCTCGTATTTCTCCACCATATCCACGCTTGTCGGGGACGTATCGATATCATTCAATACCTCGACAGATGTATCACAAAGAGAACCGAGCCTGCTGTTGAGGGAGCTGTGTTAATGCTGTTGAGTTGATAATTTGGGATGGCACAGGGTAGGTCATTTGACGTACTGTGGTGGAGGAGCATGGCGAGGAAGGTGCGTGGAGTTCGAACCTCCGACGCCTAGGAAGTGCTCGGTACTGCCTTTCGACGCTGAGTTTAAAATGTACTGTAGGGTGCGGTACGCTCTGGCCGCGGACGGACGCGTTCGGTCACATGGTCGCGACTGGTCGCGGATCGCGGATCCGGACACGTAGGTACCTACTGTACCATTTCGACCACTAGTTCAGGTGACGGGTGACGGAGGGTGAACTGAACAAATTGAGTTTGGTGACGGTGACAATGGACTTTTCTCGTCGAAATAGGTTCAAAAATCGCAAAATTTCGCTCCGGCAATCGCCGGATCGCCATTTATGGTAATGTTGCCATCAATGAACTTCGATTCCAGTGAACTTGTGTGGTGACGGGTGACATGGCGTGAACTAGTGGCCGAAATGGTACAGTACTCTGTCCGTAGCTCCCGTCTAGCGTCGAGCCAGTTCCCCACGAGTCGTCGCCGGAGCCACGGGTTAGTGCCGCGCTACAGTCCTGCTTCGTGTGGGTACTGTTGGGAACTCGAAGGCGCATCAGACGGCGCGTCAATAATTAATTCAACAAAGGTCTGTTGACGAACTGGGATTATCCGTCCATAAGGCTGCGAGCCGCGAGCGAAGTACGTTAGTACAGGGCCCAAGTAAATATGTTTTGGCGTGAGGAGACCTGGTGTTGGTGGTGTTGGTGTTTCGGAGTAGAACACAATATATGTATTCTAGTCGATTAGTCTATGAGGCGCCTCCCTGTGCCATGAAGTTCCGAATTTTCTCCATATACATCGGCCCCATTTCCTCCCAATCCGTATCCGGCGGAATACTATCCGCGAGCATCCGCAGCTCCCATCTCAACGTCACACTCTCGCCAACCAACGGCACAATCCACTCAACTGTGTCCTCCCCATCCAGCACCGTCATCAAATGCAGCCGCCTCCCCCCAGTGCGATTCCCCGCCGCAATAAGCTCAGTCGCAAACGCCGCCGGCGCGTCGTGGTGCGATTCAAACGAGTGTTCCATCTGCCCGTCGGTGTAGTCGAAGAGGATGTAGGGAATCTCAGCGGGGTGCGCGTGCATCCACTGCAGCTCGGCGAGCGCGAGGGCGGGCTGCTGCGTCGCGTAGTCGTGGTTCACAAGTGCGCGCAGGAAAGCGCGGTCCTTGGCGTTTATGTGGGCGGTGTCTGAGTAGATTCATCGGCACGCGCTGCTGTTTCGTGTAGAAGAACGGCGACTCACCTCGACGGCGGGCAGCGAAGGTCTTGCAGTTCTGGCGATGCCCGCCATGCCGCCAGTCGTTCACCTGGCATTCATACGAGCAGTAGTAAGCGACTCGGCAGTCGCTGCAGCACTTGTAATTGAGTGCGTCTTCGAGGTTGGGGCACTAGTTTTGTTCCGCGCGGTGAGAACGCAGACACGGGATGAAGGGGAAGGGGGAGCGTACAATGAGATTCGCACACGTTCTCGGAGAAGTTAGGGAGCCTGTGTCGTATGCCCTCATCACCGCAAGACGCTCCTCTGCCAGTATGAGAAACCGCTGCCAATTTTCCAGCACGATCGGGTTAGCCATCATTTCAGGTGTTTCGAGGACGCAAATATCCGGGAGAGATGACGATAATCGAGAAAGGACCGAGTGGTAACACATGGCCCCAGGGAGATTGTCTTGAAGGAGTTCAATTACGATCTCCCCCGTAGCCTCCTCGTGGCGGCTGGGACTGCAGGCGAGGACAGCATGCAGAATACCAGCCTCGAGAGCTTCCGTAATCTGGACGGGGGACAACAAGCTCGATACCAAGCCATCCAGTAACCCTTTGACCTCGATCATTGCGGTGGGATGAGTACTGAGCCCGAGAGCCCAGCATATAGTCGTCAGAGCCGTGATGATTCCTTGAGCCAGCAGAATGTCTCGAAACGCCTTATCCCACCTCTCTCCCATGATCTTCCTGACCATGTAGACGACGACTAGCAGATGCACAAGAGTATTGCCAGTGATCTCGGAGTCTCTGCTAGGCACCGCACGCTTCATGTGTAGCATTAGAACCACAGCGAGGTCGCGTCGAGTACCTCCGACGCCGAGAAGAAGGTCTTCGAAGACTTCGGTTCCCCACGTCTTGGAGGTAATAATCCAGTACCCAAGATATTTGCAGCAATCGTCGAAGCCTTCGTCGTCCGGTTCGTGGATCAAGTGCGCCCAGGCGCGTGCAACCACGGTACACAGGTGCGGGGTGGCCCACATCAGAGCCGCGGCCGACTCGCTCCGCACGGTCCACCGCAATATCTCCATGTCTACAGCGTATCTCGACCGGGAGAGGCTCGACAGATCGGGCAGGTGCTCCTCGTACGTATGCCGACGTTCGATCCACTGCCATATGCGCGGCCACAGTTCTGGGAACGCGGGTTCTGGGATGTGCTGGATGGACATCATAATTGCGATCGAGCTCAGACTGATGTCGATTTGGACCATCCGCAGGCCAATGGCTTCGACATCGTTCGGGGAAGTCGCCGAATCCAAGCCATCCAAAATTGCGGGGATTTGGGCCGGATCCAAGCTGGCGTAGAAGGCAGGGAGAACAAAGGGCTGGAGGTTCTCAGGGAGGAGGGGAACCGCCTGGAACAGAGCGTAGACGTCGTCAAAGGTGCGCTGACTGCTGGCAACGGCTACGGCGAGTTGCTTAAATTGGCGGTGGAAAGCTCATCAGAATTCGACGGAGGAAAACATGGGTGGTGCTGACCTTGGTGGAGAAGGGGAGCTTGTATAAATTCGCAAGTCGCAGAGATGGGTGCATCAGTCCACTGTCCAGGGCAACAAGTGTCAACGAAGTGACGCAATGACATGTGCCGCCATGCCGAGCCAAAATCCCACGGTTCGGTTGTGTGTTTTAATACCGCGTGTGCCCGCGACGGTGAGGAAGATGACGACGGCGCGGCCAGCACAAGCAAGGAATGAGTAGGTAAGCTGAGCAGGTACACGGGCGCAACGGGCACGGGCACAACGGGGACGAGCGCGGTGGTCGCGGCGAAGGGGCGGACCCAAGCAATATATAACCGACCCTTCCTGCTCTCCTTCGCCGTCACCGCAACCCTTGATTCCCCCCATCGACTCAGCTCGACATCACCGCAATATTCGAATTTATCAAAACAGCAATTGCAAAATGCCGCACAAAGGTTCTTGTCTCTGTGGCCAGACCACAATCGAGCTTGCTTCCACACATCCTGGGCAGGTACGCTCCTCCCCATCCTTTCTCAATCCTGGTTTTGTCGTCTTTCGTGAATTTTCGCCGCAGCTAACTGGTAAACTGCCCCACCCAGGTCGTGTGCCACTGCACCGACTGCCGCCGAACCAGCGGGAGCGCCTTGAGCACAAACGTCCTCGCGCCCAAGAAGGACGTTAAGATCACCGGCCCGGTCAAGGAGTATATCGTGCTGAGTCGGAGATCAATATGTCTGGAGCGGCGCTCGAAGCACCTTTCCACCCAAGTTAACATTTGCTCGACGCGAATTGGTTTCAACCAAAGTGCAGGTTGAACTGCCGAGATTGAAGAGAATCTCCGACCCGCCTGCGTCCGTACACCGCCCCGACGGTCCAGCTAGCCAAAATTAAAGTGAATGCCGGGCAGCGGGCACGCGGTGGCCGGAACTTCTCCTTTTCAGCCGCTATATCCACGCCTGTCGGAACGTATCATTCACGAAGCCGCCACAATGCAATATATCAACTGCGGCGAACCAAGCTTGCTGCGGAGAACCAAGTTTGCTATCCAACAGCATTTGACAACGCAGAGTATTGGCTGTACGGGAGGACCACGATGATCAATACCTGTTTAATTCGACCCCGATAGTACGCCGAGCCGCCTCTAGGGTGTCGACATGATTCCATGTAGTACGCTTCAGCCGTGAGCTGAATTTTCTCCGTATCATTAACTTGTGGTGCCGTGTTGACACAGGCGCATCATGATTGAGTTAACGGCGCATCAATATTTAGTTCTTCGCGCGCCGGACTGAAATAAATATTCTACGGTGATATCCCGCTCGCGGATGAAGAAAAGAACACTAGGAGAGCATCGCACGAGAGCCTGAGCCGACTACGCCTAAGTGCCAAAGCCGCGCTTTTCCTGCGGTAGCCCTTGCCAAACCGCAGTGGTGCGGCGGTGGGTTCAATTGACGCGTCCTAAGCACGTCGTTATATAGCGCCGCCGCCGTGAAGATTCGAGTGGAAACAAACACACGCGCGTGGTCCCGGCCGATCCCCCGGCATTTCTTTTTCACAGCACAGCCAATAAATGCTATTTTCTACTGTTTTGCACTGGGCTCTATCGGTCCCTCGAGCTCGGCGTGGGCGTGTTCAACGACGGACGCAAGGGGAGTACATCATCCAAGCTATTCAACACAACCTGCGAACTGCCGTTCACGACTCGGAAAGTACCAACACCATATAGATAATTTGACAAGGAATTTATTCATTTTATGCGCTCAGGCCGCATTGGGTTAAAAACTAACAGTTACACGAACGGAGGGAAAGGAGCGAGGAGGGAGCCAGGGGGAGGTACAGATGTAGGTAGGTAGGATCGAGGAAGGTTGAGAATGGGGCGAGGGAGCAAAAAAAGACACAGTTACACGAACGAAGGGAGGGAGCGACGAGGGAGCCAGGGGGGAGGTACAGATGTAGGTAGGTAGGTAGGTAGGTAGGTAAGATCGAGGAAGGTCGAGAATGGGGCGAGGGAGTAGATACTTGTTTAATTACAGGTGACGAGGGGACGAGGCGGGCGAGAGATTGAGGTCCACCAGGCGCGCTGAGGGTGGCGTTGACCCCTCGCGCTCCGTTTGCACGCTCAGGGAAGCGCATCGACGAAAGCTGAGCCGGCGATAATATCAGCGGCTGCGCAGGATGAGATGTTGGTGACGTACCTTGGAACGAGCGCACACGCTTGGTCTGGACATCATACACACCCTGGCCGACGGGCGGACCAAGTAGGCAGCGCGCGCGGTTGACCCCACCGAGCTGGAGGATGACACGAACGGAGGGCTGGGGCCATCCCCACAACTCGCGGGCCTCGACGGTGGTGCGCAGGTACGCGGCGTCCTTCTCAGCGACGATGATGGCGTCGCTGTGGCCGGGGGAGACTATGGCGCTATGGACGGGGAGAGAAAGCACGGATCGTCAGCCTTTGAGGGCGGCAGTGGGACGCAGACAGACGCACTCGTCGCCGAAGGTCGTGCCATGCATGTTGAGCGGGCGCGAGCCGTGAACACGGAGAATTTCTGCCAAGTAGAGCAGGACTTTGTGGTCCGTGAGGGTACCTGCGGTGTGCTCGGCATCTGCTGTGGCGGCGGGGGCGTCCATAGTGTCGTCGCTGCGTGAGAGACTATGTATTGGGACTTGTTTTCCATCGACCTCAGCAAAGATGTCGTCAAGAAGATTGGTTCTTTCGGACCGTTTCTCCAGGAGATGCATGTTCATCTGTTCCGACGCGCTGGATGCGCCTCTTCAGGGCGGGAGTCAGGTGAGGTTTTGATGGTCGGATCTCGTCGGGTGGTCGGGCAAGTACGGTAAGGGAATTGTGTCCACAATTCTCGCAGACAAAAGTATAGGGAAGGAGGGGGAGAAAGGCAATGGTGCCCACACTTCTCGCACACAAAAAGCACGAGAAAGGGGGGAAAGAAGGGCGGAGGAGCAAGGGAGGACAGGAAGCAGCGTGAAGAGGGGTGGATGAGGGGGAGGGGGTACAAAGAAAAACGAAGGCCTGAACCGGCTGGAGGGGGGATGAAGGGGAGGGGGGCGGTAAATGGACCAAGAGGACATCAGTCGAGCCATGAGGCGTGGCTGAGGCGGGTCCTGCTGGAGGGGGGGAATCTGCGAGGACAAAAAAGCCAATCGGGGAATGTAGAGGAGGTTGGGCAAAAAAAGGCGGGGAGGGCATTTGTGAAGGAGGTCGCCGTGCAAAGGCGGAGAGGGTATTGGGGAGAAAGGTGTGGGAAATTTGGGACTTGACTGCGACCGTCTTTATATGCTCTACTGAGGAAGCTGTGCTTTGTCACATTTGCTCCGGGTTTCGGGTTTCCGGCAGGTTCATCAGAACTTGCAGCCGTTTGGAAAACATTTCAAACCTCCCTAAAACGCTCGGGAGGTATCGCAAACGAAGTTCAAGTCGAGAGTACAGAGTTTCTCGATTAATCGCCAGAAATAAAGGTAGGAAGTGGTGTTTAGCGCCCGTCAAGCGCCCGGCGACGCACCTACCACCTGACCACGCACCTGGCTAATTATGTGGAATCGAAGCACTTCCGGATGAATCTCCCACAATATCCCCATCCTTCGAACACCCCCGAATACCGCCTATGCTCCTTGAATAACAGAGGGTGCAGCGAATACTGCCTGAAACCACATGTATGACTCTGTTACTCTGTTACTTTGATTTAATTTGTGGCCAGAACCCGACTCCTACGTTCCTCTCCGGGCGCTTACTTGTGATCTGGCATCTTGATCGAGTTCCCAAGCTTGTCCCCGTGAGGTCTGGCATCTTGATACGGTTTGCCTTGTCTCCGTGAGGTCTGGCATCTTTGGTCAATTAAGAAATGCTTCTTCTACATCTTGATGTGAACTGGCGCTTGATAGTTATTTCAGACACGACACCTACTTCTCCGGGCGCTTACTTGCCCTTGTTTTCCATGAGGTCTGGCATGTTAATCAATCAAAGCATTGCTTCTTCAGCATCCTGATGTGAATTGTTTGAGACTTATTCGACTATTTATGTCCCAGGCGAGCACCTGTTGAAGAGTCCAATGCAGCCCAGCGCTTTCAGGTGGCTGAGCAAAGATGAACTCGTTAGACGCGTTAATTGAGCCTTGAACGGCCAAATTGGGAGGTCGTATTTTAGGCGCCGTGGGGCGGAACTAAGGCTGGATAAGAATACGAATATATTCAAATATAATCGTATTTAATCACCTCAATTACGATTAAATACCGCTCCTGTGTATTCTTTCGGTGGTCAATTACCTTGGAATAGATTACAATAAGTTACAATTACATTACGATACGGTCCATGTATTTAATCATAATCTACCAATTGACTGCCTCAGCGGTATACAGGATGTCACCTCCTTTTCAGCCATCGTTCGATGGTCAGTGGTTCGGACCTTCTTCGTTGTTCTTTTGCTGCACCTCAACTGCATTTCGGGGATCTGTTTGGTAGCCTACGTTCGTTTTCCGTGTCCTTCGGGACCATCAAACAGCACGTAGGCTTTACAACAATTCGCCGGCGGTCCTCGGTCCCGAAACTTCAAACTCCGCGGCCATCTTTTTCTTCTCCTTCGTCCTCCTCTCTAGCTTCCATGCTCGACGACGCCCAACTCATCAAGCTCTTCCCCGCACTGCTGAAGAACCTTAAGGCACGAATCAAAGCCCTGCCCCTGTCCCTTCCTGTTGCGGTCGCCGACCCGGACGGACACTTTGCCCGTAATCTACACTTCGAAATTGATGCAGAAGGCGCTAAATTCACGGCGAACCGGCAATGGGAGCGTGCTTTCTATGTGCCGGAGGATGAGAAGAAGGCCCTAATCGCCCGCGGAAAGTATGGCATGGACCTGATCTGCCCGTTCTTGGAGTTCTGGGCGGAGCACGAGGAGATGAAGGGAACTGACGGGGTGGGAATGCTGGCGCGTCGGATACATCAGTTGAATGCGCTCATGGATTCCATGTGAGTGGCCCTAAATCTGTTGTTCATTACTCACCGCGACCAGCCCCGAACTAGTATCGGTAGCGCCCAAGGCAGGAGCCACGTCTGGATCAGTTCCGTCTTCACAATTCTTCGCGCCTCGGCCGAGGACAACTCCCCCAGTTATTCCAGCCAAACGGCATCAAGGTGCGCTACTACGTTGCCAATCCTCCTCATTATTCAATCAGGATATTGTTTAGCGCACGATTCAGAGGATGAGGCCCACGACAAAAACTACAATCCACCTCGCAATGCACCGGACCTATCGGAGCAGGAGGAAGAGTCTGATGCTGATGCTCTGAACGTACCGGTCCGTTCCCTTCCAACTCTTTTGGCGCACACATCTACTGACCATCGCTATCAATTTTACAGACCTTGGTACATTTCTCTCGCAAACATGTTTCAACCGTTTAACTCACAAGTGCGACTGTAGGGCAAAGGAAAGGCGAAGGCCACCGCCAAGAAACAGGTGGGTCTCAATCCACGCGCCCGTGTCCAACTGATCCGGTGTATTACAGGGCTCCAAAAAGCCGCCCGCAAAGCGGCAGAAAGTGGTGGTTTGTTTATGGGTTTGGGCCGACAATCCGCTGGCTAACACATTCCCAGGTGGTAAAGGACTCCGACGACGAGTCTGAACCCCCCAACGACGAAGAAGCTCCTCCTGTCCAAGTTAGCGATTGCACACGATCTCTGGACGAGTAAAAATTCTGTCTACGCCTTCTGCGGCGGCGTTGGTTGGCTTATAGATGACAAGTGGAACCTCCGAGAGTTTGTTCTCGACCTCATCGCCCTCGACGGCGATCATTCAGGTGCGGCAACCGGTCGTCTCCTCTTCCACAACATGAAGGAACGCAAACTGGTTGAGTTTCTACGTGCGTGATTTCATTGAAGAAAATATTGTCTCACACAGCACCAATATAGTTGCGGCTAGCGGCGATAACGCCTCCAGTAACGGTGCACTCTGCGCCAAGATCTGCGACCTCATGTGGCGCATGCAGCTTCACCTCAGTGCCGAAAATATGCAGATCGGGTGCGCTGGGCATGTTTTAAATATTGTTGCACAGTACGCTCCTTCACCGTGTTCAATATCCCGCACTCATATGGCACCATAGAGCAATCTACTACGCCCTCGGTATTGCCGACGACCCCGATATTTACGATTATTACGAGGAAACACGCAAGTATCCGTTGGATTACCGTCCAGCCGATGACCCCGAGGTTGTCGCAGATACAAAGCTCATGACCTCGGAGAATGTCGACGCCGCCAGCAAAGTTGCCGGTCGGGCAGCGGCAGTTTCAGACTCGGAATCGGAGGTTGAATCCGATGCAGCCTCCGATAACGAGGGTAACGAGTCCAGTGGCGGGGAGACGCTCCCCACATCCGTGAAGTCAAGTTCAAAAACGAAACCAAAACGCAAGACGACCATCGTCGACAAGGTATTAACCCAGTTTATTCCGTTTCTCATTCTCATCGCGGTTTAGCTTCACGAAACCGTTGTGGACATCAACCGCTCGGAGGTTCGTCGTAAACGGATGCGCCAGCTTACCCGTGAGACCTGCGACCCAAAGGATCAGCACCTCGTCCTCATTCGCGGCATGAAAATTCGCTGGAATACGACGAACGCCGAGATCGAACGCGGAGTGACGTTGCAGCCGGTACGGTTGAGGGTTTAAATTATATTCAAGTTCTGACGCACAATCAGGCCCTCACACGCTGGAACTCTGAACTTTCCCGGGGCCTCACTGGCAAGAAAAAAGCGGCCGCAACAAAGAAAGCTAAGCGGCAGTATCTTTCTCCCAACGACTTCGACAATCTCCGTAAAATTGTGAACGTGATGACGGCGAGTCCCGGTTTCCCAATGCCGCTGCTTTTGTCTAATATTCCCACAGATGCTCCAAGAGGCGACACTGGACCTGTCGAAGAAAAAAGTCCCGACAATCTGCAAGGTCTTGCCCTTGTACAAGATTATTCAAACCCATCTCGAAGGACAGTTGAAGGCTATCCCTGTCGCCGGGGACACTTGTAACCTGCGCCTGGCAATCCAAGCGGGCTTGGCCAAGCTCAAAATACACACCGAAAAGGCCCTGATTAGTGATTACCCTCTCATTGGTGCCGGTACGAGTTACATTCCTACGGTTACTACCTGCTAAACGTGATCTGCAGTTCTCCATCCCGCAATCCGTCTGGTCTATTTCGAGTCCGGCCAATGGGATAGCGGATTGGCGATTCGTGCGAAGATCATCCTTGAACATCTGTACAATGTTTACAAGGAGGAGTGGGAGGAAGCGAACCCTTCAGCCTCTACCAGTAAGCACAAATCATCCACAACATCGCCATCCAAGGGAATCTTCCGCCGGGCTCTCGCCAGCGGTGTTGCATCCGGTTCAACCTTGCGCAAGCTCCAGAATGAGTTGGAGGTATTCTTCAGCGGCATTTATCCAATGGCAGACGACGACGATGATGTTTTGGCGTGGTGGAAGGTCAGCACTTTGTCCACTCCTTATCCTACCACTGATATCTCTTCAGTTGCATGCGTTGGAGTTCCCGATCCTGTCGCGGATTGCGCGCGATGTTCTGGCCATTCCCGGCGTGAGTATTGCCGTCGAGCGCCTCTTTTCCAGCAGCAAGCACACCATGTCCGATGCTCGCTCCTCGATGGCGGCCGAGACGGCAGCGTCCACAGTCCTAGTGAAGGAGCTTTTGAACGCGGGTTTCGGGGATGGCCTGGATTATTTGGAGGGAATTTCGATTCATTAAATACGATTAAATTCGATTAATCTGTGATTATAATACATTACATTACAGTTACGATTAAATATCCGCTGGAATCTGACGATTAAATTACGATTATATTACGATACGGTCCGAGCATGTATCCTATCCTACTCTTTATAAAATTATGCGTGTCTGAAGCCTTTTAAGCTCCGCAGGCTCCGGCTTTCGGCTTCACTTGATCCACACTCGGCATTTGACAGTTTGTCATTAGGCACTGATTTTCTGGCGCCGATTCTTTGCTAGACGAAGAATAGGTTGTAAACCATTGACTGCAGTGATGCTGCTGGACGCCCGGCCTCGATGGACATTATTGAAAATTCGGCAACTATTGTCGGCTCCCCGGAACACACTCATGCCGCCAAGGTGTTGTACCCGCACAATCAGCCCAATCAGGTCATGAGTTCAACTGCTATGAACTGCTGTAAAACGATAATCAAGCCTCAACCGAAGTGGTGGGGCGCTGGGGCGCCCCACCACGCTCTTGTTTAATCATAATGTTCCAGCCTTAGGCGGAACCAACGAAAAGAACCTGCATTAATTAAAAGGCCTCTCGGACCTCGTTCAACTATTACATGTGTAAGGAATATTTCGATATCTCTGCCTTCATTTATCTTGGCCAGATTGTAGTCGGTAGCTTTTCGGCTCATCCCAGGTTGAACCTATCATTGTCGTATTCTGTGCAGTCAAAGAATTCACATCCCTCCATCGTCCTGCTCAATGGCATACACCCGACCAGAAGCCATCCCAATCATAATAACGTCCCTCGAAACCTCCCAGCACCTCGCTATATCCGTCCCTTGAAAATCCCGGGGAAGGGGCATAACTATCTTTTCCCCCTTATAAATCTCTGCGTTTTGCGCGTACAGTCGACGGGCACGCTCCCCGACGGTGGGGGCCTCCAGGCCACTCGCGAGGTCAAACGCGCGAGTCTCGAGGTGCCCATCGACGGCGTAGTGATAGCGCACCAAGATGTGCGAATTGTCGGCGCTGAATGCAATATGAGCACCTTCAAGATAGACAGAGTCCACCTCGTCGGGGCTAAGGACGGTGAAATCCTTCTCTGCCAATAGCTCGCCGGTGGTACTATTCCAAACCATAAACCCCGGGGTGCCGTCCAGCCGAGAGTACATGCAGGCAATTTTTCCCATGTCAGGGTCCGTGGAAGCCGCGAGCGCACGCAGGCGGGCGTTGGACGTCAACTGCAACGTCTGCGTGTGAGTGATTGTATCCCACACCACAACTGTGTCATCAGCCAATCCAATAGTAAGTTTGGAACTGTGCTGCAGGAACTTGATGCAGAGAATTTCGCACGAAAAGTGCAGCACGGGTTCCACGACGTTCCCGGTATTTGTGTCGAGAAGCCGGACTGTTCGGTCTCTGGATCCGGAGGCGAGGATATTATCATCTGCGGAAAACGCGATGCAGTTGATGGCCGCCGAGTGGATTTTGAGCGGCGAGAAGGCGGGCTGTCTGGTCGCGGCATTCCAGATAATCACGGTTGAATCGAGAGAGGCCGAGGCGAAGAGGCTCCCGCTGTTTGAGATCGCCACAGCAGTCACACCTTTGGTGTGAAGACTCTGCATCTCGTTCTCTGGCGCTCGTACTATTTCCGGATCCGACACCTTCCAGACGCGGACTTCACCATTCTGCGTGCCAGAAACAAGTCTGGTCGAATCACAGAACAGGAGGGAATGGATGGAAGCCGAGGGGGAGGTGAATTGCTGCAGTAGTTCGTTCTCGCTGGTACTCCACAGGCATATCTTGCGGTCTCTTCCACCCGAGGCGATATAACGTCCATCGGGTGAAAATGCGACGGCCAGTACGGCGTCGGAATGTCCTGCTAGAACACAACATTCTCCACTGCCGCTCTCCGTGGCCCACACGCGAACGGTATGGTCCCAGGAACCCGACGCGATCCGCGACATATCCGGAGAAAACGCGACGGTACTCACGGCCTGGCGATGCCCACGATACACTTTGAGGGTTTGTGACGCGGCGATATCCCAAAGGCGAACCGTAGCGTCCTCTGAGCCAGACACGAGCATGTTCTCGTCGGCGCTGGTCTGAATGCTAAAGGCGGGGCCCCCGTGCCCGACGAGGTCCTTGTCCGGCGTCCGAGCGGACGCTGCGAGGCTCCACACAGCAATTGTCCCGTCGTGCCGCCCGGCTCCGAGCCAATCCCCATCCAATAATACGGCTAAGGAATATACCCTAGTCCCGTGTATGAATCCGAAGGTCACCACGGTGGGCGCGGTTGGGTCTACCAACGTCGTCTTCAACTTCCCCGTTGTGAGATCCCAGCAACAGATCGTCGAGTCGATGGATCCCGAAAACAGAGACGTGCCGTCTGGCGAGAATTGAACAGCTGTGATATCGCCAGTGTGGTCTTCGGCTCCATCAGAACCGAACGGCGGCAGCGTTTCGACACCAGTCTCCCAGTTCCAGAGGCGGACTGACATGTCCCCGGCACCGGAGGCGATGATAGGATGTCGGGGCGACATGGCGAGGGAGCACACGGTTGCGTCGTGGCGCATCATGGAATACAAGCAAGAATCCCACTCGCTTGAACCACCGACCAAGATTCGCGGGATCTGGAAAGGGTACTGAGTTGTGAGGACCTCCCGAATCGCTGTATTGTTAGGCAGAAATGGGAGGGCGGTGTGGTAGACCAGGAGGGGGTGAGCTTCGATCGTCTGTGCAAAGGTGTTGACGAAGCGCCAACTATCGTAAACAAGGTCGCAGAGCTTTGGGTTGAACTTTGGAATCTGAGATCAGTTTCGTCAGTTTCGTTCAGGACACAGGTAAGTTTTACGAACGTCTTTGTGAGCGAGGCACCAAGCATGTAACTTGCCCAGATCACGAATGGCGTCCCGGCTGCGTTTCATAAGGCTCAACATTTCGAGCCAGTGCAGGAAATGGGCGGAATAAAACTTGGTGATGTGCTCTTGGAGAGTGGGAAGTAAATCAGGTCGCTGCACGGAACAAACATGATCGATCCAGAAAGTACACGCGTATTCGGTGCTCGCAGGGCCGTCATAATCAGGCGAGTTCCAGATGTAACACCGGTTGTACACCCCAGGTCCGAAGTCCGCAGCGGCATCCAGCTTCATCGAGTTGTACTTCAGTTCCCGAGCGAGGAGATTGAGACATTCGATAGCTAGGTAAGAGTGCCCAGCTTCGGCGTCGATGCACCACCGGTTGTCTGGCGCACAGCGAGCAGGATTGGTCAGGTAGTCCCGGACTGATGGGTGAAGAAGACGAATGAGACCATGCGCGTCGCTGCGGAGAACGCTATGCAGGTCGGATACCGATTTATCCACCACAACGAGCTCAGACCCGCTTATATCCGCGATGGACTGGGGAGATAGCGGAGTGCGCGCCATGAGTATGACTGTCAGCACATGCTGAAGGCCCAACGCCGAGTCTGGGAGCTCCCAACTCAAGCCTTTGATTGCTGTCTCGTAAAGAAAGTCGAGGTGTTGTTCCACATAGCGCTGCTCGGCCGTGTTTTCGAGGACTTGAATGATGCGGCCCTTGGGGTTGTGTGCGTCGATATACGACGTAGCAACGACGGCCCAGATGAACAGGCCCGCAGCACGAGTTACCAGCCTATTGATCAGGTGCGACCCGGGCCAGGAAGCGGGGAGGCACTGGGCGTATTTCTCCTGAGTGTGTTTCATCCGCGCCGTGATGTAGGTTCGAAGATCCTCGTCAACGTCGGGTTCGCCTACGATGTCGTATTCGCAGACACAAGCAAGACCAGAAAGGGACTTGACGATATCGGCGTCCCTGCGACTCGTGATCAAGACGCGAATGTGGTTCGGGAGTTGGGGAAGTCCCTCGGCCAATACGGCGAGGAAATCCTTCTGGGACTCGGCGCCGCGGCCATGCCCACCCTCGTCCAGCGCGTCAATGATAATCACCACTGGGGCAGGCGGACTGATCTCCCGGGCGGGTTCTAGAATCAGGCGCCTGAATTGGCGCATCAACCCCGCATCCATGATGTGCGGATCCGTTGTAATCGCCGACGCGATTGCAGTCTTCATCGGGCTGTCGGCGTAAGACGCGAGGCGATACGCTATGGTGCGGATGAGGGCTGAGGGCTCGGATCGCTCGTCCACATCCCTATTGAGGAAGACGAAGCTTCCTAGACACCCGAAGTGCTCGAGCGCGTCCGCAAGGGTGGTCGCGATGGTACTCTTTCCTGTGCCCGCAGGCCCGAAGAGCCAGAAGACGTTGGGAGCCTCGGGAGATGCACCCCACTTGACCAGTCGCTCAAGCAGATGCGACCGGGTTCCAGGGAAGCAGGTATTTCTGTGGTGAGTTGCCGAGGTCTTGGGCATCGCTACCGGGTTGAGCTTGGCGAGCAGTTGTTCATCGTCTGCATATGAGGTGAGCTAAAACCACGGACAAGATGTTCTTCCATACGTATCGACGATGTCTTTGTCTCCACCTGGACCATTGTCTGTGCAATGTTCAGCGTGAGAGCGTGGCTCATGCGTGATTGCAGGATTTGAAGTTTCCCTCGGAGGTCGGTGACCCTGTCGACATCTGTCACGGTCGATATATTGAGCGGTGCATCTGATTTGAGCCTGGCTGTCGGGACGTACCCAGAGCGCTATAAGCGGTACGGTGGGACGCGTAGCGCATGCAGTCCACGACACATCGGAGCGTCTCACCAATGAGCGGTGTGAGATACTCCAGTCGTGGTAGCAACTCGGCCGACTCGACGAAATTCAAAACCCGACAAACGTCGGTAGTCAGTGCACGGATTTCAGCGTCAGTGTGCAGTCGAAGCTCTACGGCCTAAGGAGACGAGGAGATCAGACTAAATTATTCAACGCCGCACCAGATTCCGCCCTACGTACCTTGACCATCCCCTGCACAAACGATAATGCTGTCGCCGAGATAGGATTGAGCTAGAGTAATAGGACATTCAGCAGGTTTGCCTCCATTGAGGACGTGGACTGACCTGCGCAAATGGCTGTGCAATGCGACACAGCGTCCCCACACGGACGACGATGAGCTGAACGAGGGTATTGGAGCGAAGGGCATCTGCTTCCACGCCCGCGGCGTGCAAGTTCTGCTCAACTATAGTCGACATTTGGGTTTTGGCCGTGGTTGCTGTGAGATCCTGGAGCTGTAAGGAGAGCTGCAGAGTCTGTTGACTGGCGGCGGAGTCGTTAGTGGACATCGCGAGAGAGATTACTGAAGGCTCGTTGGCACGCGGTGATCAACGTAAAGGTGGAACTACTGACCGGACTCCGAACTGGTTCTCTGGATCCGGATTAACTCCGCCACGGACACCTTTCGGGCGGAAACGAGTCGTTTGAAGTTCAAACGGAGAACGGAATAGCGGCGAAAGATTCTGAACGTGAGGGTGGAATTGCACGAAAAAGCAAGACTAGGAAACGACGTCAGCCAAAAGGTTACAACCTCATCAAGACTCACGGCGGCAGTGTCTCTCCCCACCCCAATTCGGAGGTTAGCGGGGAGAGCTGGATGTTGCGTCCAACACCACGGAGGACCTCGTAGATGGTGACATATGTTTGCGGTTCAGGGATGAGACCCCATCGCGACTGGGGAATTCCTGTCACGTTAATCACTGGCGACAGCGGTCAGTA
This sequence comes from Mycena filopes, assembly GCA_029281495.1. Classification (NCBI taxonomy): domain Eukaryota; kingdom Fungi; phylum Basidiomycota; class Agaricomycetes; order Agaricales; family Mycenaceae; genus Mycena; species Mycena filopes. Next base: position 1,322,785 of record JARIHR010000020.1, on the reverse strand, counting down.
TCACAGAAGGAGATGATAAGAGCCCAGTATTACGACGGATGTGGGCGGTTTGAGTCCTAGATAAAGTTGTCTGAGAGTCGGAAGCAACGACGAGTGGGGAGGCGAACTTGGGCTCTGACATTGTGTGGGGTAGGAATTGAGAGGGAAATGTGGCGGTAGAATGTTGAGAGGGAAGGAGCTGTGCGAGCTCTTAAGTCTGGAAGTTGTCTACAGCTTCAACACGTTTTTGTCAAACTTACGAGGAAGCGACAAGGATCGTGAAGACTGGCAGATAATTCGCGCTAAATGCATGAGTGAGTAGAAAAATAGACAGAAAAGAGCTGGGTCTGGTGCATGCAAAGACTCACCTCAGTAAACGGAAGCCATTGCGGCGTCGCTCACATCCGCGTAGCAAATGAGAGCCAAAAATACGGTGGATGTTCTCCTTGATGATATCAGCCTATTTTCACCAAGGAGTACACGGTGCTGTGGACCGGCAGCGTCTCGGCATGGTTCATACGTTCAGGGAGGTTGTTGAATGTCGTACAATCGCGCATCCAATGCAAGGGAACATATCAGAAGTGAGCCTTCGAGTACAGCACACGAACAGCAGCTGGCATTTCAGCGGAGGAGTGCAGAGCAAGGGACTGGTTGCGCGCCTTTTCTTTCAACAAAGCCGCGGTGAGTCTTCCTGGTCTTCCGAACGTTGTCCGAGCGTCGTCGGCTCGTCGTGGTGGTTTGGAGGAGACGGTGATAGCCGAACAGCACTGCATTAGATAAGCTTCACTTCGAAAAGTTCAATCTCCGCTTGGAGGGTTCAAATGAATTGAAAGGCCTCTATATTTCATGGACGGTGGAAATTTCCAATACAGGGCTGCCTGAATTCCTGGATATTTGGATTGCGTCGGTCTTGACTTGGTCAAACTAAACCGCCGCAGAACCGGTAGACGTGCGATGGTTCACTTTTGGTCTGTTGGCTACAGAAATCTTGGATTACTATAGGTTTTGTACCCATATCTGTATTTCCGAGCTTCAGAACAGATGTGATGGCGCATCAAGGCGCGCGGCGGTGCGTGGTAACTTGGAATCCCTGCTTGTGCTTGACCTTCTGGGTCATCGAAGCCTTGATTGACGCGACTGCGCCGTGGTTCGCATCCTCAATCGATAACGCTCTAAATATGAGATCGGGTGACTGCGCAACCTCGGGTCAACCTAATCCAATCGCACTCAATTTGTTTGCGTCATCATAGTTGGAATTGAACTACAGAATAAGTGAGTTACTTGAGTGTTACGGTTGAACCCACCTTCTCCTCCGCCGCTCACGTCTCAAAGCCTCTACGGGATGATTGCCGTCGCCATACTATGTAAGTATTCTTGGATGCGATGCCCGCGGAGGACGGTGGGTACAAGGATTACAAAAGGGGAAGGTCTATAAGGCGCTTCCATGGCGTTCCCTGGCATTCCCTTGACCCTGGATTTCGGTAAACTGGGCTCAAGTACAGTCGCCCCCGCAGTTTTGCCCGATGTAGTACCACCAGGCATTGAATTCCGCGACCATGACCGGAAAGGCGAGATTGGACCAGACTACCGATTGAGTGTCCAAATCATCAACACCAGATGACATTGTCGTGAGCACACCGGGTGCTAATTTGGCCCCCTCGAGTCGGTGGCGTAGGTGACATGCCGCAAGTTCTTCTTGTACCGTTTGGGGTTACCGTGAGAGCAAGTACCGAAACTCTTTTGGGGTTACCGTGAGAAATTAACACAACACACCCCACTCCTTCCCTCCATTCTCTGCGATTTACTTTATTTCTTCCTCACCACGCATTCGCCCGCTCGCTATCGGAAAGGGAACCCTGGTCGAAAATGGGCGGGGAGTCCATATTCAGCGTCGCCGATGCTCGAGCTGGGAGCCCGATCTTGAAGAGGGGATGGACGAATGCTACCCCAACGACCTTCGAGCTCCTTCTACTTGCTCTGGGGATTCTCGTGAGCCTCACTCCTCTCCATTGCTCATCCCCCAACCTCCTATGCCATTGCTTTTCATCGCCTTGCCTTCCCCCCGTGTCTCCTTGAATGGAGAATGGAGGGCTACTATTTCACCGCTTCCTGGCGTCCCAAAGATTATACTTCTTCACCGCCGCGTTTATGGGCTATTCCTCCTTTTCCTTCTTTTTTGTCAATGCTTTACTCCGTGCTGACCGGGTGCGCCCTCCGCCTGCGCCTCATCAGATGGCGGGCAGCCCCACATCGACTCCGAAGCGCATCAAGGCCCTTCGCACCGACCTCCGCAGTACCATCTTCCCGCCACGTGACCTTGGATTGGGGGATTTCGTCTGCGCTCGCCAGGGACCCTTTGCTCAACAGCATCCCGACCCTCCTCCTAACATCTAACACTCAAGAATGGACGCCATCTTAGCCGCCGCGCATGCTGAGGACGTCGCCGGAACGTTGACGGACCAGCGGCTCCTCCACTACATGGAGAGGATCTTGAGCCACCGTGGCTACCGCTCCCTCGATGTCCACGGCGCCCGATTCGTAGATGGGTGAGTTCTCCTTCCTCCCCTTTCCCCGCCCCTCGCAGCCTCGCTGACCAGTCCTCCTTCCTCGCCATCGCATTTCTAGCGCTGTCGTCGCTCCAGGACACAACGACGCCATCATCGTCGCCGAGAGGGGAGTTGTCCCGCACTTGGCGACGACCCTCGAAGTCCGCGAGATGTTCTTCGGGTGGCCCAGGCCCGCCATCGACATCCGTATCCAGCTCAATGGAGTGCGCCGTGCGCGGTGCCTTGTGGGTGTGCCCACTGGGCCCGGGGCGTATGAGTTGCAGAGGCGGCGTGCTCGCACGCTTCAAGGTGCGTCTCCAGCCTGCGGGGGGTCACACACTATCGCTGACGTCCATCCCTATGGTGCAGAATTTGCCGCCGCGCTTTAAGCGCTGGAGGTACTCGACGCCTTCAGGTCCCAAAGCATCTTCAAACGGCGCTCTCCCGGTCTCCGTCCTCTATCGCCTATTGGGCGCGCCCAACCGCGCCGATATCCCGCCGTCCAAAGGAAAAGCCCTAAAAATTTGAAAAAGTAAAACCGTTAAAAAAAATCCCTTTGCTCTCTGCCCTCGTGCTCTCCTAGCTCTTTGTTACACCCGCTCTGTTGGCTATCCTGTCCGTCCCTCTGTACCTGAAAAATAAAACGATTCGACTTGTAACCCTCCATGATGCGCCTCGACCACATTCAAGTCGTAGTACGTCCGCAGTCTCTGTGAACAGGCGGGCAAGCACCTCAACGAAGGGTCTCATTGTCCTGACTACCCTCGCCCCTCGCCCCCCGGCCGCCTCCGCTCGCGCTCGTGCTCGCCGAACCGCTTTTTTGTACGAGCGGATTATCACCGCCATCTCATCTGTTTGGCAATGCCATCCGGGTCCAACACCACTGTCAGTATACCGCTTTGGATGAACAAGTTCCTCGCTCCTCCGACCGAGACAGCGGTCGCGATAAATGCAATTTGGATCAAGGACGGCCCTCGCACAGTTCCGGCGCCACCTGAATATATGGGGGGGGCAAATCCTGGTCGTCTAATATAGCCGTAATGCAGAGGCCACAAAACACCTGGCTCTCATCGGAATTGACTGGCCCACCGCGCGGATTCTTGAATCGGCCGTATCGGGATAGGGGGTTCAAGTTGAAAAGCTTGATACGCGGCACTTACGCGGTCGGGTCAAGTGATGCGCCATATGTCATACATCATGATGCGCTAGGCTGTTCAACTTCAGGCGAGCGAAAGGAACAAAAAGCTCTGGCCATGCCGCCGCCATGAAATCAAAAACGACACGAGCGCGGCCGCAGTCCTCAACGCTTCACCGCTTTTGTTCCTGCACACTCGTTCCGTACTCGGAGAAAGTAACTTCACTCGAAGTTCAAGGTTGCGAGACTCAACGCCCCGAGTGCGCTGAAGTCCGACTCGGAGTCAACAATTAAAACCGCAAGCCGCAGGATTATCGGTTTCATTTCGACCTTGGGCTTGAAATGGATTTGCAGATCACCCGGGAGAGCTGCGTGTGATCGCCGCCAGCCGTATTTATTGCTGGTGATGAAGAGTGGAGCAACCAACGGTCAACCCAAGGGTTTCAAGCCACGGGAGCTCCTCGTGGCTCTCGATGATTGATCTTCATAGCTTTCCCAGGCCGATTTTCCGGGAAATCTTCACTGGGCGTCAAAGTCCTTAGAAGCGCTTATGTCCGACTCGGAGTCACTGCCCCCGTTGTTGATCCTGCTTGCCTGCGTCGAAACGACGGGGGACTATGGTGAAAACAAGGCAAGGAAAAATAGGATAAACGGCCTACGCTCTGGGTATCTGACAACGGACAGTGCTGGCTACACCGTTCCCTTTTTACGCGTAGCGTTCCTGCCTGGGGTGCAAAACCATATAAAGTGAGTTTAACTTGAAGTACGGAGGTTAACCTGAAATTTCCTCGCCGATTCTTTCATTCTTGCATTGCATTGCATAAACGGAATGGACACCATACTCGCCACCGCTGACGCTGAGCGCATCGCCGGCACGCTCACCGACGCACGCGTCAAATATTATATGGCGGCCATACTCCGCCCTCACGGGTTTCGTCCACTCGACAAGCATGGCAGGCTCCTCGAAGACGCGTCAGTCCTCAGCTTTCGGCTCCAATTGTGACCTCATTCTCATTGTTTTTTTTTTTTTTTTTTTTTTTTGGAGCGTTTGGAGTAACAAGATCAAAGTTTGCAGAAGCATTCTGAGTCTGTCCGCTTGTGTTGCTGGTTTTGGGCCAGACCTCATTCTCATTGTAGTACGACTACCCCTACCCCGGCGGACAACGATGTGTTCGTTGTTGCGGAGGATGAGGTCGTCCCACATCTTGAAACGACCCTCAGCGAGCGCGAGGCGCAGGGATGGACACGACCCTCGGTTCGCGTCATACTGGAGTTGGATGGCGTACGACGCGCGCGATGTATCTTGAATCTCCCTGCCGTTCACGAGGCGGAGACCAGGCTTGTCCACTCTCTGGAAGGTGCGGTCACTTCTTGCCTTACCATTCGCAACACTTAAGCATGGCGTGTAGAATTCCACGTTGCGTTTTGACCTCCGCACCCCTACCAAAATGCAGACGGCCCAACCTGGTGACAAAGTGCGCCTCCTTGCAATATTTATTTATGCCTTCCCTGCTCCATGCTTGACCTTCATTTTTTATTGTGTTGTTGTTTTATTTATTTACATTGTCCCGAGGCGCTCACTCTTCCATGAACTCAGCCCTGCCTTGAACTGACTAGCCCACACTAACCTGTGAGTTTGGATGTGGTTGAAATCCGCTAATGCGTGCGTAGGTTATCCTTTCTTTCCATCGTTCGTTTTCGACACGAGCCATTCGCAAACCCAGGTGCAATGCCTCCCTCAAGACCTTGAAGTGTACTGCCCAACATTCATCCCTCACCTCGCAGCCAACTCAGCTCCGCCGTCCAAGGCTCCAAGCCCATTCATTAAATCTCTCAACAAACAATGTTTTCGCGTTATTCTTGAGACTTGAGGGAAAGCGGGAGTCTGCCTTCAGATGCATCTCTTGCGCGCCTGGCATTATTTTCGCTCCATCGATGACGCGAACGCGGTTCCACAGCTATCCACGTGGCCGCGTTTCAAACTCCGACCGGGAGCTGTGGCTCATCATTCCAACACCCGCCTATCACTTTCCACTTTTTGCGTCCACGGAGCACAATGCAGGCAAATCCCCCGCCCTTCTGACTTGCCCCCGCTTCGCTGTGTATTCCAGCCACTTCGCGCCCTGTCTGGCTGATGAGTGGACGTCCGCCCACGAGCCTCGAGAGGTGCAGGCAGGTATCGCCGTATCGCAGGTGCGTCGTGCTCTTCTCCTGCCCCCTCCCCCTCATATGGACGATTTCTAACTTGTGTGAAGTACACACGCTGCAGGGTCTCAATTTCACAATAGAACAAGACCGAGACAAAACAATACGCGGTATGGGAACCATTTATGTCGAGGGTTTGAGCGATAGCTGAGACGTGGGTCCTAGACACACCACTGCGCGTGCTTGAACCCACTACTCCAATAATACGACGATCCCCCGACAGTACGCCTACGGGATCAGCCTTAGTACCGCCCTCTCGGCCCGCAGAACCATACACCCCGCTTTGACCACTGGCCAAAGCGACATATTCAAAGCTCTAAGCGCTACGTCAATATCTACCGCGCCGAAACCACTCGACTTGTCCCAAACTCCCACTGAGCCACCAGCACCCTCATGACGGTGTCCAGCCAGCATCAATGGCCGTCCTCGACGCCTACCACGAAAACGACACCCTACGATCTCCCGCGCCTCCCTATCGGCGGCGCCCATAACAATAATTCGACCGCCCAATCCGCGTCTTTGACGCGCATTCTGAACCTGCCTGTGTCCCCGAAGGTCACACCCACGCCTGCCGCACCTCAATCCCTCCCCTGGATTCTCGATCCTCGCATCGAGTCTGCGTCGTGCGTTCTCCATAAATTACTTCCGTTTCGACCATTGACTTACTTGTCGTAGCCCTAAACCTCCTACATCGTCCCTCCCCCCGATGAACGAGTACTTTCCGGCCGTCCTGGCGCATGTCGACTTTCAAGGGTGCGTAAAGTTACCTCTCATTTCCCCTACAGTTTCCTCTTCGATCTGTATTGACGACCTTCCCTAGCATTCCTGTAGACGCTCTCCCCCCCATACGCGCAGTGTTCCCCGCGACATTCACCTCCCCGCTGCGCATTCCGCCAGAGCGCGCCAGGGCCGATGCCCACCCCGCCCCGCGTGCGTCTACCGGCGCTTCAGGGTCCTCCTCCTCGCGCGCGAACGCAAAAACCTCCGCACATCACTACCCCTTCACCTTCACGTACCCCGCTTCGAGCGCAGTCACCCCCTCCGCCATCCGCGCTCACAGCTCTCGCAAACGCGTGCTGCACCCCCCAGGCGACCCCTTCCCCGCACAGCGCTTCACGCACCGCTTCCTGCGCCCGCGCCCTCAGGGACTCGCACGGCGTTGGGCGTGGGGACGTGGGGGGCACGTGCGTGAGGCGTCCCGGGTGCGGACCAAACTGGCGTTTGCGGTACCGTCTCGGGGGCGGGATATGCGCGTTGCGCGGGGCGGGGGTCGGATGGGGAACGGAAAGGCGCGGGAACTAGATGTGGAGGTATATACCGACCCCCGACACATCGTCTCCACGACCACCGACATGAAGTATGTAGGGCGCAGCGCACCCACGCGCCGGGCTACGTCCATGCTGCTTCACCTCGCGTACGCGCACGACGCGTGGTACGATGCGCAGCTGTACGACACGCGCGTACGCACAACTACCAGTACTAGTGGCGACCCGGACTCGACGGCCTACCCCCAGCTCGACCGCAGAGTCGTCGGGGGCGGCGGTGGGCGGTTAGGCTAGCCGGACATACACGACCAGGTATTTGAGCATTGCTATTGTCTGAAATCCTCGCGCTCAACTGGAACCACGACAGTAATATACCTCCTCCTCCAAATAAATTTTGAACCGAGTCTTGATGAGTGCGACGCCTTAAGCCTGGTAAAATACCGTGGCAGTGCAGTCCATGGGACTGGTTGGCCACCTCTCTATCCATCTTCCACGCACGCTCAACTTTACTGACGCTCAGTCTGCGGCAGCCCACGGCCATGTTGCTTCCCGTGTCAGATGGACTCTCTGTGGCTTCTACGATCGGATACTGCAGTTTTCTACCGACGCTCAATCTGCGCAAGCTCATGTCTATTCCTTCCTGTGTTAGCCTTGTATTCGGATCCGCGAACCTCAGTACGCCCAGACTCCTTCACTACGGCGCAGCACGACCTCCGTATTCTGGGGTTCATCGCGTCATAGTTTCGCTGCGACCCACTGGGCACCGCGCTTTTTTCGCTGCTCGCATTGTCCCTCTCAGAATCTGCCCGCAGCCGACGCCTTCACGGTCAGCACGATGAACGGTGGGCCGTGCTGCACCTCCATGAGGGGAAGTGTGTGGAGGTGCAGCAGAGGTCGTCATTGCCGCGGCGACCTGCCGAACGTATGTGTGGGGCTCTCGGAATACTCATTCATATCACTCATTCATCTATCAGTGGTACGACAGATTGTCGGTTCTTGGGCCGAGCTAGAAGAACAGCTACAGGTCGAATGGAACTTGAAGGTAATTTTGCAGGGTCGCAAATTTGGGATCAAGCAGTCCGCTCCCCGACGCCATGGCCTCCTCCTCTGCGTGGCGGTTATTGACCCTGGCTCGTCCTTGCCCCTCTCCACCAGTCTCCGGCATTTTGCCTACCGCTTCGACACGTTATAATCACGGTATTTATTGGACCAGAACTGCGGAATCTACCACAAAATTCGGGGTGCACAATGGGGTTTCCCGTCCAGCCCAGACCCTCCTCCCTTCATAACACGTTCCCGCCTGTCAAGAGTACGAGGATACCATAGGACCTTCCGATTGCGACTAGGACGACGCGTCATCGTACAAAGACAGTATAAAGGTCAATCCGCGAGACGACTTTCCTCAGCCTCCCTCTTTCCAGCTAACAAGCTCTCAGACCCACCTCATCTACTGCCACAAGTATGCTTTCCACCTTCACCTTCTGCGTCGTCCAACTGGCAAGTGCATCGTCCCATAGAAGTCAACCTCACTGAAGAAGGTTTCGATTTGTAGCTTGCGCTTAACAGCGTCGTCGCTCTCGGACCTGCGCCTGTTAACCTGCGCACCGCCGCCAACTACGCGATTTTGTCGAAGAGCGGAGTGTCCACAGTTCCCCCCTCTGTCATCAGTAAGTCTCTCAACATGTCGTGAATTCATCCAACTAACTGACACACTTCGCAGCCGGCGCAATTGGAACTAGTCCGATCGCTGCGACAGGCCTCACTGGGTTCTCCCTCACCGTCAGCCCGACCGGACAATTCGCCACCTCATCTCAAGTCACCGGCCTCCTGTTTGCCGCGTCTTACGCCGCGCCTACGCCCGCCACTCTCACCGCCGCCATCGGCGACATGGGGACAGCGTTCACCGATGCGACGGGACGCGTCAACCCCAATTTCAGTAACCTTGCCAGTGGTTAGTTCCCTCTCTAATTAATTATCTGGCGCATTTACCATGATCCCGAAGGTGCTATCGGCGGGCTTGTTCTCGCTCCTGGGCTCTACAAATGGACCAGCGGGGTCACTGTCTTGAGCGATGTGACTATCAGCGGTACCGCCATCGACAGTGCGTTCACACCCATACATTTCTGGCAACCCCCGCTAACGAGTTGTTCAATCCTACAGCTTGGATCTTCCAAATCAGCGGCGCGTTGACCATCGCGGCGGCTAAGAAGGTGGTCCTCTCCGGCGGTGCACTCGCGCAGAACATCGTTTGGGTTGTCAGCGGCTCGGTCACCGCCTCCGCTGGCTCGCATCTGGAGGGCGTCGTCCTAGGCAAAACGTCGATCAGCCTTTTGACTGGCGCGACGGCGAATAGTAGGCTTCTGTCCCAGACCTCCGTGGCGCTCCAGAAGGTACGTGCCATTCTAAATATGTGAATCTGCGGATACTTATCCCAATTCGTCAGGCGACTGTGAATAACTGAGGAGCACATATCCATGCGCAATCCATATCTGTACATTTCCTTCTGTGTATCACGTTGTCTCATTTGAAATTCGATTGGCTGGAGTTCTATCATCATGAATGAATGGAGGCCCCGCTTGCTGCGCTCAGACTTCCAGTCGGTTGTGTTCTCGCTTTATGTCAAGAACTAAGTACGTTCGTACTCGTTTGCGCGAAAATCCCCGATCGCCTCGCTCTGAAACCTTGCGCGCCTCATTACATGTACAATTATACACCCAGAATTTTCCATAACTTCCCGAGTATGTACACAAATCCCTTGAACTTGCTTGAGCTGCTCGCATTGACTCGCGACGCGACTGAATCAGAATCACAAGTCACGCGACGTGACGGACGCGTTTCTTCTGACTCCCCCTCAGACAATCTTCATCCTCTAGAGGCCACGACAGAGCAACCAACCGAGCCCACACTCACTCTCAGGCGCGGAATTGACTGCAGTACGCCCAGTCTGGCATGGCTGCCCCGAACGGTGGCAAATCGCAATCCAGCCCTGAGCCTTGTCACTTGAGCCACTTGTGAGCCACTGATATCGCAGACTGGTTCAAAAAGTCGTAGTCCACCACCCGGAGGGAGTTAAAACTCGCCAGAGAAAACCCATAGAAGCAGCCGAATTGTGCCTCAAAGATACGTCCACATCCATTCCTTAAACCTTTCACCTCACTTCTTTCCACTGGCACATTCTACGCGTCTTTGGTGGACTGGACGGCGGTAGCTGGTGTGGCACGCGACTCCCCAGCAGTACATTGCACACTAACTCCTCCGCTAGCCTTCGTGGTCCTCGCTGAATCAAGCCCCGAACGTTCCCTCAATTGATTACACTGCGCTGTTTCAAATACGGCGGATCCCGGTGAACTCTTGAACTTACTGTCCGAAACACCACTTTCACCGCGTACCCCGTCAATATAGTTACCAGGTCTCACAAAGTCCGCCTATCAAGCTCGGCAGGACGCAGCGGCGTCCTCGATAAAATGCAGTCGTGCCAAAAGCGGTTGTGGGTGCGTTATCAAGGCTCAAGCGCCCATCATCTCCTCGTCGCCGCCTTTCAGCACCGCGACGCGAGGATATTCCCGGGTGGCCACAGCACCCACACCCGCTCACGGGTGCGTCAGACTATGTCGCCCATTTCCTTTCCTTGCTTCTCAATCCCCCCGCCAGTGCGCCTCGTCGTGGATTCTTGACTCGGAAGAGTCGCAACCGCAGAAAATTTGTCAAGACAAAGGAAGATTCCAAGAAAGTTGGCCCACAAGGACTGGTTGTTTCTTGTTGCGACAGGGGGGTCCAAGGAATGTACTAGCGGCTAGCCGACCTCATTGTGTGTGGCCACAACTGCCGATTGATGGGTGTTTGTCCTTGTAATCACATCCACGTCTCTTCGCCACCCCCACCCCTCCTGTTTATCTACCGGCTCGCTCTCTGCGTCACCTTCGTCCCTTGGCGCCTTCGCTCAGCGCTCGACCTCCATCCCTCCTGCTTCAGTTTTGCCCATATTCGGCGCGCATTCGACGGCTGACCTGGGACCACTCGGACGCCACTGCATTCGCTCGACCGGACACTGTGCAACTCCACAACCTCCGTCGAATCTCCCTCGCCGAGCGCCAAATCCGATCCTGAGGCCCTTGACAAAAAAAAGGAGGAAGCGTCCATCAATTTCGACTCTTCCACGAGTTCTGGGTTCTGCTTGCGCTCGGCTGGCGTGGCGTCTATCTTCAAAGAAACGGATGCCCAGGTTAAATCGCTCCACGCGGCGTCTCCAGCGATCCCTGACCATGGAGTGACTCGCGTCGTCCGGAAATTCGTGCTCCGTACAATTTTCACCCCGATGTGGCGTCCATCAAATATCGTCCTGCGGGATCGGATACGGCGAGTGGATCCTAGAACAGAAGAAACAATGTGCTCACTGTGTCCTGCCCTTGCGCGCTTGCCGCTTGCTGTCCGTTCTTGCAGAGTACTCAGTTCCGGCCTCGACCGAATATAGTAATTACTCACGATGCGGTGAGGCGCGAGGAAGACGCGTTCTTCGTGTGCTCTTTCGGCCACTTGGGAACTTGCTACCATGTTCTTGCCCCCCACCGGCGCTAAATCCATACCTGCTGGCTCGCATTTCGCCGACTCCCCTCTTTCCTCAAAAATAATTAGCCCCCGAAACTCGAGGAAGAAGACGAAGAAAACCCGAAAATCACTGGAGCCCTTGGTATCTCTCTCTCCACGAATTCGCTGGCTCCCTTCCTCGCTGTACAAAATCTGCGCAAAACAGTCAAGATAAGACGGCGGCTCGACCACGTGACGGGTGGCTATGCCAAAATCGCGATTGCCGTAACATTGTCGCCAGTGCTGGGTGGCGGCTCGAGTCAGAGAGGTGTGGCGTCCCGGTGTCAAATGGCGCAGAAAACCACGAAGACATGCGCGCATGAGCCCTAAACAAGGTACCGCAAGCCCCAGCTCGCGAAATTGCGTCTACGACGCGCAACGTCAAAAATGATGGCAAAGCGCCACCTGGGTCCACAATATACCAACGGGAGGAAAGCCGGGGGGAGATGCACGCATGGGCCCTGAACACCGTACAGCAAGCCCCAGTCCGCGAAATTGCGTCTACGACGCGCAACGTCGCAACATCGAAATTGATGGCAGCGCCACCGCAAGTAACGACTCACCATATCTCGCGACTGAGAGCTTACAGGCCCTCGCGGCAGACGGGGGGTTGGTAATGGATATGCATTCATTCATGCTGATGGTGGTACAAGGTATGTAGCGAGTCGAGGATGTACTCGCAACCGGCGCCTATTTCCGCGCGAAGCTGAAGAGCTCTGCGAACGTCGTGAGAAGCGAGAGCGGAGGAGAAGAAGCACGACGCACCATCCAAAGACGCGGCACTCCCAGGAGCACCCCTCCTTCCAAGCTGGAATGCACAAACGACATCGCCACCCTTCACCCCAAGCGCGGTGTCCACCAGAACCACCTTTCGGTACGTCGACGGGAAGATGAGGCGTCGCGACTCGTCATTCGGGAACAGATGCAGGTCGTTGTAGCCGTTACACCGAATTACCAGCGGGGCTGCGCGGCAGACACTATAAAACGGACTCGCTGCTTGAGCAAAAGGGAAAGACTGCGGACTGGATTCTTGGAACGCACCTGGCTGCACCGCTGATCCTATCGTCTTCGTTCCACACAACCTCCACTCCCGACCCGCCGAATCGCTGCTCCAATCCTCGCGCCAATTCGTTTATAATTGTCGCCGCCACCGTATTTTCCCCCACCAATTGGTTGGTCTGGGCTGGGTACTGGGAGCTTGAAGCGTACATGGTGCTGTAGAGTCATCATGAGCTCTTCCGCCTGCGGTAGGACAATGCTAGCTTGCTTACCTCTCAAGATATTGGGAAATTGGGAAAGTGAAGCAAGTGATCGCAACATTTCCGATTTCCCAATACAGCCCCCCTCAAGACACGAGGCAAATGGATAGAGGAGGGGTAGGGAAGGGGTAAAAAAGGAGGGGACGCACCGCGACATAGAACCAAAGACAGTGACTGGACATGTCAAGCACGTTGGCCCCGCGCTGAGCACTACGACGGCGACCCCCTCCCAGGCTACTGGCTCCAACCCAGCCGCACAGGCGCAGAGCTCATACTGCAGAAGGACCCGGATTCCACTCGTGAAACTCGGCCTGAGGGACCAGCTTAACGCAATACAGCGCCTGGATCCCCCCTCCTCGCAGTGTGCCCACCGGCCCTCTTCAGCCTCCAAGACGACGAGGCTTGCACCTCAACATCTCGGCCCAGGCCGCGCTCGGGACTGCAGCGATGTTCAGACGGTGGATGGGGAGGTGGGAGGGTGGTGGGAGGAAGAGAAAGAGGGTGAGAGTATCAGACTGCCAGCGGACCGCGAACAAAGATCAGCTCACACGGAAAGCGGCAACAAAGAGCTCCCAATTTGGCGCATCACGCATCAATCCGTCGTATGTTTCTTCCTCTCACTCTGCTCCTTGGGCGGCCGTCGTCGTCGAGTCATCGGATACGCCAGGACTCAACCAGGACTACGACCCAACTTGCGGTTAGCGGCCTCTACCAGGCTAAGGGCTTAGAGCTCGAACCCTCGCGAACGGCGAATCTTAATTCAGGGATACAGTAGAGATCTTTGAGTTTCCCACTGCCAGCGGTCACCTGTCTGAGACTTTGCAAAGCATTTCGACTCCAAAATATTCAATGACCGCTGGATAATGTTCTACTGGTGCGGAGTACACATCCCTCCGATCCGCAAACGTCAGCGGGAAATTGACGGTGCAGATCAGCTCATCCTCCGCCGCACTTTTCGATGGCCCACAACAGGTCGGACCGACGGTGCGAGAATGCTGTAGGTCCAGTCCGAGGAACCACAGCTTCGCGCCATGAGGCTTGCCTTTGCCCTCCCACTCCTCCCTCTCCCGAAAACCGACCTACATGGCGACATTGAAGCCACAAATCCCCCCGGACTCAATGATCGAGGCTGAACTACGAGGTGTGTATCAGTCCTGATTAACTTGACTTGGGGATTGGGCTCATCGTGTGGTCCCTGTAGTTAAGGGCGCCCAGGATATCCTTGTCCCCGGTGTAAACCGGGTATTCGTACGTATCCGCGCGCCCTCGCACTCGAATCAAAAGACAAATGTCTCTCAAACGGCCGAATGGAATCATACTTTTCCTCGGTACGTCGCCAAGTCGCTCTTGATAAGTACTCCATATCGAAGCTCCTGAACCTCACATAGCCTTTCCCTCCCATTGTCAAGCAACATCGAGTTCCAGATACGAAATCAGCGTTGGTTCAAGAGCAAACTTTTGGCACAGAACCAAGCCACCATCGAGGACCTCGTTAATATGGCTGATGAGAATAACCGTACGCAACTCTGCTTCCTCACAGCAGTCTGTTCCGACATCCGCGCATAGTTGTAACACTGCCTATGAGACCATACAAGCCACTGACAAAATCACCAAATCTTCACATCTTCATCCAGCTGCGCAAGCCCGATGTTGCATCTGTGTCGCAACAGTTGGCGGGGCTCCAGGTGGTGGTGGCATCTTCGGCGCCTCGCGAGAGCATCCAGAAAATCCTCCGTCGTCTGGAGTGGTTGACTCGGTTCACTGGCGGAATTGCACAGGTACAGTGATATTTTATACTTCCTACACCCCACTCACATGCTCATCCGACGTATCTAGATTCATCCCATCGCGAATGCAGCGTATTCGGTTGCCAAAGCCATCGGGCAGGTGCGCAACCGTGATTCATTGCTCATCGAGCACTCCTTGAAATTACCTCTTCAGATAATCATTAAAGATCATCTCGGCGTAAATGACAATGTTCTCGCCCTCCTTGATGAGGTTTATGCTGTTCTCGACTTTGTTGAACATACCCAGCCAATGGCAGCAATCGAAACATTCCCACACATTGTGGAGGATATACTTGCATGTGTTGTAAACTGTGTCCTCCTCATCGGGGCACGGGAGCGTGCAAATCCAGGTAATATTCGAAAACTGCATATCCGGCATTTGGTTAACGTTAACGGGTTAGTAGTTGGGATCCTGCTGTCGGACGATAAATATCGGGTGGAGAAACTTCGACAAAGGCTTCAAGAGTTGCATACACAATTTTCGGATTTGCTCACACTTGGTGTGGCAGCAAAAACCGACCAGATTGCCAACAATATGCATGCTATAGGTGATCAACAGAGTGCTGTACAATCTGCTGGCTGATGTTCCCTGCAGTCGATGATCAGCATCTTGCAAAACTGAAGCCAATCCCAGTTGCAATGGATGGTTCAACATGTCTACCAGGCACAAGATCCAGTGTGATTGCCAAATTAACCGAGTGGGGATTGCTGTCCACCAACAAATTCCTCTGGATACATGGCTCAGCCGGGAGCGGGAAAAGCACCATATCCACAACTATGGCCACAGTGTTCGAGAGTCTCGGCCAACTGGGCAGCTTTGTCTTCTTCAGGAGAGATGTTGAAGGGCTCTCAGATGCATTCGGGATCATTCGCACCATGGCATATCAACTAGCACATCACCATGAGGATATTGCGGAGGGTGTCCGCTCTGCGGTACAGAAACAATCACTCATCGCTGATATGCCCATGGACCTGCAGTTCCAGCGACTGTTGGTAGAGCCCTTAACCGGGCTCGACATCAACCAACGTATCATTATCATCGTGGACGCTCTGGACGAAGCTAGAAATAACAAGAATATGGAGGACTTGCTCTCATTGCTGTCCAGGGGATTCACCCAACTCCCTGACTTTGTGCGAATCTTGATTACCAGTCGTCGGTATCCAGGAATTCAAAGAACACTTGAAAATATTCCTAATCTACGGATCTTTGACCTGAACGAAGCTGACTCTGTCGAGGATGACATCCGTACTTATATCTGGGCGCAGATGGACAGCATTCGAAGACAAGACCTGGATTTACCACCTGGATGGCCAGGGAAGGACTCTGTAGATTCCCTGGTGGGCCACGCTCATGGTTTATTTATATGGGCCAGGGTTGCTTGTGCCTATATCAAGGCATACAAACCAGCCACACGGATACAAATTCTACTTTCAAGTCCTGCAATCCGGGCTGTGGCTGAGCACTCCCTGAATGACCTTTACGGGCTTGCAATCCGTGAGGCTGGACCCTGGCACGAGGAGGACTTTGCACAGGAAATGCATAGTATCTTGGCCCTTATTGTTGTCTCGTCAAATCCACAATCATGCACTGCCATAGGCGAATTTTTTGGAATGAGCAGCAGGGAGGCCTCCAAGTTGATCACACCCCTTAGCAGCATACTTGGCATGGACAAAAATGGACAAGTTCATGTCATCCATCCCTCCGTTCGGGATTACCTTGTTGACCCCAATCGGTGTGGTTCTGACTTGCCTTGGCATGTTTCGGAGGAGGAGGAACATGTTACAATGGGTGCCCATTGTGTCCGGCAGCTGACTGGTAAGCTGTCGGCCACTATTGATCCAGTTCCTTGGGATCAACAAGCCTGCATGACCCTCCCCGATGCAGTCAAATATGCATGCCTTTCCTGGGTCTATCATACCTGCAGCACAAGTCCCGCAGTCAACCTCGCAGAGAAGATACACACATTCCTCTGGAAACACTTCTTGCATTGGGTACAGGCCCTCAGCATCCTCGGTAAATCCAGAAATGCTATTGTTTGGCTTGAACAGTTGCAGGTCTGGTACTCGAAACTTCATCAGGTGAGTAAAATGAGTCTCACTTTGGTGGACGGACCTGAGAAGTTAATCATAGGCACCCACACTCGATCCTCCATTGGATATCCTTTTATATGATAGCTGGCGGTTCATGAAAGCCTTTCCAAAAACAATCGAAACCCTCCCTGCTCTTGTCTACGGGACAGCAATACATTTCTGTCCTCAACACACCTCCCTTTCTGCCATATTCGATCGCTCCTCTGGATTCAGTGTTATATCCCCGTGTTTGCAAGATTGGAGTCCTTCCTTGATGACCCTTGTTGGGTTTTCCACCCCAGTTCGCTCACTTATGCTTTCTAAATCCGGCGAGAGAATTGTAGCCAGCTGTATGAACGGCAGTTCCAAGGCTTGGAACATGGTCACGGGCACAGAAATTCTTTCCACACCACGAGGACCCCTCCATCGTTCGAATCTTACTGCCCTTATCTCCTCGGATGGCACACGGCTCTTCGAAGGAGGTTCGGGGAGTGTCTCTATCTGGAATATCGATAGCGGTCACCTCCTCGTGGACTTCACTGTCCGTGCGGGGGAATCTAATTCACCTACGTCCCTCACGTGTGTCGCCTTGGGAGTTGATGATTGCACCATTCTCTGTGGCTTCAAGGATGGCAGGCTCCAGATCTGGAATTCAGAAACACAACTTCCACTCACCCCCCTGCTGACGGGGCATGAACAGGCAGTAACCAGTGTTGCATTTTCGCATAATGGGCAATCATTCATCTCAACTTCGGGAGATTGTGCTGTCCACCTGTGGTCCCTGACAGGCACTCACATGAGGACCTTCCTTGGCCATGTTGAGGTCGTTTTTGATGCTGCTTTCTCCCCAGACGACTCCAGAGTTGCCTCGGTAGCAGCAGATCAAACTATGAGAATCTGGAGTGTGATGACTGGCCTGATTCTCCTCACTTGCCGCCACAATCCCGGAGAATCCATTGCTGTGGTTGCATTCTCGCACGATGGTGCTCGAGTGGCCACGGGTTCACATGACTGCAACATCAGAGTATGGGACAGTGGAAACGGCCAAGAACTCATTCGACTACCCTCTCTACACAGCAGCCCCATTGCTGCCTTGTCCTTTGGTCCGGACGATAGAACAATTATCTCAGGGTCTCAAGATGCCCATCTGCGGATATGGAGTCTCGGCACTCTACAGCCGCAAGTATCTGTTCAGCCAGGTCATACCAGCTATGTCAGCTGTGTTGCACTGGCTAATGACCGCACCCACTTTGCTTCCGGGTCCTACGATAAATCTCTCATTGTCTGGGCCACGGACTCTGGACAGGCGGTGTTTACATTGAATGGTCATCAAGCCGAGATGACCGCACTTTCCTTCTCTCCAGACAACACAGTCCTTGCATCGGGCTCCTATGACGGTGTTGTCTGTCTTTGGGACATTACTACGGGACAGCTGCATGGCCCACTGCTGAACCATCCATATGGGATTGTGCAAATCAAAATCTCTTTTGATGGTTCCAGACTGGCCACTATCACCATCGGTGGCCTGTTGACGGTATGGAGTATTCCTGATGGAACTGTCTTGCTGGGGCCGGTACTCTACCACTCGGGATGCGAGTGTGAAGCAATTGCATTCTCACATGATGATAGCAAGATTGTTGGATTTTGCCATTACAATCCCCTAGATTTGAAGACTGGGACTGGGAGTGCCGCCTCCAGCGACGCGAAGCGAGGCCTCGCAATTATCGTTCGAGATGTTGGGAACGGAAATGTTGTGTTCGAGAAGAAAATTGATGCCATGGTTGACGGGGTGGAACTGCAGGATATGAAGGTGGATTACACTGCAGATGACTGATATGTGGTCATCTGGTACAAGCGCTCGCTTGTTTCCCCAGACAAGATCATATCCCGAGTGTTTGATGCAACGACTGGGCAGGAAGTGATAGGGCAGCAGTTGGACCTGTTGGGTCTGCCCGAATTGAACAGACTCACTGCTAATGATACCTTGATTTCAAGAAAGGGGGTTGCAATAGCTGCAATGCCCCTCGATTTTGGCGATTTGGCTAGGGTGATATGCTGGGAGTCCACAGAGGACATGGTGGTCGTTGGCACACCCTCGGGTGATGCTTACTGCTTTACCTTTTTTGATCGGTAATACAAACCACATCTTAGGAAGGAACCAGCAAATAGAGACATGTAGTAATATTCCCGATCACAGTGAGGTTTGCGCGCGGCAGCTGAGCACAGTCGTCAAGCCTGTTAACTAACTTAAACTAAGTTTCAGGGTTTCAGTAACTGCAGGACCAGTGCAGGTGGATTTGTGTTTGTCAATCGTGAATAGTACCCTGCATGAACTTGGATGTTGAACGGAAGGTGGACGAAATGGTGGTGGTTGATGAAAACTCCTGAACTGTGGGAACTGATATGTCAATGCCAATCGGCAGTCTCGGCACAATGAGTTGGACGAGACCAGCTCATGCAAGTTCTGTTGGGACCAAAATGGATCTGTGAGTGAGTAATTGCTTCCCTTGCAGCACCCTGTGTAGCCGCAGCCCGACGAGACAGATCAAGGAGACACTACTTACGAGTCTACTTGTCTTAGACTTCAGTGTTCGCCCAAGGCCCAAGGCCTTGGGACTCAAGGCCTTGGGTCAAGGCCTTGGCCAAGGGCTTGGGTATTTTGCCCGGCCACTCAGCCCTTGGTCAAGGCCTTGGATGATGGCATCAGTAGTACAGTTTCTTGTCCAGATTCCGTTGAGAACTTGGAGTACAACCCCCGCCTGCAGGGTATCCCTTGTTCGGATTATTGCCATTTTTTTCATCTCCAATAGAACCCACGCACCATAACCGACAAGAGGACCATTTTCTTTCGCGAGGAAAGGTTCCAAGGAGGTGGTATTGCGGTGCGCAAGGTCTCTTACTTCACTGCTCAATTTTGGACCCTCCACCGAAACTTGTTCAAATTTGTGTACGGTTGACTCTCAAGGACGTGGGAAATTCACTCAAGGCCTTAAGCGCGCCCTTGACCCAAGGGCTTGGCCTTGGCCAAGGCCTTGAATGTTTTCAAACCTCCACCCAAGGCCTTGAGGACGAACACTGGGACTCTTAGTGCGCTCCAGTGTGCTCCAAGAGAAATTACAAGAGTCTGTAACATACATGTTCACCCAGCTGCTTCCCAGAGGGATTCATCGAATTCGAAGTTTCTTCATATAGCTTTGACATAGCTCACATTTAAACTTGAACCAGGCGACCCTGATCGGCTCGGAGTTTGCGAGTTTTCACGGATATGTCAATTCAATTCACGGCGACAAACGGTGGGCCTTGTTTATTTTTCCCGAACTTTGCCCCAACTCCAAGCACTTTGCCTTCCAGGTAAACTCTTTGGTGGTGTGTACCAACAGCCTCTGAAGTCGGCCAATCACGGCACGAGTTGCTTAGTGAGCAAGATAACCGAGTAGCCGAATTCAAACGCTCTTCATCTCTTACCCCGTCCACCCAGTTAACCGCCAAACCGACTTCCGGCCAGCCTGGTCAGCGAGGGTGGCCGAGCATATCACTCCTCATCTTACCGTAGAACCGTCTCCGACTCTTGCCTCCGACCTGTTGCCAAGTAACGTCGCGGCCAAGTCGCGGCCCAGGACGGTAAATTCCTGACCGTGACCGTCTCTTTCTCCCGGTTTACCGGTTCATTGCAGGTATATAAGGATGTGCTCCGAGCCATTAGAGACCAACACTTTCTCTTAAACCCAAACCACTCTAGTCCCAAGCTTACAACAGGATGTCTGCGACTCGTTACATCGGGAGTTCGACCTTCTCAGCCATCGGCTTTGGCGCGATGGGTCTTTCTGCATTCTACGGCGAAGTTGAATCCGATGAGGATCGTTTCAAGGTACCTGAACCCATGTTGAATAGAATCGGCATTCACAACTCTGTGTACTAGGTCCTCGACGCCGCCTACGCCGCCGGATGCACATTCTGGGACACCGCGAATATCTACGCCGATTCAGAGGAGCTCTTGGGCAAGTGGTGCGTTGCGATGACCTGACCCGTCGCCGATTCGAAGTCTGAAGAGTAGCGACCAGGTTCAAGCGCACCGGGAAGCGCGCGGATATCTTCCTCGCTACGAAATTCGGTTTCATGCCTGACTATTCACTCGACGGGTCGCCGGAGAACGTTCGCGCCTCTGCTGAGGCGTCTTTTGCGAGACTAGGCGTGGACACGATTGATCTGTATTATCTCCACGTAAGCAGAGTGCCCTCTGTCCTTGCGAACCTGAACTCACCTTGAACTTCTGCTAGCGAGCCGACACCAAGGTACCCATTGAAAAGACTGTGGCTGCAATGGCGGAGCTCGTCAAGTGCGCCCCGTTTGCTTGATCCACCTTGATTCAGTGTCTGACTTTCGCCCTTCGTTAGAGCCGGCAGGGTCAAGCATCTCGGCCTTTCTGAAGTCTCCGCCTCGACGTTGCGTCGTGCACACGCCGTCCACCCGATTTCTGCCGTCCAGGTCGAATACTCGCCGTTCACGCTTGATATCGAGGACCCGACGATCAATCTGCTCAACACTGCGCGCGAACTCGGCGTGAAGATCGTAGCGTACTCGCCGCTCGGGCGTGGACTGCTCACTGGTCAATATGTGTGTTGTATTACTCCTCTGTCTGGCGCAATTCTAATCAACTCCCCCTCTTCCAGAAATCGACCGACGATTTTGACGACGACGATTTCCGCAAGACGATCCCGCGGTATGGTTACTTGGTCTTTTTGCTCGACTACGGACTCACTTGGGACTCCAGATACAATGCTACGAACTTCCCGAACATCCTGAAAATCGCGGATGGCCTCAAATCAATCGGCACCAAGTACGAAGGCGGAGCGACCGCCGGTCAAGTCGCCCTTGCATGGCTTCTCGCCCAGGGCGACGACATCATCCCTATCCCAGGGACCAAGAAGATCAAGGTACATAAGTTCTTTGCATGTATGCGCGCTTTGATGACCCTTGTTTACAGTATTTGAACGAGAACATCGCCGCTGGTGCGTTGAGGTTGAGCGCCGAGGACGTCCGGGCCGTGCGAGATGTTGCGACGAAGGCGGACGCAGCACAGGGGGAGCGCTACCCTGGTGGGATGGCGGAGCAAATGTTTGTGGAGACACCTTCGTTGTAGTCCTACCACGACTACAGGTGTTATCTCGGTTGAGATCGCCGAACCAGAGTTAGAGGCCTTAGAGCATAGAGCGCGAATGTTCTCCCCACTTTTCAATTTTGAATCCCGCAAAGTATTATGTATGTCTGATAAGGAAATTGTCCGTACTTCAATCGGACGAAGTGAAACTTTCAACTATGATCGTCTGAGTGGCATGTACCGTGCTCACCCGTCCCGACTCACATCGTGTCTACAGCTCCTTTTCCTCATTTGAGAAGGATTGAAGACTCTAGGAATTTTCACCTTCTCCAAACGCAGAAGCTCATGTTGAGCTCCCGTAAATCGACGTTATTCGACTCGCTGGTCTGGGGAGCAGTTAGTAAATCATTGAATTCGAAGTATACCGCTGCCGATGGTTTGGCCACCTGAGAGGATACCGGTGAGAGTCCCTTCTCCGGTATACATAAGTACTTGAACTGACGCGACGCGACGCGACCGCGTCACATGATGCGTGTTGTGGCAAACACGACCAAGCACCTCCTCTCGTCGATGAGGCTAACGGAAACTCCGCTCTTCCGAGGGACTCGCTGGCGAACCCAAGCCCTTGTCGATGGGTCTTGGAGGAACTTGCCTGACGACGTCCTTGGACACAGGTTTACTCATTTTCTACCCGCTTTGAAAAAACTGGATACCGACTGGCTTCCTTCCCCATTGCGCTGGCATACCTATGATTTCAAAGACGGTTTGAACCTCTCACCATGGACGCAGACCAGCTACTCCGTCGGGCGAGGAAAAGCCTGGATGTGTTTGCTGCATTTCCAAGTCTTCGACTGGATCCTAGCGATGGAGTGTCCAGAGTCGACAACGCTATCGACCGCCGAGCCCCGCAGAATGGATGCGTTCCCTTATTCGAACGGTGTTGAGACCGTAATTTTTGCCCGTTTCCGTCTCGTATCGAGAATTAACACCGTTTACAGGTTTTCAACTCGCTTCGTCTGTGGACCTCACGTCTAGACCCTTTCCAGGCTTGGCTTTCCAGCACATCTTTTCGGCCGCCCGTACTCCTCCCTCCCTCCAGTGCCCATATCCAATCCTTGCCGGCTGTTCTCGCATTTGCACAACACGATCCTCGGAGAAACAAGGAACCCGAGCACAAGACGAAGGAATTCAAAGCCCTTGCAAATTTACTGGGGATGAAGGCGGCTTTCGCCTGGATACTTGAGGTGTGTCCGATGTTCCATCCCCTTTACAGCCTTTTTGAGCGCGACCAGTTTGGTACTCTTCAGGCCCCCGTCTTTGCTCATGACCCGGTGACCAATTTTGATTCAACGGGGACGGTATGGACCACACGATATATGGCGTGCGTATAGATAACGCCCTTGCGGCACTAACTGACCGAATGCTAGGTTACATGTCGATCAGACGTTTGAACCACTTCTCAGTGGTGTCGATCTTCTAAACTTTTTGCGAGGTTTGTCATGTGCCATGAACTCCAGCCCCGTCGTCGCGTTCGGTGTACTCGACCTGTCAACAAGATTTCTCGACCTACAACTAGAACAAGACGTGTGTCATATCACTCTCTCCCCGTGCACGTTCTCATGGAGGCTTCAGATGAATCATGCCTTATTCGCAGCGGGTTCAGCCTCTCCGGCGCTTGCTTGCATGGAGCAGCGCATTTATAAGTTTCTACGCAGCGACCCAGCCTGTCCAATCCTAGAAGCTTTCAAGGCGGTGAACGCTAGTGGTTTTACGAAAGATATGCCAAGATGCACTCCGTCGGACACGGCTAGGTTCACTGGTGAGTGCGCTTAACCACAGATTGCGCGTCTCGTTAATCGAAAACATAGATTTCAAAGAGCGCTTCCTTACTAAACGCCAGGGGCGTCCTCCGGGGCGCCCTCCGACCGACCCAACAGAGGGGGAAAAGAATCGTACGTTTCATTCCGAGTCGTAACGCGGAAATTTCATTCGGTCGCCAGTTTCGGAACAGGTCAAAACCCTCACGGAAACCCTGGCGCAGGAGAAGCTACGTCTTGGTACTGAGCTTGAAGAGTCCGAGAGGCGTCGTGAGTCGCAAAAACAACTTCGACGAGCGCTTGCACATCGTTTTTTCACCAGGCCAAAACGCGGCCTTTACACAATTCTTGGAAGGTGTGTCCCTCCACATTCTGTGCGGCGATATGGCTGATTAGCAGTCAGCCGAAAACACGTCTCGGGATCTGAAGCGAAAATACGAGGAGGACATGGAAACTGCGACGCGTGCGTGACCACCACGGGGCCTATAACATGTGAGGTTGATCTATGTATCCAGGACATTACGACGAGTTGGCGGCCCGCCATGCACAAGGTCCGTGTCTTCCTTCTCTCCTCTCTGCTTGACACAATCTAATCCCTGGTTAGCTAATGCGAGAATCGCGGAGCTGGAGGGGGTGGGCTCGAGGCGCGGTAAGTTCCCCACCTTAGTAGAAGCCTCGTTTATCCAACCTCTACTCCAGACGCCGAACTCACGGCCCTGCGAGCCAAATTGGCGCAATCTGAGAGCACACTGAATACCAGGCTTTCGATCTTGGCGGCTAGCGTCAAGGAAATTTCCGATGAGCTTTACTCGGACGAGTCTACATAGGTCCTAGCGTTCCTCAGAAAAATGTACGGTGTCCTTTATACTCACACTCCTGCTTCCCAGAGCAGTTCATCCCAACCAACTCGGTACAGCACCGTATTCACATCTTAAATATCAACCAGGACATCGGCGATTTGGTCGAGATCTATCATTTCCCGCTCGACTCGTAGTTCTGTCCGTTCAATCGCACAGATTGCAATTTTACCTCGATTATCACCGCAAAGCCTCGCGCTCTGGTTCCCGTATCCCCACAACTTAGCCGTGGCAGTGTATTGTGCTTGCTGGTGTGTACCAGCAACCTCCGGGTCCTCTTCTTTCCTTCGTCATGCCCCGCAGCTGCCAACGCAACCCAGGCCCTGGTCCCTTCTGTTCAACTCAAGGTCACAAGACCCGCGTCGGCGTCTCTAATAGTCAGCTGGCAGCTCTGAGCTTGGAGGCCTCCAGCTTGTGGACCAGGGCTGGGGCAAATCGGGGAATGGGCTACACTCTCGCTTCGCTGCGATACCTCCGAGTCTCTGAGCTTGCAGAAGGACTACCACCCGACTCTTTGTGGCTAAACCGTTAAACTAAGTTACGAATGACCGTCAATGGTCACAACACCACTCATATGTTCAACTGTCTCAGGCACGCCGTATTTCCTTGGGAACGTCTGTGCTGGGGAACAACGATTCTGCTTTGTATCGAAATATCCTCGGATCCTGGCTGTACAATCAAGAATTTCTCCGCGTTAGAGTCCTCCAGGCCATGCGGCGGTTGTGCAGGCTATTCACATCCGTCCCGCTCTTGGCACGCTTTTTTAAACCTCCCGAGTTAAATTTATGGACGGACGCTGTCTTGCTTCCCGCTCGCTACCTCCCATCCCGGCGGCTCCATATGCAGGCGAAAAACGCAAGGACGCTCGTCGCCGCCTCGCCCTCTCTCGAGTAGGACCCGAAGTTTGCCCGATCCCCGGAAGCCCAATGCATGAGCGTCGAATAACAACACATCATTGCGTCCTGGGAATCGAATGCGCGTCACGGGCGTCGCGGAAGCGAGGGGCCCGCCATCCCATGTTCACGTGTATCGGCCCGCCTGGCAAAACACCGGTGAATTCTCAACCCTTGCGTATGTATAAAGTCGGCACCCTAATGACGAACTTTCTCCGCCCAATTGCCACTTACGACGATGCTGCAAATCTCCGCTTCCTTGGCTGTTGTTCTCGCACTGCTGCCGGTTGCGATCCGGGCGCAGTCGACGGTGTTTGGCCAGTGTGGCGGGCAAGGTTTGATTTGGCCTTTCTGGCTTGGGTGAAACCTAACGAAAATTCAGGGTGGACGGGCCCAACGGTTTGTAACCTTTCGGGTCGACGGCACAAGAAATGAATGTTGATCTTTCGTCCGCCTAGACATGCACATCGGACTCAGTCTGCGTCTTCCAAAATCCCTTCTACTCACAATGCCTTCCCGTGAGTCGATGATTCCTTCCTCCAAAAATACTCCGGCGACTCAAATTTGTCCCCCAAACCAGAACGGCTCGGGGACTGGCACGGGCACGACAACGACGGCGACGACCACCGCGGCGCTACCAACGGGGACATCAACCGCGAAGTCCAACACCGTCGCTACAACCCTTGGAGGGAAGAAATACTTTGGCTCGTGCGTTATTTATGATTCATTCGTTTCTTTCATTCGGAATTTAAACAACTTCTCACTGTCGACTACTTGTTCAGTGCGACGGATAATCCGGAGTTGACGGATACGGCTTATGTGGCGACCCTAAGTGACAAAACGCTCTTTGGCCAAATCACGCCAGGCAACAGCATGAAGTGGGACGCGACGGAGCCGAGCCGAGGGGTTTTCACCTTCACCAACGTACGTGTGGACCGACTCTCGGACGTACCTGAGAATACCAATGTCTGCGGAACAGGGAGACACTGTCGCGGCACTTGCGAAGAAGAATGGTAAGTTATCCTCTCTCTCGGCTGATCAAGTATCCTCGTAACCTCTGTTTCGTTTCAAGGCCAACTATTGAGAGGACACAACTGCGTCTGGTACAACCAGCTGCCCTCTTGGGTGTCTTCCGGAAACTTCAACGCGACCACGCTCACGAGCATTCTGCAAACGCACTGCAGCACAGTCGTTCGTGTTCCCGTTTCCTCTGTGTTCTTGAGTTCAGCGTCCTAACTCTTTGTGCGGACCTAGGTTCAACACTACGCCGGCCAAATGTGAGTATCCTTGGTCACGAGTTCGGAATTTGCGCTCATTTTCCTCCCCTCCAGCTGTGCGTATCTTCTTCGAAGGTCTGTACCGTGTACTGATCTCACACTAAAGACTCCTGGGACGTCGTGAATGGTAGTCCTCTTTTCGTTCGATTTCTCCGACCACTCTCATGTCCTACTCGCAGAGCCCTTCAACGACGACGGAACCGTCCGCCCCTTCGTCTTCTCCAACGCACTCGGCCTCGCCTACGTGACCACTGCCCTCGTCGCTGCCCGCGCCGCCGACCCCGCTGCCAAGCTCTACGTACGATCACCTGCCTCCCTCTTCTTTAAACCAGCGCCCCTCATCCCCACACCAAATTCTAGATCAACGACTACAATATCGACTCGGCCGGCGCCAAGGCCACGGCCATGATCAACCTCGTCAAGGCGCTCAAGGCCGCCGGCACCCCCATCGACGGCGTCGGCATCCAGGGCCACCTCATCGTTGGGCAGGTTCCCTCCAAGGCCGCGCTCATCGCGAACTACCAGGCCTTCACCGCTCTCGGGGTGGAGATTGCGATTACCGAGCTCGATATCCGTATGACGCTCCCTGAGACGCCCGCGCTCCTCGCCCAGCAGCAGACCGACTACAACACTGTCGTATCTGCGTGCAAGGCCGTCGCAGGATGCGTTGGTGTGACTATTTGGGACTACACTGACAAGGTGCGTTGCTCTCTCTCGGGATGTGGGCTCCTCGTTGATTATTTCCATCTTCGTGTGAAGTACTCTTGGATTCCGGGTACGCTGTGCCCAGTTTCGCTCTGGCAAGTAAATTAATCAGACTCTTCGTAGGTGTGTTCTCTGGCCAAGGCGCTGCCCTTCCCTGGGACAACGTAAGCTGCGGTTCCTGCTCCAATTGCTTTCCACTCAAGTCTTTTCGATGCAGAACCTCATCCGCAAGCCCGCGTACGACGGAATTATTGCCGGTTTCACCAATTGAGAGGT
The DNA here is from genome assembly GCA_029281495.1 of Mycena filopes. Lineage (NCBI taxonomy): Eukaryota > Fungi > Basidiomycota > Agaricomycetes > Agaricales > Mycenaceae > Mycena > Mycena filopes. The sequence goes on along the minus strand of JARIHR010000020.1, from coordinate 1,295,032 downwards.
ACCTAAAAATTGTTGTACATTACTCTTTCTACGGTTCCAAATCATGGAATGTTTTGAGGATGAACATTGAACATAGGCTGCCCAAGCTTCGCACACAATCGCAGATATTTGTGGTTGAATTTCGCACTATGTGGGTGGGATTGTTGACAACTATCACCGCTGCCGCGGAGCTCGCTTTGGGGTTCTGGTGTTAATCATAGGACCAAGCGTGCACGACTCCCAGCAGTCCAAGCAATTCGGGATTTCCCGGGAGCGGCGTTAGTGACATGTGACCCGTGCGAAATCTCCATCACCTCTTGATTGCTTCCTTTTCACTCTTGTTACTATTGTTACTATTGTGAACCACGTCTATGTGCATACAACACTGAGGTACGACCGAAGTCGCCCACGACGGGCCGTAAGTAAATATCGTCAGTTTTCCTTCCAACCAGTGGCCGCCTTCCAACATTCAGTGCAACTTTTTGCCTCTATTCCTGCCGATGGACGCCGAACGCTCTTCATCGTCAAATCTTCAGTCTTCTGCGCGTGTGGGTCTTCAGCGACATGCGGCGCTGCCAGTCGCCCCAGATGCGCCCAGCTAGTCGGATAGCCGCGGTATGCCAGTCGGCGGCGAGGGAATATGCCAAGCGCGAACGCGAGAGCGGGTTGAGGTGGGGAGCATCGGGAATGAGAGGCTCGATTGAGGGGATGTGACCTAAGAAGTAGACAGAGTACTGTAGCGGCCATACACGTTCGTCGTCGACGAAGAGTGACTTAGCTGCTGCGAGGAGGTCAGTTGCGATGACCTCCTCGATGTCCAGGTTGGCGAGTTTGGCTCGGGTTCGCGGGACGAGCTCGGCGGCGGCGATGGACCTCCAGTCTGCGTAGGTGGAGCATGTGACGAAGATGTGGTGCATATCCTCGATGTCGTCGCAACCGAGTCGGCAGTTAGGCGAGTCCCGTTTACCGCGCGTATGCAAGAGGTCGGCAGTCGGCAGCTGACCGGAACGGGCGTACAATTGGACTACGGCTGAGTATGCTGAGTATGCGTGGGTGTAGGACCATTCCGGGGGAGGTTTGTCGTCGTGTAATCGCAGGGACATACGCTGGTGAGCGATCCCGGCGGTAATACTGGCGGCGCGGGCGGATGTCTTGTCGAAAAAAGAGCATATGTTGGACTCGATCCAACCATCGATATGGGTGTGAAAAGAGAAGTCGTCCATAAAGAATGTGGGGGTGGGGCTTGTAAAGACGTCGTCGATAACGTGCTGGGCTGAGGACGCGTAGTGGTCAGCTTCGAAGTTTAAAAGAGAAGGCAAGGAAACATCGTCTGTGTGGGCACGCGTGTAGATAATTTTGAGGGGGTTGCGGGCGACCAGCGCCAGTATCCAGCGGTAATATGACCGTGCGTTCATGGTGCGGAGTCGGTGATACTGGTCGACAACCGTACGGCTATCGTCGATGAGGCGGACCGAATTAAGGTGATCGGTATAGAGGACAGAGGTTGCGTCGTCTGCAGGCGACAATATCAGCGCCATAATTAGCCCAACGAGCTCGCCTTGGAGGATGGAGACGTTGTGGCCTTCGATCTTGAGAACGAGCGTGGCCGGGCCCGTGAGGGCGGAGGTAACCGATTTGGGGTCGAGGATTCCAGCGGCGGCGGGGAGCATGGAGCCGTCGGAGGCCCAGGATGATAGGTTGGGGGGGTGCAGTGAGGATCGGGGGAGAGTGGATAGAGCGGCAAGCTGGCGAATGCGATCTTCGGCCGTCGCGCGTCGAAGATGGCGAGGGATAAGGATGTCGGCATCGCCTGCAGAGAACCATGCAGCGTTCATGAGGACGAGCGTGTCACATACCCTGTTCCAGTTCGTCTTCGCCGCTGGTGACCATGAGCTCGCCGCGGGGCGAGCGCTATGCGCAGAGAAGAACCAGGCGCCATCCAAGCCCCTTTTCCACGAGCCGAAATCAGACACTTTGATGAGATTCTTTCCGCGCAGCGAGCGGCGCGCATGTCCGTCTGGAACGGGATGGGAAGGGAGGTGGTGAGAGATGATGTTAAGGGCATGGGTAAGGGAGAAGTCGCCAGCGAGGATCCCGGGGATATAGGTGGGTTTTAGGGAGATGGGAGGAGAGGCGGAGCGCATGGCCTTCTGTGCGATGATCCAAGCCTGGGGGAGCTTGTTAGCATAATAGACGAAGTCACGACTCAAGCCGGGCCCGTCGAGTGGATAGATGCAGTCATTGATGTCGCACGTCCAGTCGGCGAGGGTGATGAGCGCGAGGTTGCGGTAAGTGGGAATGGGATGGTTGAGGTCGCGGTGGAGGCCATCAATGGCAATGGAGGAGTTGATCCGAGAGACAGAGGGGAAGTCGAGGCCGTGATACTGTAAAGGGAGGGTGAGCACGTCGGTGTTCGGAGCGAAGGGCATGCCCGTCGCTGCGTGGATCTTCATTTTAATTCTAGAGTCGAGGTCGTCGGCGTCCGCCTGCTTAATGGGCTGGAGGGAGAGGAGGGCGCGGATGCGGGAGATTATGTTCTGTTTTGTGATTTTCCGGATGAGCGTGATGGGCGGGCGAACAATGAATCTGGGAAAGGTGAAGTCGTCTATGAAACTTTTAAGTTCGACAACGCGCGCGCCAGGATCATCAATTTTTGCACGCAGGAAGCTGAGGTCGTTAGCGAGGAGGGGGACTGTGACGACGGAAATGCTGAGGGGGTCGATGCCAGCACCGACAGAAATAGAGTGGAGATCGAGGGAGTCGGGGGGTGGTGTGGATGGTTCAAGAATGTAGGCGTACGACTTTTTCCACTGGGTCAACCAGCCGTATGCGAATTGGAAGTGTTCCATCGCGAGGACATTCTGGCGAAGACGGTCAGCGGTAAGAGCGAAAATATGGGAGTCATCAGTTGCTTCAACCATGTTGAGGCGAACCGAGAGGGTATCGGAAAGTAGATGTGGGTCGTTTTGTCGGCCGGGGGTGATGATGAGCGTGTCCGTCTCGAGGACGTTAAGGTCATTCAGGTAGTGGTGGCCGAGGCTCGTGGTGAGCGTGGATTTAAGAGGGGAGAGAGAACCGCCTTGTTTCGTAAGGCCTGTGATGGTGATCGGCTGGGTGATGCCGTGGGCCGTGCGAATGAAGCAACGAGTGTCGGTTTGGGCGGCGCGGTCGAGGTCGGAGATGGAAGACGGAAGGCCATATGCTTGAACGGCGTCGTACATTCCCTGGGGAGATAAATAATCAAATCCCTTCATTTGGTCACGCACGCATCCGTAAACGGTAGTTTTGCGACGCTTGGCCCAGCATTTGACCGAGGCGAGCGCAGACATAAGGTCGCGAGTTTGAACGCCCTGCTGGGTTGCGACCTGTGTATCGGGAAGGATGCGGACACGGGCTATGTATGGGACGAGGTTAAAGTTAAGCCATGACATCGGGGAGTTGGCGAGAAAGTTGGAGATGAGGAGACCGCGCCAGTTTGTCAAGTCCATGCGCAAACCACGTTTGTGGAACATGGTGAGCCACATGTCCTTGAGGTCGCCAGGGAACGAAGCGCTATTGACGATGTAGTTGTGAAGGCGGATGACGATGTTGAGGGCGCGGTCCGGGAGGTTCTTTATCACCCATTTCTCCCATGCGTGCCCTTGCGAAGCAGGGCTCGGAAGTCGGTGAGGGTGGAAGGGCGGGGCCAAACGAAGGGGTCGGCCTCAACGCGCCGTTTAATTTCGAGGACAGAGGGGGTGGTGAGCCAGGGCTTGGGAATGTTCGGGGTGGGTTCGTGTTTGTATAGCTGGGACCAGTAATCACGAGTGACCTCCATCACCTCGGACGGAGCGCTGACGAGTTGGTCAGAGCATATGTGTTTAACGGTAACAGGGAGTTCGATAAACTCGCCGGGGTGTACAAGGCGTTTTGTCGAGCCTCCATGGAGCGCACTGAGTATGCGAGACTTGTCGTATTTTTCTTTGCGGGATCTTATCTCGGCGGCGCGGGCGGCATAGAGGCTGCGGTGTAAGCTCCGTCGCAGTGAAGTGGCGTGTTGGAGGAGAGTGACATCGGGGTCGGCCCTGTTGAAGTGGTCGGTGAGGATGCGGTTGAACGCGGAAATGGCGCCGGCGGATATGGGGGGTGTGTCAGTGCGAATGGCGCAAATGGCGCCGCCGGTGAAGCGAATCTGCGCAACAATGCGCTCGATCGCGGGGGTCATGATTTTGTCGTCAGTCCGCCGTTTATAACGGACAACGCGTCCATAGGCCTTTTCAGCGACGGGGATGAGAACCGCGGAAAAGCGGTTGTAGAGGTCGAGGAAGGAGTCGTCGTCGTTGGGCTGCAGGTCGTAGAGGTCGCTGTGTTGAAGGCGCTCTTCAATTAAAGCGCGGAAGTCGTCATGTCGGTGTTTCTCCTTGCGAGCGGGGAATTTAATCCGCGCTTTATTGAGCGTGGAGATGTGGGTGGGGAAGATGGTTGATTCGAGACCGGAAGGGGGGGAGTAGACGATACGCCCCACGATGGGGCGGTGGTTGGTATTGGGAACGAAACATTGGTGGCGGGATAGGGTGGCGATGTCGGCGTCAACGTATTGGCGCGTTGAGGAGATGATGCGGTCGATGATGTTGCCCGACAAGGAGTCGGGCCCGGCACCGGACGTCCAGTCGCTGTCGCGGCTGCGCTCGGGTTGGTTTCGCCAAAGGTCGATGCCATCCACGGATTGGAGGAATTTGAGGAAGGGAGCACGATCGCGGGCGGAGTCGGAGGGGCGTTCGAGGTCATTGATGGACGTGTTAAGGTCGCCAGCGACCGTCCAGGAAGTGGTGGTGCTGTTGACGAGGGTGGTGAGGGCGTTCCAGAAGCGAGCGCCCTCGATAGAGCTGGGGTCCCACGGCGCGTATGCTCCAATGATTCTATGAACGAAGCCGCCGCCGGCGTTGGTGGGGAGAACAACGTCGACGGCAACGACACGACCCCGTAATGCTGCGTCGGAAACAGAGACGTGCTGTGCAATCTGAAGGGACTTGCGAATTCCGACGACCACGCCCCATTTATATAGGTGGTGGTTATCAGCTTGCACGCCGGGTTCCTCGAAGATGTTAAAGTCGTCGGGGAGAGTCTTACTCGTTTTCGAGTTGGTTTTCGTTTCGTTGAGGACGAAGGCGTGCGGTCGATGGTCTTTCAGAGCGGCGTTGACGTGGTGAACTTTGACCGGGTTAACGAAGCCGTTGGTATTGAGCGAGAAGATCTTGAGAGGCGTTGAGGCCACAGCGGCGGTGCAGACACATGAAAACAAGAGGATCAGTGCAGCGAGAAAGAGGATCGTGTTCGGACGGGGGGTGGTACAAGAGGGGGGTTCGCTATCAGCCGACCAACTACGGCTACACGTAACGTTTTTAGGGTGTCTCTTCAGCATCCAACCATTCCGAAACCCGCGTGTCCCGTCAGGACCTTTGGTGAAACGGTGCGCGAGCGTGGGCGGGTTCATCATCGAGCCCCCTTTGTGAACGCGACGAGCAGCCGTTAGATGGGGGGCAGAAAGGATGAGCCGGCGGCGTACCGAATGCGAGTCGTTCATGGGTACGTCCTCATCAGCAGTTGTTTGAGCGCTTGCGCGCGAGTCGGCGTCGTCGGCGGCGGGGTCGGGACCGTTGTCGTCGGTGCGGGCGCGTTTGGAACCGGCGAGCGACGGAGTGGGCGGCGGGGCGGTAGACGGGGTGGGCGGCGGGGCGATGGATGGACCGGGTACGGCAGCGATGCGGGCAGGCGGGGCACGGAGATTATCGCGTTGTTGGACGAGGTCGGCGTGACTGGCGACGAGTTCGTCGATTTGTCGTTTCGTGTCGGCGCGATCCTCGGGCTCGGCGTATTTGAATGACTCGCGGGCAGCGCGGAGATCGAAGTCGACAGCAAGGAGGCGGGTATTGACCTCGTTCTCCCTCGCCATGATGAACATCCCCTGCGCGAGCTCCTGCTGCTGAATTGCGAGTTTGTTAGTGGACGCGGAGACGGAGGTGATAGCAGCGGAGATCTGGTTAAGCTGCCCTTTCATCTCGACGTCGCGAGTGCGCACATCGCGTTCCATCTTGTCAAGGCGCTTGGTGAGGGCGGTGATCGACGAGTCGACGACCTTTGCACCCGCGCCGACAATAGCGGCGAAGTCCTTTTTGTAGACCGAGTTTGTGTTATGGTGGTAGAGGAGGGCAGGGTCGGTGAGGCCGTACTTCGTTCCGATGTGTTGTGAGAACTCGGAGGCGGCGCACGCGGTGAGGACACTAGCGGTAGCCGCCCAGCTATTGAGCGAGTAGATGACAAAGTCGGGCTCGGTGATGTCCTGGCGGACGCCGACGAGAGTCGGATTACCGTCTTTGTCGACGATGGACGCGAACCAACTGTCGCACATGGCGCGTGCGTTAGACTCGTCGTTATAGCCGCGAGAGAAGCCGCCGACGACGACCTCGAAGGCGGACAACACCTCGATCTGGCGGACATGAGCAACACGGAATTCTTTGTTGAGCGCGGGAACAGCGAGGTATCCTGCGTTGGTGATGGCGTCGACGTCGGAGGGGATATCGAGGATGAGGATGGCGTGGGTTCCCATGCGGAAGCCGTCGTTCGTCGGGCCTACGGTTTCGTTAACCGCTTTGCGCAGGGTGGAGATCACCTTATCGTCGGCGTCCCTGTCCTTCTCTTTATCATCCCAAACGTCCTGTACCCTGACCCACATGCGCTTGTCCTTGTCGTGCTGTGGGGCCCAAACACATTCCCATTCCGGTTTGCGTAGACGTATGGCCTCGAGCCATTCCTCGAGAATGTCGACACGGGGCTCGCCGTCCTCTGCGGGCGTGTCTTCGGTGAGGCGAATGTAGCGCGAGGCTGTGTCGCGTTGACGAGGGGCAAGTGCGATGTGGAGGCGGGTCGTGGAGAGAACGTGGTCGTCGGGGACAGTCGTGCGTATTTCGGCGGTAACGGCAACGACCGCATCGGAGATTTTCTTGCTGTTGGCGGGTCCTTTATTAGTTCCATCGGGTATAACGCCGCGTATCAACAGGTGGTGGCCGGCGGGGGTGGGGAGGAGCGCATTGGACGGGTCGAACGGGGTGAAGACGGGAAGGGGGGTTTGGGGGGTTTTAGGTTTGAATGGCGGGGGTTTTTTGGTAGGAGTGGAAGGGAAGGACATATTTAACGCAAAAAGTGGGGCGGGGATGGGCGCGGGAAAGGTACGGAGCAAGATATGGGGCGCGTATCACAAGATGATGAAGGGTGTGGGAAAATTTTTCTAGCGGTGCGAGGCGGTTCAAAGTGGGGCAGGGAGGGTAAATAGGTACGGGGGAGACGCTGGCGTTGGTTTCGGGACGATACGAGCAGTGGTTTGGGCGGGGGGTGCGGGGGGTACGGGGGGTGATGGTTGTTGTTGTTGTTGTTGTTGTTGTTGTTGTTGTTGTTGTTGTTGTTGTTCCGCCCCCATGCCTGCACGAAAGACTCCGAAAAACAAGCCTAGTAAGCGTAAGAGTCGTGTCGGTCTCTCTAGTTGGTCAATTATTGAGTGCTCGCCATAGCATCCAAACACCGCGACCTAACCGATGGCTCGGGGAACAACGACTACGAATCCTCACCCGTCCGTTTCTGCTCTATGCCCGACTGCTTCGAATATCAACACTTGCGCGAATGTGCGCGCTGCAAGTAAGTGGTTGCCTACCACTCTGATTTCCCTGTCCTATATCTGATTTCTCGGCAGGTGTGCCTCATATTGCGTACGTGCCACTGCGTCTTTTTTTTAAGTCGAATCCTGGCTTCCAGCTGACCTACACATGGGCTGTAGTCTGTAGACTGCCAGAGTAAGACCATTCCTATTATTTTGGTGCAAAGAAGAAGAGTTGACATTCCTCATGCGTAGGGAAAAACTGGAAGCAGCACAAAGTCGTCTGCGACTACAACATGGCGCAGCGGGCGCTCACTCCCGATGGCGAAGAACCAACGCTGCAGCGAAACCTCCGCAACTGGGTGGCTCGCTTCAACGCCACCCTGCTCAACGCGTGCATCCGCGCGCTTGACCTGAAAAACCACTGGGATCACATCGACCAAGGCGCGCTCGTCCTCTTCCTGGAGCCTCGCCCGCACCACAACCAGGGGTCCCGGTGGCGCATCCAACACGCCGGTATCTTCCGGAACGAGGACATCGAGAGCGTGCTCGAGACGACAGGCCGCGGGCTGCTGGGGGAGTACCGCGAGCGGGTGGTGCCGATGCACGCTAAGGAGCGCGCGCGCCTGCAGGAGAGCAGCGGTGGCAGCGCTGACTATTCCGGGATCTTGATTCTGGCAGGCAACGTCGGCGCCGACGCGCTGCCTGGCGATCATCCCCCCACGCTGCGCTTTACACCACTCGATGTGTGGAAGTCGGCGGTTGCCCGCATGCCGCCGGCGCAGTACGATGGGGATTGGTGCGAGGACTTGAAGGACCAGGTGCATAACGACCACCCGTTGAAACACACGGCGAGGATTACAGAGCAGGTCGCGCCGATTTTCAAGATTTTAGCTTGAGTGCTCTCTAGTTCACCAATATCCTCCTATCCTATGCAAAGATATTCACGCACGATTGGTCCAAGACTTCCAGCTCAACTTCAAGTCCTCATCGCCTTCTACCGTCTGCCGTATATTTACGTCCTTCTCTGTGAGGCCCGATCTTTCGAGATACGGGCGTCCACTCGAGGGTCGTTTCGGTGTTCAAGTTCTCCGGCGCCGTAAACCTCGGTGGATTATCTAATTTCTCATCCAGCTGCTACCTGCCTCTTGGGTCCGTCTGCGCTCAGCTGTATCGTGTCCACGACATCCTTAACAAGGCCTGGCAGCACGCGGTGTGCATCTGCAACTCTTAAAGAGATAGATGAGGAAATCCAGGCAGAGGGGCCCGTTCGATTCGGGGTCAGGTTGTACCAGAAAAAGTATGTGTCTTTTTCTCCCGGTGGTTTCATTTTGAAGCGAGATCGTTATGCTGCCCATAGTCGCTGCTTAGCCGACTTTTCTTCGGACCAACCAAGACACCTGAATTTCTTACGCACTCCACGTGGCCTCTCCCTCTCCCTCCCGCCGGCAGGCAGTGTCGTTTCGGAGCGAAATTACTCGGTCGCCGCTTATTACAACGCCGCTCGTGATCATTGAAATAGGTTGAACTCCTCTGCGACACCTAATAGCTAGGTTCAAGTAAGCACTTCTACTGTATCGATTTCCTCGGCCTCTCCATCGGATTTTCAACTTGGGTAGCGAGACCTGGGGGCACGCGGTGTGCATTTGCAACTCTTGGCAAAGCAAGCACGAGAAAATCCAAGCAGATGGGCCCGTTCGACTCGGGGTCAGGTCGTGAGTAAAGACAGGAAATCCGGGGTGTTTTTTTTTCGAGCCTCATCTTCTCTCTCGCGCCAGGTAGTGTCATTTTGGAGCGCCTGTTCCACGACTGATTGGAGCGACTTAATCAAGTCCTTCTACTTTTCAACTGTATTTTGTGTGGTTCCTCGACCAGAGGGGGAAGACCTGTGGGCCCGCGGCGTGCCCATGCAGCTTCTGGAATGCCTGCAAATGGAGTTCAGACAGAGACGCCCGTTAAACTCGGGGTGGGGTCATCACCGTCGAGCCTCGCCCTCTCTTTCCGCATGGTTCGCCCTCAAGGGCGGCAGAGTCTCTCGTCCGCATTGGCCGCTAAATATCAGATTTTTTGAGCGAAAGAAGACAAAAGTGGTATATTGTCAGAACGAAGTACAATTCTGAACGTTGCAAATGCGGGAGCTTAGGACTCGAATCGGAGTTATGTACATGGTTAGAGTGCAGTAGAGGGTCTTCGCGCAGAGATACTACTCAAGAATGACCTGCCGGTTGACGTCCATCCCTTGACAAAACCTGACCCAGTTCTGCGGAGCCATCTCAGCAAGAAGCGGCCTGCATGAAAGTCGTCAAAAGTAACAAAATCAAGTACGCATACGAAGAAGAGTTCACGACTCACGGGCGGCGGAACGGGTCCCTATTCTGTCTCTGCTGCATCTCCGCCACGGCCCTCCCCAGCTCTTCAAACTCATACTCCTGCTTCAACTGTGCGACGATAGCTCATCCAGCAGATGAAATGCACCATGAGCGCGACGCTCTGCTTGTCGCGGCATTTGCGGAACAGGGTGTGCGCCTCGGGGTCGGGAAAATCGAGGTCAGTGATGGGCAGGGGCACGGGGACCGCCGTCAGAGCGTAGTCCACCTTGGGATTGGCGTTGAGCCATGCGACTTGGGAGGCGAGTGTCGGAGAGCGCTTAACCCTCCCGTCGCGCCTGGCGCTGATGTTGCGGTACACAAGATTAAGGCAAACGCAGCTTATATGTGAGTGAGCGCCGTCCGATTTGCTTCGTTCTCGCTCATGATCTTCCAAGGTGTCATACTTGGCGACGGTCTGTCCGTCTTCCTGGGGGCCGCTCCTCTGGAGTGGTCTTCTGTGAAAGGGGAGTTTAAGTTGAAGGGCTCCTCATTAGTGATGCTCGTGGCTTGGCTTCAAGCCAAAAGCCAAGAAGCCAAAGCCCCGGCTTGATCAAGCCAAGCCAAGCCAAAATTTTGGCTTGCAGACGGCTTTGGCTTTGGCTTCGGGGTGGGGAAGCCAAAAGCCGGGGCTTAAGCCGTGGCTTTGCACCGGTGAGTGGGGACCTGTTGAGACATGATTTTTTGTTCGAAATCCCAACTGCCAGTCCATTTCCGTACTTCCAACTCTCCCCACCATATATCAACCCTTCAACCAGGTTCAGATTCAGTAGTGTTTCGACTAGCCAAGCATGTAATACTCAGATGAGCTGTTTACCTCTCCAACCACTTCATTCAAGCTGCATATGGATCTAGGCATCATCCAACCTTTCCCGGTGTGCTATGCGGCTTGAAAAAGTAGTTCTAAACACCTTCAGAATATTCTGAACCGTGGGAATAAACCTAGCCGAAAGCCCCGGCTTAAGCCAAAGCCAGGCCAAGCCAAGCCAGCTCTGGTGGCTTTGGCTTTGGCTTGAGGAATACGAAGCCAAAGCCGGACGAAGCCAAGCCAAAGCCAGGGTTTCAAAGCCAAGCCAAGCCAAAACATCACTACTCCTCATGAGAGGAGACAAGGGTCTTCAAAACCCTCCCGGCGGCTTGCGAACACTGCCGAAAGCCGGGGACCGACCCCAAGACGCAAAAGATGCAAATCTGCGCTCGGTGCAAAACCATCGGACACAACATGCCGTATTGTTCACGGTCAGTCGATCCAGCCCACATTCGACCATGCTCGACCATGCTTTTCTAACGGTGCCCATTAACGAATGCGTGAGGGCCGACTGGCCGCTCCACAAGGTCATCTGCAAGAAAGCATTTACATCCAAAACTGCGGCCTCGACGGCCGTCGTCGTGAACCGGACTGCGATCGGCCAGGGGCTGAGGATACTCGCCAAACCCTTCACCCCGCCGACGTGCGCGTCTCGTCAGTGCTCCATCCGCACCTGCGCTCCGGGCTACAAACGCTCCCTCGCACTCAAGCGGCAGGTGCTGCTCCTGCAGCAGAACCCTTCCATTGACTACTTCCTCTGCCTCACCACCACGACGGACAAAAACCTGTTCTTTGTCTACATTCCCGACGACGCGATCTCTACGCGTTTTCGTCGGGCCCGCGACGAGGTGATGAGCACGGGCGATATGGAGAGCTTGGGGTATGTCGTGGAGGTTTTGTTGGAGGCGTCCCAGGGTTTGAGGAAGTCGTGGGCGTACTCGGACGGGGATCTCGTCTCGCAGATGCAGAAAGAGTACTCAGTACGGTGTGACGATGGCCCCAGAGTGAAATGCGAAGGTTGGGAGCAGCGCGATTTTTGTAACGTACCGAATTCCAACTCCAATCAACTCCAATTTAGGGGGATGGGACAAAAGCTATGCATTTTTCTCACCTTACTTTCCAAACAAGAACGGCCGCATGCACATGGATAGGAAGCTTGAATATACCAAAGGTGAGGTCCAAGAATTTGTGTCAATTTCCTGTACTTCGGACTTTTCGGACTCAGGCACGGCAAGTCGGCGCCGATCGTCACAGTTCGGTCACTGTTGCTCCCATCCACGATATGGCTGCCTACGCCGCCGTTCCTCTGCGCTTACCAGCAATGCAGGACGCCCTCACTCAACCGGAAAGGTGGAACTTGCATTGGGAGAATACGACACGCAGTGTCGACCGGGTCAAACCATCTGTCTTGGTCGATTCGATGGCCGAGGAGATATCAGCAATCCAATTGGACTCGTCGCTCCTCGAACACCAGGCGATATTGAGCAACCTCCGCTACACCCAAACCATGCTCACTGTAGACGCTGCGAAGTACTTCGCCGAGCATGATCTTGAGAAGCGCTGGATGGAGGCTGGTCCTGATTTGCGTGGGAAGCACATCCTCATCGGACTGGCCGATGCCTGCTCCATTGCGCGAAATTTGCATGATGCTCGCCTCTACTGCGACCGCGAGTTGAGGCTCGCTCATCTCCGCACGGATGGGCGGACTTTGCTCGACTTGCTCAAAGCAGTCACGTTCCCGGTCGAGACCATTTTGCAGCGGGGGATGCCAGAAGAGCCGACGCTCCTCCCGCATCCCGCATGGGATGACTTCGCCGCCGCCCAGGCAAGAGGATCCCCCAACGATCGCGAAAAGTTTGCTCTCGCTAGCATCCGTACTCTGCGAACAAAACTTATATGTACGTGATTTATTGCCATGGTGCCGCCATTCCACCGTATGTCAACCGTTCCTCCCACAGGCCATGTCATCCATTCCACGCTCAACTCATTTCTGGGCATGAAACTGCCGGAGGTTGCAGTTTCAAAGTACAGCAAGAAAAAGAACCCCGGTGAGCCTGCCCTTGGACGCGAGTTTGCCACCGCGTTGGCCCAGAGCACCTTCGGCGTCGAGGGCGCGAGAGCTCAGGCGAAAGAAAACAAGGCCGCTTGGAAGGCTCGCCAGCGGGGCCGGAAACAATATTGCTCCTACGACGCGTGCTCGAAGGCGAACGCGAAGGAGGAGGATAGCAATGTGAAATTCGCGCGCTGCAAGAGCTGCTGGGAAAAAATGCAACGCGAGATATTATACTGCTCTGTGTTCGTACATCTCCCTCTTGCCCTCACATCACCCACTTTTAACGCGGCTATCTCCCGTGCACAGCGAGTGCCAGACCGCGGACTGGAAGCCGCACCACAAGGCCATTTGCGGTAAACCGCTCACATTCGAAGCAGTCTCAAAGCCGCCGCCGTTGGCTCCCCGCACCACTCCGACGGTAGTTCCCCAAATCGGTCCGCCCATCGGCAATTACAAGCGCTCTCGAAGGCTCGCCTCTCAAGTCGCATGGCTCAACGCCAATCCGAAGGTGGACTACGCCCTGACGGAGGTACCCGGACACCTGCCCACCAACCTCGATTTTCCCGACCCCGAGGCGCACGCCCTGTTCCGCAAATGCCGCGACAAGGCCATGACGACCGGCGACAAGCAGAGCATCGCGGTCATGGCGCATTTTATCTGCTGGATGAACTGGGGTGCGCGGCCGGAGGCGAAGCCTTTCGTCCCGGAGGCGAAGGCTATCGTCACGCAGTTGAAGCAGGAGTATGAGTTTGAGGAGCTGGGGAAGGCTGTGGCGGAGATGCAGCAGAGACAGAATAGAGACCCGTTCCGCCGCCCGTGAGTCGCGAATCTTCCTCGTACTACGCGTACTGGATTTACTCAATTCTCGACTTTTGTGCAGGCCGCTTCTTGCTGGGATGGCTCCGCAGAGCTGGGTCAAGTTCTGTCAAGGGATGGACGTTAACCGGCAGGTTATTCTTGACTAGTGATTTTTTTTTGCAATGACCGTTTACTTCACTCCAACCATGTACACAACTCCGATTCGGATCTTAAGCTCTTGCAGTTACACTGCGGCTCGTTTCAAAATTGTAATTCGTCCCCATTATATGCTGCTTTCTTCTTGCATTGGCGGATCGAATACAGGATATTGAGGGAAAAGCAAACACAGCGGAATAACCTAGGACATGACCCTGCGTTGAACAGGAGCCGCCGCTGTCCCGAATAATAGGACATTATTCACGAGCAGATGCACACTGTGTGTGTCAGGTCTGGACATAAGTATGAAAGCCCACAGCTGTGAAGACGCAGGGTCCTTTCATCCATCGACGAACAAGGAAAAAGTCGCAGTAGACATGGCACACGATATGATTGACCCCCGAATCAAACGGGCGTCTTTGCTTGAGCTCCATTTGCAGGCATTCCAGGAGCTGCAGATGCACACCGCGTGCCGCCAGGTCTCGGTCCCCCAATCACAGATGCGGTTGGATGGTCTTGAAGGAAACCGATAAGTAGAGAGACTTGAACCTAGGTGTCGCAGGCGAGTTCAACTCGCTCCAATGAGTCGAGGAATAGCCGAATAGGCCGCCGGCAAGGAATCTCGTTCCAAAGCGAAACCTAGTGGAGAAAGAGGAGGCTCGACAACCAAAAAGAGAGAGAGAAAAACCTGCTCGCCCCGCTATACATGACCTGACCCCGAGTCGAACGGGAGCCTCTGCTTGAATTCTCATTGATGTGCTAAGAGTAGCAGATGCACACCGCGTGCTGCCAGGCCTTGCTGAAGACATCATGGACACGAAACAGATCAGCGCCGACGGAACCAGGTAGGAGGCAGACTCGGATGACTGAGAAATGAGACAATCCAGCGAGGTTTTCGGCGCCCAAGAATTTGAGGGGCGGATTGCCGTACCTGGAAAGATGCGGGCCCCACAGAGAAGGGCGTCGCGGGAAAGACATCGGGGTCTAGACAGCCAGGAATGTGTACGGCAGACGGAAGAAGGCGATTAGGACTCGGAGTTGAGATCTGAGCGGCGTTGGCCGTTGGTTGGCCGCGGCGAGACGCTGGATGATAGTGGGTCCCAGAACTGCCAGCCGGCAAAGACGGTCAGTGTGAGCGTTGTATTCCAGAAGGGATGGCCACGGCGAGCTGTGAGAGTCAGCGCGGGGAGGCGCGTGGTGCGGTGGGTTCGCGCGCGTTGAGGTGTCGTTATTCCCTCAGCTGGAGTCGCCGGTGAGCAAGGAAAGAACGGACGCGAGAAACCCAAGGGTATGGCCCGCATGGTAGCAGCAGCAGCACAAGGAGTCGACAGGATCCCATGCTTCGAATCGTACGACTGTCGCAGAGGTCAAAGATAGTGGATACTATTAGTATATGAAATCTCCACGCATCTGTGAAGCGGCGTCAACGACGGATGAAAAATCAGCGAGCTTGGCATATTGTCGCTCTACTCGCATGGGTGGCTTCAGCCGTCTATGTCATTTTATGTACGCACGCAGGGTACCCAACAAACCAACGACTAAACCGCACAACAGATGATTAATGGAATAAGATTACTCAACTCAGCTCTCCTCCCCGCAATAACAGCACCCTCCTCCATCCTTAAGTCCATCCATCCGCATAAACTCGCGGATAAATACAGAATAAGAAGAGTCCACAACTATCTCCCGACGAACTTGAGCTCGAGATACCTCGCGGGCACGCTGTAATTATCCATCCATCAGCTACTTTGATGTGAAAAGGGCGAGGAAAGAAACGCACTAAACGATACCCGCAAACGCGCCTGCGAGCTCGAACCCAATGTCCCCTCCGAACGGATTCGCAGCCCCGCCCACCAGCGCGCCGATCTTGCCGATATACTGCCACGACCCTTAGCATTCACACTTCCCACAAAGAAAAAAGAAAGGGAAGCCGCACCCAAATCTGCGCCATCCCCATCGCAGTCCCCAACGCGCCAAACAAAAACGCCACAAGCGCAGCGATACCGAGGGGCGTGCGGTCCTGGCGATTCCACGTCTCCGCCGCATTATAGCTCGCAAAGTCGCCCTTGCGGAAGACAAAGTGCTCTAGGAGCACGACGACGACGAAGATCGAGAGCCAGTACCCGAGCACGTTCATGAAATCCTCGAGCGAGGTCGAGAACGAGTTGGCGCCCGCGATCGCGATGGGGATGTACTGTCGCGGCGGGTTAGCATAAGTCTCCGACATTTTTATTGGAACGCACGATAGCGGTGATGACGATAGGCCAAATGAGACGCGGGACCTTGGCGAGCCACACCCCAATAACGCTGATGGACAAGCCCATCGAGTACACGTTGATGATATTGTTCGCGACGACGCTGAGCACGAGCAGCACCATGCAGAACTTGCCAAAGTTGCCCACGACGGGGACGAGCACCGCGCCGAGCAGCCCGCCGAGCTCGTCCGCCTCGTACGCCGCCGTCCACGCCGCGTTCGAGGGCGCCGCGCCGCCCGCGACGCACATGACCGCCGCGCCGAGCCACTGGATGAGCACGAGCGGGAAGATGAGGCCTGCCTGGGGGTCGAGTAACGTCAGCGGGGATGTAAGGGAGGGGGAGAGGAGGGGGGAACGCACGTAGGTCCAGGCAAACGTCTTCCACGCGGGCGTCTCGGCGGGCTGGTACACATTGTAGTCGCTCGCGAGCGACACCCAGCCGACCGCGAACCCGAAGATGACGCCCATGAACGAGAGCACGTTGGAGGCCTCTGCTTGACCGCTGCGAAGTGCATCAGTATGAAAGAGAGAAAGACGAGACGGAAGGCACGCACGTCCCCATCGGCACATTAACAAACTCCTTCGCGCCGCAGCCGAGCACGATGAAGAACGTGATCGCGGTCGGGATCCAGGACCACTTTTCGTAGATGTGCACGTATTTGTAGCCGAGCATGCCGAGGCAGAGGGTGATTATCTGCAGGGCGGGTTAGCTTGAGGCAACGGTGGGGTAAGGACGGGTAGAGGGGGGTGTGTATTGACGGAAGGAGGTGCACGAGCGGTGACCGTCCGGACTCTCATCCAGCTCCAAATCTGCGTCAGACTGCCCCTGCCCAACGCGGGATGGACCCATGGGTCTCATAAACCCAGCGTCGTCGGACCACCAGCAGCGTGAAAGCAGAAAGAGGGAGACAAGCAAGTATACGAGCGCGGAGACGAACGGCGGCCGCGGGCGGTGACCGCCCGGGCACTCATTCAGCCCCGCATCTCCGCCTCAGTCTCCGTGTCCGTTGGAGGAAGGACCCACACACACACCCTCCTCGACGCTCGCCCGACAACAAAACAAGAAGGAAAACAAGAAGGAACGCAAGAGGAAGGCAAGAAGCAAGAAGCGGAAGAAAAGACAAGACAAAGGAGAGAACGGTGCGAGTGCGCAGACCATCCTCCCGAGGTGCCTATGCGGGCGTGGACCGCTGACCCCCGGCCTCCATCCACCTCCGCATCTCCGTCTCCGTCTCCGTTAAAGCGGGATGGACCCACAGGCCCTCCACCTCCACCACCACTGGACGCACCCCACCTCGTCTCACCCCATCCGCATCCCCATCGCCATCTTCCTCGACACAAGGCGGAGCAACACAAGGCGGTAGAAGAGCAAGACACGAAAGACAAGAAGGAACGCAAGAGGAAGCGAAGGCCGAAATAGAAAGAGAAACGAGAGAAGAAAGGAGGAATACGCACAGCGACGATAACCACCCCCGCCGCGTCCGAGATGGTGTCGTTGGCGACGACGCGCAGGGTTTGGGCGGCTGCGATTGTGTTGATGGCGCTGCAAGACAAAAAAATGTTAGTGAGAGGTACGTTTTGGGGGAGGAGGAGAGGAGAGGAGGAGGAGGAGGAAGAAGATGAGCAGGGGAGGGCAGAACGAGGGGTCTCGACGACGGCAAGACCACGATGCAGTCAGCCTCGTCAACGTCGACCGGACAATGCACTGCGCGTTCCACGTCTACACACCCCGCGGCAACGACATCGACGTCGACGTGCCCTCAGTGCGACGAGCGGCGAGGGCATGAGAGCGCCGCGACGACGTTGAGACAGCACCCAATGTCCGACCATCCGCCAGCGTCGACATCCACGACGTCCTGGGACCACCGCTCCGCCATGTGCATCTCGCTGCACAGAAGCCTAGCGCCGAGAGGCACGTCGCCGCTCCACACACAAGCAGCATCCGGCTCAGGACGACGAGAGCGCTGCCCGGCAAGCCCGCAGCATCCGCGTCCGACAATGGCAGCACCCAGTGCTGGACGACCCGCCCACTCCCTCCCCTCCCCCTCCCCCCACCCCCTTCCAAAAAAAATCAAAAAAAAACCAAGTAAAGCCAGCACTCACCTCCACCCAACACACGCAACACAATTCAACAGCGCCACCACCTTGGCGCCGTGCCACCCCCACGAGAAGCGCGCGCTGGTCATCTGGCGCAGGCCGAGCTTGGGGCCGAAGGTCGCCCTAACGAACGCAGTGAGTTAGCTAGAATTCATTTCGTATGACGAACGAAGTAAACTTCGCATTTTTTTTTTATTGAGGAGGGAGGACATACATGTAAGCGGGGAGGACGCAGGTGGCGACGTTGGTGAAGAAGATGGTGAGCATGCTGTCGCCGAGGCCTGGGTGGGGGTGGATTAGTTTCAGCTACGCGTCGGAGGACGCCGCGCAGCGACAGGATGAAGGTGGGTGCGAATACAGCCAATAACGAGCAAGTGGGAAGGCCGCCGGAGCACGACGGACAAGCAGAACGAGAACGAGTCCCGGTGGGGCACGAGCACCCGCGATCCCCCAAACCCTCGAGGAGCACAAGAGAACGCCACAGGGGACGGCGGGCAGGAACAGGAGGACGCCGTCCACCGCGCGCGGGCAGCGACGAATGAGGACCCACGGACGCCCCTACAACGGCGCGGATTCCCGGTCCAGCATATGTGACTGCGACGCCCAAGCAAGCATCGCGTAGAATGAATCATACGCAGACGCAGCGACGAAAGAGGACATCCACACATATACACCCCTCGCCAAAGAAAGGACGGCGCACGTTCCGCCCCGGGAGCAGATACACAGACATGACTGACGCCCCCCAAACCCAAACATCCACCGACCCCATCCCAGGGCGCACGGCGGAGCCATACACACTCCCAAGCCCCGAGAGCAAGGTACGGCGGCGGCGCATGGCCCCGTTGAGGGACTCCCAAGCAAGGGCTGCGCAGAACGAGTGCTCGTACGCAGAGCCCAGCACTCCACCGAACCGGCCTCGGCGCAGGACCCGATAGTCGCGGGGAGTACGAAAGCACGCACTCCGCAAAGGCTGCGGAGGAAGCCGTCGCGAGGAGGACGAGCCCCGGTAGGACGGCTTCCGCGAGAAGAAAAGACAAAAACCCGCAGAAAAACCCGCAGGAAAGAACAAAAACAAAGCAGAAAAAGGCACGCACCCAAAAAGAAAATCCCAGGCCCCAAGATCCCGATGCCGAAGGTGGAGAGGACGCAGTTGGCGGCGAGCCAGCTGGGGGGTGGGTCAGTATTCGTTCATCCGGTAATCCATTTCCATGAGAGGAAGAGGAGGGCAAGGCGGAGGAGGAGAGGAGGAAAGAGAGCAAGGAGCAGACGGAGGTGAGAGCGCCCACAGGGACCCACGGGGCACATACGCGCGCGGTCGACTGCCGAACGAGCAGGACACGACGTCGCCGATATCGCTGCGTAGGACGGCAGCGTATCCGAGACACCATACACCACCCCCAGCAGCCGCAGACACCGCGCCGCCCCGTTCTCGACGCCAAGAGCAGTACCCGCACCAAAAATGCTGCACCCCCACGGAACGCACCCTGCGTCTGCGTCTGTGTCGGACGGCACCTGTATCCACCCGCCGCCGCCGACACAACGCAGCAGGACGTCGCCGA
Organism: Mycena filopes; assembly: GCA_029281495.1. Lineage (NCBI taxonomy): Eukaryota > Fungi > Basidiomycota > Agaricomycetes > Agaricales > Mycenaceae > Mycena > Mycena filopes. The sequence goes on along the minus strand of JARIHR010000020.1, from coordinate 1,275,334 downwards.
CATGGGTCCATTCAGCACGGCGCGCGCACCCCCTACCGCCGTACCGCTACTCCCCACCGCAGCAGGCAGAAGGAGAGACAGACGGGCCACACGCACCCATCAGGAGCTCGCACCGCGGCACGCATCGACACACGCAGCCGCTCGCACACATCCGCCACCGCCTCGAGGTCCTCGTCGCGGCTACCGTCCCCAGCATCCCCCTCGATAAGGACTCAGTGCTCCGCGACACGTCCGGAGCTCGCACCCGCCAGACAGCAGCACCCGCATCCGACGCACAGAACGCGCGGGTAGCGGACGTGCTGCAAGCACCATCCGCCGCACTGCGCGTACCGGCCACTAACTGCGCGCTCCCCGCACCCACACGCCGCACGTTCTCGAGGTACTCGTCGCTGCACGACGCCCGCCTGTCCGCACACGACCTGCCCGTGGATCGCCGCCCGTCCGTCCACGCACCCGTCCGCACACTGCCGCGACCGCAGCCGCGACCGCATCGTACACACAGCACCAGGACGTTTGCGACGGACGCACCCACACCCGCCCATGTCACGCCCAGAAACCCCCGGGCCTACTCGCGCCCAAACGCAAAACTCAAACGACGGCGCCGCGGAAGAACCACCCAGAAATGGATACGCTGGTCTCCAAGCATCCCGCACAGTGAAGGAAGAGGAAGGACGCCCCGCACGAGAGAGTGAAGAACAGAGAAAACGCAGGGAGATAGAAAAGAGTAGAGTGCAGAAAAAAGACAAGAAAAAAGAGAAGGAAAACGCACATCCACAAATTCCCACTCGGCCTATCGGGGCGCGCGTCCTCGGGGACGCGTTGGATGCCGCGGGCTTCGATGCCGATCTTTAAAACATCGTCAGTAAAAGAGAAATAAGAGAGAGGGGGGAGAAAAGGAGAGGCAACACGCCAGCCCAGCAAACGCGCTCGCCGTCTCCAGAGAGGGAAGCACCGTCGCCGACGACACCCTCGTCCCAGACACAACGCGAAATGCAGGACGCGAGGAGGGTAAACGCGCCGTCCCCAAAACAGGAACGCCTTGCCGAAACAGGCAGAAACCAAAAGAGGAAGCCAACGGGAGGCGCGGAGTGTGGGGTGTGCTCCCATTATGCCCAGGCGTCCGCGATGGAGACGCCGAACGGCGCCAGGAACGCGCCGTCTCCGAAACAGGAAAGTCCTGGTTCCAGAACAGAACAGAAAAGTCCTCGTTCCAGAACAGAAACACCTGGCCAAAGTGGGCTGCCCAAAAGAGTACCACCAAAAGGAGGCAGCGGGACTTCGCGGGCACCAAATGACGACGGGGTATGCGGCGGCGAGCAAGCACGGGCAGGCACGGACAGACACGGAGAGACCGCGAACGCGCAGTCTCCAAAGTGGAAACCCCCCCCCCCCCAAAAGAGGAGGGCGCGAACGCCGTCCCGAAAGAAGAAGGCACCCATATGAGGGTACTGCGTCCCCAAAGAGGAAGGCGACGGCGCTCGCAGAACGCCGAATGCCAAACGCAGGAGGGAGCGCATGCCAGCGGGGGGAACTCGGTGGGTAAACGCGCTGTTTCCGAACAAGGAAAGTCCTCGTTTCAGAACAGGACGGCGCAGCGGGGCGGGCAGACACGGAGAGACCGTGAAGACCCCATGGTCCCAAACTGGAAATACGCCGAAAGTGGGAACGGCGAGCGACGCAAAACGCCGTCTCCACAATGAGGACGGCCCGCCAAAAGAGGAATACCTCTCTGGAATGCCTCTGGAAGCAAGCGCGGCCAGGCACGCCAGGGCGCAGCGGACGAACGAACGCGCCATCCCCAACCAAGGCCCGCATTGCCAAAGGAGGAAGCAAACGGCGTGCCCAAAGTGGGAACGCCTCCCAAAGACGAAAACAGGAAGGCGCGGCCAGGCACGGCCAAAGTGGAAACGGGGCGCGCCGCAAACCCAGCGCAGCCTAGCCTCGGGCGCGTCGAGCCCCGAGCGCCACAGACAGGAATTGGGCGGGGTGGAGTCCGAGCGCGCTAGACCGGATAGGGAACGATAGGGCATGGCGCCGACACCGTGAACCCAAGAAACCACCGGGCGAAGCAACGCCGGAGAAACGAACGAAGAGAGATAGCGAGGAACAGGAAGGAAGTAAGACTACACACCTTCCTCTCCAACGCCGCACTCAACGCCAAACTCCGCCCCCAAAACGACGTCGGGTCCACAGGCGCAGCCGCCTCGTCCGGGTCGAGGACGTTGAGCCCGTGTGCGCCGTCTGTTGTATCGTTCACATCTGCCGCAACGCCAACGATGTATCAGCGCTGCAGCCCTTCTGCAAGCAATAAGGTTTTTCGCGCACCGATATTCTCATTCTCCTTATCCACGCTCCTCAAATCCTCGTGCTTCTCGGGGTCGCTGATGCTGCTGCCTGACATCCTGGCTTGTGGCGGAATGCGAGGGGGGCGGTTCAAGTTGAGGAAGGAACCGCAAAGGACCGTAGGGCTCTTGTCTCGTCGGCGAAGACGAAGGGAGGACGAGAAGGGGATGAATAGAAATAACACGGGAGATCGACGGGAGATAGATACGGATTGTCGGCGGGCGGACTGCGTGCGAAGGTCGCGCCGTGGTTGCATGTGGCGTGGATAGATAGTCGTCAATCTTTCTTCCTATCTTCCCTCCCCAATCTTCCTTGAACCTTCCCAACCCCTTCTCACCCACCCCACCCATTCCCTTCCCTATTGAATCCACGAATCCCCGCAACAGCAACCACGAAGAGCAAGGAAATTGGAGAAGCAGGGAAGGGAAGGAGAGTGCAGCACGCGATACCACGGATACGAAAGAGGAAGGAACGGCGTTGCACATGGCAAGGGTGCACAGCCACACGTCATATCCGGATTTGGATCGGGGCGCGGCGCCGAGGGTCCGATGGTGGTGATCGTGTGCCTGCGCGTTAGTTCTAAGTTTATTCGTTTGTTCGTTGGGGATGGTGGACGCCGGGGCGAGCGAGGAGGGATGGGTGGGTGTAGGTGATGGTATGAGCTGAGAACGACGCGCTTGATAGGCCGGCCGTTGTGAGGATAAGCGAAACGGCGGTCGCGACGACGGTGATCGCGACGACGCGTCGCGTGCGCCGTATGGAGATTGTCGTCGCGTCGTACGCGTCAATCAAGCAAGCCGCGCCTTTTGCGTGCCTCCTCGCGCGTACGCGATAACGTGCGATAGAGGGCGTTGATAGCGACGGCGGCCGGCGGCATCTCATCTTTGTCCCTGAGCAACATGGCAACTTCTCACCAGGCCCGCATCCAATGCAGCTCATACCCATTTCGAGTGCCTTTCCACGCATGCTTATTGCTTAATATGCGTTGAACCTTCAACCTTCCACCGCGTCTGATTTTCTGACGCATCTCTGTGTTCTTCTTCTGTGGGCGCCTTCTCCGCCAACATCAACCTTCTCCATCTTCTCGAAATCAGACATACTGTATACGGTATGCGGGGTAGCGCGGGGACTCGGCTCTCTGCACGCTGTAAATTTAGCATTATGTATTCTACTGTGGAACTCATAATTTTGGGGCAGACCTGAGCACGCGGTGTGCATCCCCACCTCTCGGTCTCGCCTGTGTGCAATATAAGTGGAATCCCCCGTTCGACTCGGGGTCAGGTCATAATATCCCCTCCCTTGCATTTTTTTTTGATTCGGCGGAAGTTTGTTGCTCACCTGTCCAGGAAATGGGAGGAGAGGAAGGAGACCTGAGCACGCGGTGTGCATCCACACGTAGTAACTCCTTGTCAGCCGTGTATAGGTGGAAGGTCCCGTTCGACTCGGGGTCAGGTTATAATCTCGACTTGCCGAAACCTTTTTATCAAGTAGGCCAGCAGTTTAATGTCAGCTATCCAGGGAATGGAAGGGATGAGGGAAGACCTGAGCACGCTTACTGGGATTGGTATGTGAAGAATATAAGCAGAAGGTCCTCGTTCGACTCGGGGTCAGGTCATAAAAAGTTTCTCCCCGTATTTTTTTTACTCTGCACAAATTTAATCTCAGCTAGAAGGAATTCAAAGTAGATGAGCTAAGGACCTGAGCATGCGGCCAGCATCCACATCATTTCGCAATCCCGTCATGGTTGCATGTGGAAACCCTGTTCGACTCGGGATCAGGTCATCATATCTCTGTAAAAGGTCTTTTTCATTGGGTAGACCAGAATTCTCTCACTCAGGGAGGAACTGGGATGAGTGAATAAAGACCTGACCATACAGTCTGACCTCTTCCGAGAGTGATTACAAGTGGAAGGTCCCCGTTCGACTCGGGGTCTCATCACAGGATCCCCTATCTTTTTTTCCTATTGTTGCTTTGAAAATCTTTGCTACTCTCCAGTCAGGAATTGGGGTGGGTAAGGGGAGGCCTGAGCACGCAGTGTGCATCCCCACCTCCTGAACCAGAATGTATGAAGGATATAAGGGGAATCCCTGTTCGACTCAGGGTCAGGTCATCCCAGTCTCCCTCTCCTTTTTTTATTGGGTAGACCAGAGTTTCACTCACCTAGCCAGAAATAAGAGGGGTGAAGAAACATCCCCACCTCTTAAGCATGAGTAGTTAAAAAGTTGAGTGGAATCCCCTGTTCGACTTGGGGTCAGGTCATTACCATTCTTCCGTCTCTTTTTCTTTTTTCTTTCGGCCCTGTGGAAGTTTGCTGCTCCCTAGTCAGGGATTGGGAGGGCAAAAGGAGACCTGAGCACAAGGTGTGGGTGTGCATCCACCCCTCTTGATACAAAGTGTGTGAAGGATACAAGTGAAGACCCTGTTCGACTCGGGGTCAGGTCATCACCATTCTGTCCCATCCTTTTATTTTGGTTCTGTGAAATTTTGCTGCCCCTATACAGGAATTGGAAGGGGTAAGGGAAGACCTGAGCACGTGGTGTGCATCCACGCCAACTAGTAGTCTCGTACCCGACGTTATAGGGCAGCCGTTCGCTCCGCTCCCGGGCAGAAATCCAATCGGGGATGTCGAGATGTTGACGAGGTGAAATAATGATGAAATGTGACCGCGGAGAACTGCCCTATAACGTCTGGTGCAACTCGTATGGTAACCGTTGGACTGAGAGATATTGGTCAGTTCTTGCCCGATTAACGTGTTTCAACATGTATTCGGACTCTGCTATGTCTCCTCTTCCCTCCGGTCCACACATCAGGAGGGATTTAAATGTGTATGAATTAATATTTGGGTGTTGATCAGAGGTTCTTGTAGGGTGAATGGAGAGGCACAACAAGCTTTATCGGACCCACGGAACGTCTCCATCCTCTTGTATGGAATCCCCAATGTGATCAAGGGCCAACCATAATTTTCCTAGCCCAGGAGGGGGCCGGAATTCATAATTCTGGTGAAGTCAACAAAATGTGTACTTCTTCAGAAGTCAGTTTCCGACGTGTTTTTCTCGCGTTTGTTGGACTCGGCATGTTGAGAAACCTTATCGGCGTGGACTGCGAATAACAAAGGCCCGGAGTGGGCAAGAACCTTGAGAATTGAGCGATTTTGTGGGCTGTGACAATCATGACCGATTGGAGCAGTACAACGGTTACGGTTCGAGTTGCACCAGATCTTCGGGTGAAGGTTCCGTGTCTCTTTTGCATCATTTCTCTGCCTGATGGCGTCCCAAAACGGAACCACACCCGAAAGATCTGGAACCGAGATTAGCCAACTAGCCATTCTACCATGAATACTAGTGGAAGTTCCTGTTCAAATCGGTGTCAGGTCATCCCCACCTAGGGCTGTTGGCCGACCCGTTGACGGGCACGGCCGTCGTTTCGACGGGGGTAGAACGGGTGGATCCGTCCCGTAACCGCGCTGTCGCCAATTTTCCAAGGGTCCTCACGGCGCGGAACGGGTGACGGGACGGCCGTAACGGGCAACACGACGGTGTCGGCGGTCGATTTTTTTTCTGCCTCTACTTGATGCTCTCCCTCTGTTTAGTGTAGCGGGAGGATGTAGCAGGCCTGGTTTGAGTCTCTGAGAATTGCGGGAAGGCCGAGTAAAACTCATTTCACTCAAGTTGAACCGTGGGAACATAATATAAAATTCGCACAAATGTGATATTTTTACGGAAAACATGGCCCTGCCGACTACATGTCCCCAAGAATCTCCTTCACAGCAGTCCGGGCGAGACGGAGACGCTGTTTCACCATCATGAGAGTCCGGATGGTATCGGGCTTCAAACTCGCGCGGCGAAGAGAGATGGTGTCACGTCCCCCTGAGAAGATGCGCTCGACGGCGACAGCGGAGCCTGGATAAATCGTTAGTGAGGCATGAATACAGCTGAGATTGAACGCACCAGGGATGGAAAAAATGTCGCGGGCAAGGCGGTAAAGGTTTGGGAACTGGGCCTTACGCGCAAACCACCATTGGACGGGATCACAAGTCTTGAAGTCCTCGCGGGAAAGTAGAAAGTAGTCGCGGAGCTCGTCGCGGGCCTCGCGGCGCTGTACCCGATATCGCTTGGTGAAATCTTTCTCTGGAGAGGCGAACATCTGTGAGCTGGAAGTGCGAACAATCGGTGCAGTGGGAGGGGATGGAGTTTTCTCAGCGTAGTAGCGACGAAAATGGAGTTCGAGTTTCGACTTCGATTCCTCCAAGGCAAGGAAAAGGTCTTCATCGTCGTCAAAGTCTGACTTCATTCCCTCGTAGGAGATGCGGGGATCAAGAACTGTGCGAGGAATGAGAACAGAAACAAGTCAAGATGAAAGCACGTACGAGCGGACCACGTGTAATAGGGTGAGTCGTCCGACTTGTAGTAGTAATCACTGAGCTTGCGGTGTGCCTCGAGGAGACCATTGCGCAGAACAGACGGAGTGCTAAGAGGGAGCTCGCGCAGAGACATACGGAGATCTTCCTGAAGACCACGGAATATGGTGTGCGTGTGGGAGAGGACCGGCTGCTTCGTCGTCGACATCAGACTGGTGGCTGAACGAAATGATTTCAACCACCCAGCGACCAGAATGATCGCGTCCCAGTCCGCGTCGCCCAGCTCAAGATGGCGCATGTCGCGATGCTTTCCCACGAAGTCGTCGATGATCTTGCGGTAGACAATCGCGCGGCCTGGAGGACAAGAAGTTCTCAATGATAAGTAAATTAAACAGTTTAATTTAAACAGACTGACGAAGCATCTGATGAGTAGACGACCAGCGAGTCTTGACATCCAGGATCAACATTAACGGATTCTTTCCCAGCGAGCCATCGGCGAACGCCTCGTTGGTACGGACTTCATGGAGCCAAGCCTGGCGGCGCTGGGGGTTGGCCCGGATGACGCGGACAATGCGGCGAAGCTATGGAGTAAGTTAGACTCATCGTAATTACCAGTTAACAGCGACGCCACGGACCTTGTTGACTGCGCGCAGGCGTTCGACCCCGTCGGAGGCCTCCTCGTCATCCTCTTCATCCTCAAACTGCGCGTCATCGTCTTGGGCCGAGCGCGGGAGGGGCGCGGAGACAGTGTCTTGGTACGCACCCGCACGGCCCTCGGCTTTTTTGCGGTTTGACTTGCTGATGACGCCGATCGATTCGAGCAGCTAATGCAACAATTGTTCAATATGCAAGATAGGTCTAAACATTCTAATCTACCTTGAGGGCAGCCAGATGCACCGTGTGGGGCATGCAGCGGATGCGCGCCGCCTCCGCATCGAATTCAATGTCTCTCACGGCGCATTTCTCCTTGAAATGTTCAACCAACGTGTCGTTGTTGGAGGCGTTGTCCACGACGAAGGACAGGACCTAAGTAAGAAGCGACGTCAAGAAACAATAAAATCCAAAAACAACCAAGACTCACCTTTCCCTCAAGTCCGTACAGTTCCACGGTCTTCCAGACAGCGTCTGCCATATTCTCGCCCGAGTGTTCGCCAACTAGCTCTTGAAAATCGATGAGTAGCTCCTCTGACTAGTAGTTAGACGCCGGTGTTCAAGGTAAAGTACGAGAACGCACCGAGATTTCCGTCGTTGGTTACGTAGTGAGCGACGAGGGCGAGGAAGGGATGCTGGTTGCTTGAGGTCCAGGCATCGAGCGAGATGCTGACCTTGGAGTCGAGCTCCTGGGATATAATCAGGATAGTATAACAGATCCAAGATGCAGGACGCACGGCAAACATTTTACGGGTACCCTCGACCGTGTCTTCCCCCATCTTCATGATCCTGGATCGGATGGCGCTGCGCCCGGGGAGTTTGAAGTTGAGAGTGGACCCGTGGTGCGTGTATTCCATAAGGCAAATGAACTCAGGCTTCTCCACCTCGTCGAAGGGCTGGTCGCACGCAACCATCCATTCAGCGAGGAGCGTGTTGAATGTGGCTTGATCAAAGTCACCCTGCAGAAATAATCAGCGCGAGCGGACGGATATCAAGATGGTGAGCACATACCTGCAGTTTCTTGGCCTGCTGCTCAAGCCCCTTGATGATACTCGACGTCGCTTTCTCCGCCTTCCCGAGATACTCCTTCGCCGCATCACCGTCGATGGGAATCGTGCCCTGGGCAAGTTGAATTTGTTCCTCGGTGGGCGGCTGCGCCTGCGTGTGAAGCGCAGTGTACAAACAGTGCATGACGGGGAAGTGGGTCTTGAGGTGGCGAATGAGCTCTGGATTCGTGTTTGTTAGTACAATGCTGGTGGAATCAACAAAATCACTAACTGGTGAGATTGGAGCGAGCGGCCCTTCCAATGGTGATGATCTGGTGATTTCCGTGGAAGCACTTGTAGTGCTTGTCGCCTGGAGCACCCGCATGACCGCCCGCGTTCTTGGAGACGACCTCGAAAAAAAGATAGATGGGATTCTTGGTCTACGAGAACTCGTTATTTGTCGTGAACATGTGATGAAGAATAGAGACATACCACGGCAGGCTTGACCGGAAGATCGTCCTCGTCCTCGACCTCCTCGACGGTGGCCGACTTGTTCTTCTTTGGGGCCGGAGCGGCGCTCGAGTCCGAGGTCTGCTTGCGCTTCCCAGCGGACGTAGTCTTCGCGCGAGTCTGCGTCTTGGAGCTCGCGGCTTTCGAGCGGCCGGGGATGGTTTTCGAAGGAAGGAGCGAGGCGAGCTGCATTGAATACATGAGTAAGGGCACAAGAATGATAGATATGCATTCACCTCGTCGTTGTCAATGTCCATCTCGTCGTTGCTGGCCTCCGAGTCGGACGGTTCAATGAGCTCAGGCATCGACTCGTAGTCCTCATCCTCCTCATCGCTGACGGACTCGGGGACTTTCTTGACACGCGGAGCGGGGGCACGGGCGCGTTTGGGCTTCGAAACGGGGGCATTGCCGTTGTCGTCGGCCTTTTCAGCAGCAAGGGATTTGGTGAGTTTGTCGGTGTCTCTCTTGCGGCTGCCACGGCGGGTGCCTAAGACGGTTGAGACGCGAGAGTACGAGCGCGATGGAGGAGAACAGAGGCACTCACCTGTGCTGGGCTTTGTGACGGGCGTCGCATCGGCCTCGGACTCGTAGAAGTCGAGCTCGGAGGCGTCCTTGAGGTTGCCGTTGGCGTCGCGGGCAGTTTCCTCGGACATTGGAGGGAATGAAGCAGAGAAAGCTGGGGAAAAACTGCGTGTACCCAGTACCTTTTATACTCCAACCTCGGTTCCAGTTCCGCCAGAGGGTCAGCAAAAATTAGTGAGTCGCCCGATACTGGGCGGGCAAAGTACAAAGCAACGCAGCATCAGGGTGGAGCGGGACTGCGGGAGAGCACATGAAGAGTGGTGGAATATTGATAAGTCACGTACTCGGCAGCCGAAGGGGCGCGCAATTGGCTCTTGGGGGAGAGCTCTGGTTGATATTTCAAGTAACAGCCTCATATTGACTTCATCTTGGTACATTCAACGCGTCGGGGAGCCTGGAGAACGCGGTGGCGGCAAGAGAGGTGGTGGTCGAGTGTTAAGATGTAAATGGCCGTGATGATCACCGACTCGGACATCTCCGAGTGTTGAATATATTTTGGCAGCATCCGTTAACCCGACTATACCCGACGACGGCCGTAGTTTTGACGGCCGTCACCTCAGAAAACCGTCCCGTCACCGTGCCGTCGAGAAACTGGCCCAGAGTCTCACGGAACGGGTCGGGTACCCGTCGTACGGGACCCGTACAACCGACGCGACGGGCGCGGTCAACAGCCCTATCCCCACCTGCCAACCTTTTCTTTTTTCGACTCACCAGGCATTTGAAGTCAGCTGGCAAGATTTGGGAAAGGTGAGGGAAGACCTGGGCACGGGGTGTGCATCCCCACCACTTACACAAGGGTGTGCGAAGTATGTAAGAGGAAGAATCCCCGTTTGACTCGGGGTCAGGTCATGGCGGATTCTTTCCAACATCTTTTTTTGACTTGCCAGAAATTTTGTCTAACCAAGGAAGGAATTGGGAGGGTGAAGGAAGGCCTGAGCATGCGGTGTGCATCCCACCTCCTAATATTGTGCGTAGGAATTCCAAGGGAAGCCCTGTTCGACTCGGGGTCAGGTCATGACCAACTCTCCACCCTTTTTTCTAAATTCTGGGTAGGCCAATCTCACTTAGCCAAGTATTGGGAAAGCCAAAAGGAGACCTGAGCATGTGGTATGCATCCACACATCTTACTGTAGGACTGATGTCGAGAATACAAGTGGAAAGCCCCGTTCGACTCGGGGTCAGGTCTTTCGCCTAAACCGAATCTCTTTTTTTGGCTTGCCAGAAATTCAATCTCAGCTATTCAGGAATTGGGAGGGGGGGAAGGAAGACCTGAGCACACAGCGTGCATCCACTCCTCTTAGTCAGGCCTCCAGAGAATATAAGTGGAAGAAGCCTTGTTCAACTCGGGGTCAGGTCATACCCACTTCCATGCCGCTTTGGTTTTTTTGTTGTGTTAGCTTGAATTTCGTTACTTGCTGGCTAGGATTGGGAGCCTAGAAAGAGACCTGGGCACATGGCGTGCATCCACACCAATTAGCCCCTTCATTCTTTCGTAAATACAAGTGGAATCCCCCGTTCGGCTCGGGGTCAGGTCATAGCTCGATTTCTTCTGACTGTTTTTTAGGGTTGGCTTGAAATTTTGTCTAACCAAGAGAGGAATTGCAAGGAGAGGAACTAAGACCTGAGCATGCGGTGTGCATCCACTCCCATTGATCGTCTTGCTTTGAGGAATCATTGTAAGTGGAAGCCCTGTTCGACTCGGGGTCAGGTTATAATCTCGACTCGCCAATTCTTCTTTTTTGCCCAGCCAGAAAGTTTAGCTCAGCTAGCCAGTGACTGGGATGAGATGAGCCAAAGGAGACCTGAGCACGCGGTGTGCATCCACACCTATTAAGTAGTATGTAATAGGTGGAAGTGGAAGGTCCTTGTTCGACTCAGGGTCAGGTCATAAAAACTGTGTCTGTCGCAGCATTTTGTCCCTCCCACGACTGTAGCATACATGCAGGGCTTCATATATGTAGGTTCAGTACCCGCTTGTTCCTCATTGGGACTGCTGTGGTTAATACCATCCTCCTCCTCCTTCTCCTGTCTAAATTCTTGTTTGGGGGCCTGCCAGAACTTGACTCTCACCTATTAAGAAGCTGGGAGGAGTGAACTAAGACCTGAGCATGTGGTGTGTATCCACCTCTCTTGTCGAAGTGGACGTGCGTGTAAGTGGAAGCCCTGTTCGACTCGGGGTCAGGTCATCCCCCGCTTGCCAACCGTTTTTATTTGACTCACCAGAAATTCAATCCCACCTAGGCAGGTTTGGGAAGGGTAAGGGAAGACCTAAGCACGCGGTGTGCATCCACACTCATTTCGGTGCTCTCTTGGAATACTTAAGGAAGAAGCCCTGTTCGATTCAGGGCCAGGTCATAATTCACTTCCTACACTGTTTTATTTTGGTTGTGTTGAACCAATTTGCTCTTAGCTAGCAAGGAAATTGGGAAGGGTAAGGGAAGACCTGAGCACGGGGTGTGCATCCACTCCTCTTAATCGGTCCGTCCCTGTGTGATTTGGGGTCAGGTTATACTCAGTTCTCTCTCCACACCCTTTTTTTTTTGGCTTGCCAGAAATTTTGTCTAGCCAAGAGAGGAATTGAGAGGGGTAGAAAGGGACCTGAGCGCACAGTGTGCATCCACCCCCATTGACTGTCTTGCTTTGAGGAATCACTGTAAGTGGAAGCCCCGTTCGACTCGGGGTCAGGTCATAGTCTGATCCTTCCTGATTTTTTTTGGCCTCTCCAACAAAATTTCGTCTCACCTAGCCAGCAAATGGGAGAAAGGAAGGAAGGACATGAGCACACAGTGTGCATCCACACCAACTCCCCATTCTACCATGAATACTAGTGGAATCCCCCGTTCGACTCGGGTCAGGTCATAGCTCCGAGTCTATCCAAACTTTTTCACCTTTTTTACCTTTCCAAAGGTTTTGTCTAACCGAGAAAGGAAAAGAGAATGGTGAATGAAGACCTGAGCACAGGGGGTGCATCCACATTACTTAGCAATATACTGTTGCGGTTACAAGTGGAGGTCCTCGTTCGAGCCGGGGTCAAGTCATATTTTCCTCTTCTCTTTCTTTTTCTTAGTGTTAGCTTGAATTCTGTTGCTCACCTATCTAGGAGCAGCAGACCTAAGCACACTGCGTGCATCCACATCCCGTTTCTGCCTTTCGGAATGTAAGTGAAGTCCTCGTTCGACTCGGGGTCAGGTTACGAGTCCTAAAATCTATTTTAGATCTCGTTCTTGTTAGCCGATTGTCCGCGAACTTTTAACGTCGATTCAGTATGCGTGACTTCGACTTTGTTTATATTATGTTTCGAAGTTGTTTGTCCCCGTGACTTGCCCTACCTGGCTTTTTTCGTGGTCGATTTCTGGCTTCGCCTTTGTGGTCTCTTGTTTGCTCTAAGGGCTTCTGGCATATCCTCTTCCTCCTTTTCTTGTCCTCTTCACAGGCCGCTGCTCTAAGGATATATACAGATATATACACTCTCATATCTTACGGAAATTTCGCAGTTTTTCCGGAAATTTCGCCTGAAGTTCTCTGCCTTGAGAACATTTCCTGGGCAACGTGCGCGTCAGGTCAAGGTTGTCTCGAAGATGGGCGGGGAAAGAGAACCTGCTACGTGTTTGCGCCGTTGGTTTTTTCTCGTTTTGGTCGATCACGCGGTGGCGGCAGGAGCTCCTCGCCGTTCAATGCCTTGTCCTTATCCATCCCCTTGCCGCTTGCGCGCAACGACATCGGCGCGCCTCAAGGCACTTCGGACTTGATGCTGACTCGGGACATTGCAGGTGGCTTGTCGACTTCCCTTTGCCCTCCTCTTACTCGCGACACAACACAATCACTTGATTTGCTCCTTCTCCCTTCCCTCCTTCGCCACGGACCGACACTCCTCCTCCTGTGCTTCGTGCTTGCCCATCTTGCGCGCCAGCTCTTCTAATACCTCAGGCTCTGCGGTACTTTTGGGTTCCACCTTCTCGGCTTCCATTCGTCTTGTAACCGCTTGCCTCCCAAACGGCGTCTTCGGGCTCAAGCTGCAATGTCTTCAACCGATTTCTATTCGGTGACGGCCTCACTTGTGCGTTGTTCAATTGTGGACAGGCACCGCTCCGCCCTCATCTACCGTTGTATGGTGAGGACGCGGGCGATGCGATGATGTGTGGTGCGCTGCCCCTCTCTGCGGCCAAATATCTTCTCAACTTGCCTTCTTTCCCCACAGAATCCCTGCGACAGAGATCACGTCTCCGTACAAGGTCAATTATCTTGGTCGGTTCGTTCATTTCTTCTGCATAGATCATCTAGGGGTGACTTAACCATTGACTAGGACCAGCTCGATCCAACACGCACCATCCCGTTTCAATTTTCGCAAATCGCGTGTGTATCTCGTTTCACCCCGTTTACTTTGCGCTCACGGCAGTGTTTACGCCTAAAGCGATCTGTAACGTTCGAATTGTGCTCCAGCTATCTATTCACTAACTTGCTGACCTCCAGCTGCAAACTTTCCTCCTCAAACCACTTCAAGTAGAATGGTACGCCCACAACTTCACCTCACTGACTTCCATCTGCGTGTCTTTAGCTCTCAAACCAAGTCAGTGTCGATTTACTCACATGTGACCGTTTGCTCATAGCCCTATCTCTCAAGATCTCTCATGGGGGCCAGTGTAGTTTGATTTTTGGTGTCCTATAGCTTTGCCTTGTATCCTCCTTACATCTGTACTCCTCCACAATCCACATCTCACAATGAATTCATCCTTGGCTTGATACTTGTGTGACTTGAATACTGTAAGCTATTGAGGTACCCAAGCCCTGCGAGCTTGGAACAACGATATTTGCTGGGGAATATCTGGACGGCTTGGTTGGGCCTTGGTGATGGCAAACACCGCCCCCGGGGGTAATATAGGACTCGTACCGCCATTTATTGGCCTAAAGAACACGTCATAGTTGGTTCCTCTAAAACCTTTCTTTTCGGTTTGACTCTTCGAGATTTAATCTCACCTGGCCAGGAAATGAGATGAGGGAGAAAGAAGAGCTGAGCACGCGGCATGCATCCACGCCAACTAAAACGTGCCTTGGTAGCAAGTGGAAGAAGCCCTGTTCAACTCGGGGTCAGGTCATATTTCTCCCCTCTCTCTTTTTCTTCAAATTAGTGTTGGCGTGAACTTCTGGCTCTCATCTAGCAAGGAAATGAGAAGGGTAAGAGAAGACCTGAGCATGTGGTGTGCACCCACTCCTCTTAATCTAGTTATACATGATACATGTGGAGTCCCTGTTCGACTCGGGGTCAGGTCATCTTGAACTTGTTCCATTCTTTTTCTGAGCTCAGCGGAAATTTTGTCTAGCTAAGAGAGGAATTGAGAGAGGGAAGGAAGACATGAGCACGCGGTGTGCATCCACACCCAATAAGATGGTGAAGACATCTAAGTGGAGTCCCTGTTCGACTCGGGGTCAGGTCATAGTCTGGTTGCCACATCGTTCTTTAATGAGTAAGTAGGCTTGGTTCTGTTGCTCACCTAGCCAAGGGTCGGGATGAGTGAACTAAGACCTGAGCACGCGGCGTGCATCCACACCTACTAGGTGGTGAATAAAGAATATATGAGTGGAGGTCCCTGTTCGACTCGGGGTCAGGTCATAACTTGATCCTCTCTCTCTTTTTCTTCAAATTAGTGTTGGCTTGATTCTGCTGCTCACCTAGCAGGAAGCCAAGAAACTGCAAGGGTGAAGAAAGACCTGAGCACACGGTGTGCATCCACACCCATTTCGGTATTCCCTTGGTGTAAGGGGAAAGTCTTCGTTCGACTCGGGGTCAGGTTATACGAACTCCTTTAAAATCCTTTTTTTGACTTGCCGGAAATTCAATCTCACCTAGCCAGGAATTAGGATGAGTAAGGAAGATCTGAGCATATGGGATGCTATTTCGGAGCTGCTCTAGAAATTCAAGTGGAGACCCCGTTTGACTCGGGGTCAGGGCATTCCCAATTGGTTTCCCCTTTTTGTAATCTCTCAGCTAGCCTTGAGCTAGCCAGACACGGGAGGTGTGGAAGTAGACCTGAGCATGCGGTGTGCATCCATGCCAACTAAGCTGGTGCCTTAGTGCCTACAAGTGGAAGGTCCCTGTTCAATTCGGGGTCAGGTCTTAGGTCATGAGCCACATTTCCTTCATGTTTTCTCTTAATCCGCTGCATTGTTTTTTCCCAGCTAGTCAGCAAATGGCCCATTCTTCAATTCCGTCATGGTTGCAAGTGGAAGCCCTGTTCAATTCGGGGGATGGTCATCCCCCACCCGCCAACTCTTTCTATCTTGGTTCTGTGGAAGTTTGAGCTCACCTAGCAAGAAATGAGATGAGTAGAAAGGAAGACCTGAGCACGTGGTCCACACCATTAAATAGATAGTTTATCATGGTAATAGAAGTGAAAAGCCCGTTCGACTCGGGGTCAGGTCATAATTGGTCTTCTGCTCGTACTCTTTTTTTATCAAAAATTTTGTCTAACCTAGCAAGAAACTGGGTGGGAGAAAGGGGGACCCGAGCATGCAGTGTGCATCTACTCCTCTTAATATGTTTCCGTTATGGCGTGATTACAACTTGTGGAATCCCCCGTTCGACTCGGGGTCAGGTCATACCTTGACTTGTCAAACTTTTTTCTTCTAATCAATTTGCTCTTAGCTATCCAGGAAATGGGATGAAGGAAGGAAGACCTGAGCACACGGTGTGCATCCCCATCTCTTGGACCAAAAGATGTGAAGGATATAAGGGGAAGGTCCTGTTCAACTCGGGGTCAGGTCATATCTCGACTAATTTTGAGGGGGGGCAGTTGACGAGCTGCAGGCAAGTTTCATTAGCTGCTCCCCCAGTAACATCTGATCCACCGCGTATGCAGACCGCTTTGTCCACGCGGACTGAACCCGATCTTCGACTGGGCATGGAGGTCATCCTGCCGACATACACATCTCCTGACTTGTCAATCAGGATGATTGAACATCCTCCCCACAGTGGCACTATGCGACATTGATAACTCGCCGCCGTCACTCATCCTGCGCTCGCCGTACCTCTCCTCAGCTTCACGGGCTGACATTTCCCTCATCTCTCAGCTCCGCACCGACTTCTCTGCACTTAACGCACATCGCTTCAGGTGCCGCCTAGCCCCGTCGCCTGCGTGTGATGCATGTGGTGCCGCATTCGAAACCCGCGCCCACTTTCTCCTACACTGTCCTGCCTGGGAACATCTTCGCCCCGCCCTTCAACGTGTATCTTATGGTGCTGGTCTTCTCGGCGCTGTCGACGTTCGATCCCTCCTGAATCATCCCAAGCTCCTCAAGGTTACCGCCCGGTTTATCACCGATACACATAGGTTTAGCTAAGTTACAGATTCTCTCTCCATTTCCATTTACATCCTCCATCCTGCGCAACACAACCCTGACTTCACTCCTCCCTCTGCCATGTTATACCACTGTGCTCCCGACCGTTTACTCACACCCTCTCATTTCCCCATTGTTTTCCATTTTATCTCTCTCTTTACCCTCTGCATAAATAAGCATCGCTCCACCCCCACCTAGATACTTACCTACAAACCCCCACCTACTTCGAGTAGAGTACCACCGCGTCGCCCCTGGGCCAGGTACGGCGTAAAGAAATAATGAATGAATGAATGAATGAATGAATGAAACCTTTTTCTTTTTATCGGACATGTAAAGACTTTGCTCTCAGCTAGCAAGAAACTGGGAAGGGTAAAGGAGACCTGAGCATGAGGTGTGCATCCCCACCTCCTAGGTCAGGGGTAGTGCTGGCGCCGAGTGAGTTGAGTCGAGCCGAGTGCAAACTCGATGACCAACTCGATCGCCCGAGTTTGACCGAGTTTGCACTCGAGTTGGGTCGAGTTGACGTTCCCACGGCCCCCAAAGCGACCAACCTCATAAATGCTGAGGGGTTGCCCCCCAGATCACACTCGGATAGGCCGGAGAACTTACCGAGAACATGCTTTACTCAAACCAGCCCTTTCGACGATTTTATTTCACTCAAAACACCCAACCAGGTGCCAATTTCAGGCTTAAAATCAAAGGCTGAGTGAAATGAAGCGCACTAAGAGGCGGAAAAATTATGGATAGAGGCTACATCCAATACATAATGGACAGGACACCTTCTGAAATTTTTGCGCGATTATACGGGGACAAGGTGGAGAGAATGGAGTGGCTCAACAGCCCTGAACCCAAATTGGAACCGATCACATTTTTCGGATTGTTCCAGTGATGATAATTTGGCGGAGGGATCACAACTCGACTGAACTCGTTCTCGATCGGGTGCCAACTCGACTCGCTCGGTGACATCGAGTTCCGCAACTCAATTTTCAAGTTGAGCCGAAACTCGAGTCTGACTCACTCGGTGGCAGCACTAGTCAGGGGTGTAAAAGATATAAGGGGAAGTCCCTGTTCGACTCGGGGTCAGGTCATTGGCTGAACTCTTTCCACTCTTTTTTTTACTCTGCACAAATTTAATCTTGGCTAGCAAGGAATTGGGACACATAAGGGAAGGGGAAGACCTGAGCACGCGGTGTGCATTCACACCTATTAAGTAGTATGTAATAGGTGGAAGTGGAGGTCCCCGTTCAACTCGGGGTCAGGTCATTAGCATTTCTTAGAATCTTTCTGCTCTTTCTTTTTTTCCTTGGCAGAAATGTTATCTGTCTTACCGAGAGAGGAAGTAAGGATGGTGAGGGAAAACCTGAGCATGTGGTGTGCATCCACACAGTCTTATTCCGTTGACTTGGTGTTTACAGTGGGAGGTTCCTGTTCGACTCGGGGTCAGGTCATAGCAATATCTGTCCGCACCTTTTTTTTATTGGGTGCACCAGAAAGTTGAGCTCACCTACTAGTAGCCAAAGATTGGGAGGGAGAAAGGAAGGACCTGAGCACACAGTGTGCATCCAGACCCACTAATCCTAGTTCCTTGTAAATACAAGTGGAAGCCCTGTTCGACTCGGGGTCAGGTCACCCACTTGCCAACCTTTTTTCTTGGTGTTAGCTTGGATTCTGTTGCTCACCTAGGAGGAATTGGAATGGTGAAGAGAGACCTGAGCACGCGGTGTGCATCCACACCTACTATGTGGTGAATAAAAAAAGATAAGAGTGGAAGTCCCCGTTCGACTCGGGGTCAGGTTATCATGAGTCTTTCCCACCTTTTTTTTTTTTTGGCGTGCCAGAAGTTTGAGCTCAGTTAGCCAGGAGATGAGAAGGGAAAGAAGACCTGAGCACACGGCGTGCATCCACTCCTCATGGTCTTGTGCGTAAGAATCTCAAGGGGAGTCTTGTTTGACTCGGGGTCAGGTCATACGAACTCTTTTAGAATCCTTTTTTTGGCTTGCCGAAATTGAATCTTGGCTGGCAAGAATCTGGAATATGGGTAAAGAGACCTGAGCATGTGGTGTGCATCTACTCCTCTTATACAACGGGGAAAAAATACATGTGGAATACCCATGTTTGACTCGGGGTCAATTTGTAGTCCTTCTCTCTATATTTTTTTCCAACTTGCCAGAAATTAAATCTCAGCTGGTGAAGACACTGGGAGGATTGAAGGAAGACCTGAGCACGCGGTGTGCATCCACACCCACTTGTCCCACTTCTTTGTTGATACAAGTGGAAAGCCCTGTTCGACTCGGGGTCAGGTCATAGCTGCTATCTCCTCTTTTTGTTACCATTACCTTCAAATTATGTTGCTCACCTACCAAGAAACGGGAAAGGAAGGAAAGACCTGAGCACGCGGTGTGCATCCATTCCTTATATGTTGTCTTGCTTGCGTTTACAAGTAGAAAGCCCCGTTCGACTCGGGGTCAGGTCATAGTCATATCCCTTCATAGTGTTCTTTTGCCTCTGCAAAATTCAATATCACCTACCAAGGAACTGGGAGAAGGAAGACCTGAGCACACGGTGGGCATCCACACTTCCTAGCGGATCATCCGTGGAATAGAAGTGGAAAGGCCGTTCGACTCGGGGTCAGGTCATAGTAATATCTTCCAATCTCTCTTTTTTCTTGGTGTGGGCTTGATTTTGTTGCTCACTGGTGAAGGATTGGGAGGAGGGAAGGAAGACCTGAGCATGCAGCGTGCATCCATTGCCCATTCTTCAATTCCGTCATGGTTGCAAGTGGAAGCTCCGTTCGACTCGGGGTCAGGTCATATCTCCCTGTGCTCTCTTTTCTCTCAGTATTGGCTTGAATTTTGTTGCTCACTTAGGAAGAAACTGGGAGGGAGGAAGGAAGACCTGAGCATGTGGTATGCATCCACATCTAGTGAGCGTGAGCCGTGAAGAGGTACAAGTACAAGTGGAAGATCCCTGTTCGACTCAGGATCAGGTCATTATCAATTCTTCTCCTCATTTTATTATTATTATTGGGTAGGCTTAAAATAAATTTGCTCTTAGCTAGCCAGGAATTGGGAGGATGGAAGGAAGTAGGGATCCCCACCGTAACCGTACGCCGCCATATACGGTACGGCTTTACGGTTAACCCGTATCGTACCGTAAGGGCTGCTCCGCGGATGGCGAATTTACGGTTTCATTACGGGCTGGATTCAACTCGACGAGGAAGGGCAGTGAGGGATGTCTGCGTGTTCCAGTGGGTGGAAGGATGTAAAGTCAGTCATTTTACACTTCATTTGAACTTACCTGACCTTAGTTGACTCTTGCTGGACACCGTTTATTAGCCGTATAAACGGTCCGTAACCGTATACGCACCCGTGACTGTACCGTACCGTATGGCTCCAAATCGGTCTATTTTACGGCCGTATTTTATACGGCCGTAACCGTATATGGTACGGTGGGGATCCCTAGAAGGAAGACCCGAGCACACGGCGTGCATCCTCACCATCTTGAATGCAGTTACCTGCCAGATATCAGTGGAAGCCCCGTTCGACTCGGGGTCAGGTCATGATGTCTTATGTCTTCAAGAAGCCTTTTTCCTCAGTATTGGCTTGATTTTGTTGCTCAACTAGCCAAAAATTTGCATAGGGGAGGACCTGAGCACAAGGTGTGCATCCACACCTATTGATTTGCCATTTCCGTTGTTGTTACAATTGGAAGGAAGACCTGGGCATATGTTGTGCATCCACACATATTGATTTGTTGCCATCTATGCAATATAAGTTTGAACCTCCCGCGAGAACTGCTCTGCCCTGTTAAGGTTGAGCCGCTATCAATAGACTCCTTTTTCAAACTCAAGTTTGAAAGATCTCATTCAATCAATGAATTCATTTATTCAACGCAGATCGACGGTGGCAGCCCTGGACATTACCTATGCTCTCAAACATAGGGGACAGACTTTCTATGGGTTTAGTGTGTAGAAATACAACACGCAACAGGATGAACTCATATTGAACCGTCGGCATCTCGGCCATCCACTGCAGCGCGATGTTGATCCGTGCGTCAAACTTCAAACTCCGTTGAGCTGTCACGCTTGTAACATTGTCTTTCTCTCCACGTTGACCATTCTATGAAATTCACCGAATCCTCGCGGGAAGGCGATGGCGATCGGAAATAGAGGGAGTATCACGATGATGGCTCGGTTCATCGCGTCTGTGGAACAACCGGACCCACTTTACAGTCGGCCGACACGATGGCATTTGTCAAGCAATTGCAGCACGAGTATCAGGTTGAGGAGTCCCCTCGCGACTTCGCGTTGCAGCGACAAAACTTTACTACGGCGTCCGTGAGTCTTCGGCCGTTTATTCCCTGTCGTCCTCTCTATACACTCCTCTGGGCCACTTCTACATAACTGGATTCGGACCTGGATCAAACATCGTCAAGGGAGGATTTTTCACCGGCGGGTTACCTTTCAACTTGAATTGTAACTAACCTCTCTAATCCACCCGCCGTGTACCGAAACTAAACTCTTCTAGTTTGTACAGCTTTCATGGCGGGCCTTTGTTCCGGCTACATCATTCAAGTTATCTGTTCGCTCACACCCTCCATTCGCTCCACGCGTATCCACACCGACAATGGGACAATACTGAGCTGCCCGGGGCGCTGCATGTTGAATTGAGGTTGGTGTTTCGTTCATGACCTTCGGCAATTTCGTGGTAGCGGAGCGCCAGGGACACAGGGCAGATCAGATCAAGGCTACTTACGCGCCGAGGCGCCGGTTTATAGCCAGCCGACTCACACCCTCGCGCGGCCGCCGAGATGAGACGCGGAATCGTCTGCATCCTGCGCCCGGAACTTGGATTGCAAGCTATGTTCATTCGTTGATATTCAACCTGTTTGTTGTCTGATCCCTCCGAGCTTGAAGCCTGGACCTCGGAATGAATATCGATGACCAAGTATTTTCGAGCTTTGGACGGTCGGTCTCACTGCTTTCTTTGCCGACGCCTCCGAGTGCCTCTCACACCAATGGAACGCCATGACCAGCCGATCGGCAGGGAGGCTTCGATGCGTATGTGTTTCTGTAATTACACGATAAGAGCTCAAACTTGAACGCTGAGAGCTCTAGCCGCCACGACGACATTCCAAATTCAGACTCATGGCTCATGGCTTCCCGGCATACGAGACTTGGGCTCATCATTGGAGTCATTAAATGCGCATCGCAGCATTCATTGTGGCTGTCGGATCTTTGATGGAATACCCACAAACTCCGCAGGCCGACCAACGTGTCACCGCCGTTTCTGAGCGCCGTCTTCTAAAAGTTCTGTAATGGCGAACTTGGAGCAAGATTAAGAGAACCGATGGTAACTTGGTCCTGGTATCCCAATTCCCCCCATACTAATCATTGTTAGTAGGTTGTTACGCAAAATCTCAATCCACATCCCGCGGTGTATGATGATCATACCGAGCTTGAAAATACCTTGATCCCATCTGAGCTGGCATGGACTCTGACCCCCGTCGCCACCACATCCTCTCCACTCAATGCGCCCCGCGTCCTGTCCTTTCCTCATCCTCTCGCTTTATCTGCCGCATTCCACCCTCGCCAAGCTGGTGACCACGATCCTTGATGACGCATTCGGTGGAGACTCCCAATCCAGCATTTCCTACTCCCCCGCGAACGTCTGGGTGGTCGGCTCAACGACAAACCATGGCCGAGTCTCCCCTGATCCCAGCCTGGCATTCGACAGCACCTGGCACGACGCTACAGACGACACGACGCCGGACCACGACGGCACGACACCGATATTCATGGAGGTAACTTTTCAAGGTGAGAAAATATTATATACGACGCTGGGACGGGATTCGCGCTGACCCTGGGCAGGAACTGGAATCGACATACGCTGCATCATTGCCAACAACAAGAACGATCCAACGGGGACGGGGATACCGCCCTTCACTGGAACGAAGTCCGATTACTCCTTCTTCATAGACGGCGTCGCCCAGAATCGAGACTATAACCACGAGGCCGGCACGACGGGCGACGTTTTCCTCTATAACACGTCTGGTGCGTTTGAACATCTCCTGCGTATTCCGCAATTAAATTCTGGTGCAGTTTTTTCCACCACCGGCCTCTCGGCTGCCTCGCACACGTTGAAGCTGCTCTTGAACGGTGGTCCGCAGGTGGATGGCTCCGTCCTGTTGCTGTTCGATTCCGCTATCGTCACGTATGTCCTTGCTGATATCCGCCTACATCGCCTCACTAAGTACTTTCCATACAGCGCGGATGATGGGTCGGGGACGGGTGGAGCGGATCCTCCCCCGAGCGGGCCAACATCAACACCCACAACGACTGTCCCCCCGTCAACAACAGAGACGAAGGTTATATCGAGCGCTTCCGGGTCTTCGTCACCCGCAGCGCCGACCTCGTCTCGGTCCAGCGCAGTCGGCTCGGTAGTCTCTGGGAGCGCTTCCCCGAGTAGTTTACTAAGCGGAAGTGCACCACCAGCCCACGGGACACCGCAAAGCGGCTCTGCCGCTTCGTCACCCACCGGGAGCTCCTCGGCAGTTCCGTTCCCCCCTGTTGCACATAAATCTAATATCGGACCCATCATCGGGGCTGTAGTGGGCGCCATACTCGTGCTGCTACTGCTGCTCCTCTGCCTCTGGGCACGCCGAAGGCGCTCCCGTCGCCGGGCCCGCCTACCCACCGTGTCTCCCTTCACCGCCGCCAGCGCCAGCGGCACCGCTCCAAGTTCCATCCGCCCTCGTTTCATCCTCCGCTCCTTACTCTCCACGAGGAAGAGGCCCTCACCTTCAGCTTCAAGGCCCTCAGCTTCACGCACGGAGAGCCATCCCCTATCCGCATCGCAGAAGGGTCCCCCGAGCGCACCAGTGTCGTCTTCGGCGCCGGCGCCGAGTCTAACGACGAACTCTGCGACGACGGAGGCCGTGCTTAGGTTGCAAGCAGAGGTTGATCAGCTTCGAGCCCAACAGGGGCAGGGGCAGACGTCCCGGACTTCTCTCCTAGAGCCCCCTCCGCTTTATTCGCCATAGGTACACGTATCGCAGATGTATTACTTCTGATTACATGAACCCAAAGGATACACATGCGAGCGAATGTTGAGCAAAGCTCAACTATATATTTCGGAAGTGAACTCGAGTGAACCGCACCTGAAAAATAAGCAGCCTAGTGTTAAGTGGGACTTACAGCTTTGCGGACAGCGACCTTTCAACGCCGGGCGCGGCAGAAGGAATCAATTGACTCAGACTAGTCCAACCGATCCGATGCGATGTAATCAACCTTCCCTCGCCGTCATGGAATCCTAGGCCTATTTGAAGCCTCGAGGTCTGACCTGTTCACATTGCTCTCCATAGATATCTGCGTTGGCGCCCGATCAGACTTTACGGGCTTTTCAACATACCGATCAGAATTCAACATGCCCGAGAAACCCGACCGGCTCGGCATCTTCCGTGCTGGGAGCGAAGTATTAGTGAGAGGAGCAGATAGCATTCTTATTGGGTAGGCATACACTCTGAAGTCCCCTTTAAGTTTATGAGCAATAACTCGAAGGAAAACGCATGCGTACATGTACAGGAACAATATAAATACAGGCAACACTACTAGTATACTCAATTAACCATTAATTCTCAACCTCCGACCCAACCCCGACCACACTACGGAAACCCACCCCTCCCACTTCCGCTTCCGTGCCCGTGCTCATGCCCATGCCCGTCTCCCAGTCCGTCATACGCCGCGGCCTCAATCGCATACTCCCCAAACATCGGATACGTCGCGAAGAAATCGTTCTGTGGCGCGACGAGCCCTAGCCGCTCCGCGAACGGCTCCATCGTCTGGAAGGACGGCGCGCCGGCGTCGTAGTACTCTGGCTGCGCCGGTGGATAATGATGGGGGTGGTGAGATATCGGAGGGTAGGGTGCGGGCATGGGCATCGGCGGCGGGGAGGGCGCGTACGGGTACTGCGAGGGCATGGGCGGCGGGGGCGGGTACGGGGCTGGCAATCGCAATGGCAGTGGCGGCGCGGGATACTGCGCGATGGGCACGGGCACGGGTAGCGGTACGCCATACTGCGACCACGACTCCGCGTGCATGAACGGCGGATCGTGATGCTGCTGGGGCAAGAACGACGCCAGATCGGGCGGGATGGTATTTGGCTCCTGTGTCTGCGTCTGTGCCTGCTCGGGCAACGAAGGCTCACGCGCATGATGCCGAAGTCCATACTGCAGCACCTGCTTCGCGATGACCTGCGTGTGCCCCGCCAAAATCTCCAGCTCGCCCTGGCTCTCCGGGTCCGCGAACGGCGCGGGGCGGTTGAGGTACGCGGTCAGCGCGTTGTCGCGTAGGCGGTGGAGGCGGCGCTGTAGGTAAGAATATATGAATGAGCCTAGAAGAACGAATGGAACATGGGGAAGGATATGACGGTGGAAAGGGACGCACCAAAGCACTCTGCGCGCACCGCGAGTCGGCGGTCCCTCGTTCGATGAGGTCGATGGCCGTGTACAACTCCGCCAGCGCGTGCGGCGCGATCGTCGAACTCGCATATCGAGATGCGACCGTCCCCACAATGAACTGCAAATTCAACAACTCGTTCTTAGCACCAGGAACGGGAGGAGGGGAAGGAAGAAAGACATACAGCCGCGGAAAACACACTCTTCCAAACCCACCACCTATCGCCACGACGCTCCAGTCAACACTCACACTCGCGATAAGTTAGGTGGGGGAAAGGGGACTCACCACCGCGCAAACAGCCTGGGATGTCGCGCAAACGTCTCCGAATGGCCCTTGATCACTTCGGACGCGTTCCGATAGCACGCCAGATACGACGTCGAATAGGAGCTCGAGACGGGATCGAGCGGGTTGTCGCGCAGCGCCTCGAGGAAGGAGCCGCCGTGGATGTACATCAGCACTATATACACGGGCGCGTCAGTAATTCGCTCCGTTCAATGCTAATGGTAGCAAGGAGGAAAAGGAAATGCAGGAGGTGTGGAGGAGGGGGAGAAAGAGGAGAACACGCACTGGTAGTCGAGTAATTCCGTATATACCCGCGCTGAAAAAGCGCAAACGGGCCCTCCTCCTCCTCCTCACCCTCCCCCATATCCTCCTTCGCCGACTTCAAGTTCTCCTCCTCCTTCGTCGCAGTATCCGTGTGCGAGGAGGAGAGCATGAATTTGCGGATCCGCACGTCCATATCCAGCACAGCCTCGTAGGTTGGCTTTTCCGTCGTCTTGAGGAAGGCTTCGAGCACGGGGGCACAGATCTACGTGTGCCCCAGAAGCAAAAGCGTGTGAGCACTGAACCGCAAGCTGTGGAGAGAGAACCGAGGACGAAACGCACCTCCTTCGTGAACGTCAACCGCGCCTGCGCGACTACACCAACCAACAACGTCAGCCAGTGATTTACACGAGAACGTAGGATGGAAGACACGTACTCTCCTGCGACACCTCCACGAACGGCTCCGAGTTCGAATTAGAACTGGAACTGGAATTCGGACGCTCCGCGTCCTCGGCTTCGACGACGATATCCGGGTAGGGACAGCTGATCTCGGAGAGCGGCGTCACGGTCGGCCGGCCGAGGGAGAGACCCTGCCAGTTCATTGGGGTTGAGTTTGGGCGCATCGAGTGAGGAAAGAGGCGAAGAGGGAAGAAGGTACGTACGTATCGGTTCTCGAGGGTGTACGTTTCCCAGAACGCGGCCTAGGTAAGTAAGTAAACATAGACAGATTTTAATGAGACGCGGATGGGTGGGTGCAGGACGTACCCGACATCGATTAGCTTCTTGAGGCGCCATTTTGTCGGTGTAGCTTGCACGATCTAGGTTCCACGTTAGCTCATCCTCCCAGAAGTGCAGCCATTATAGAGAGAGATAGATACTCACGTAGCCCGAGCTGTTAACGATATCGTTAGCACCCACAAAAGTTGAGGTTCAACCGCCCACTCACCCGATGCGAAAAACTCGCCGCCATACTAACAGTCAACCAGCTCTCCTCCCCCCATGGCTCTGATAGCACGACAGCAGCGTCAGCGCCTGCACCGTCCCCACCCCGGGCCGATGGTCGAAGGACAAAACGGCCATCGCCGCGCGCGCGACGTCGTAGTAGTGGTCCGCCGCCGCATTATCCGGCGGGAGCGCCAGGTCCACGAGCGCGCCGAAAGCGAAGAGGAGGAAGAGGGTGGCGAGTTGGATTGGGGTGGGGGGCGAGGATTGGGGGGGCGGGGTTGGGAATTCGGGGAAGGGCGGGGACGGGGGCGGGGTTGGGGTTGAGGGGGAGGGCGGAGATTCGGGGGAAGGAGAGGGAGGCGCATTGTCGGCGTGGCGGTAGACGAGCGTGAGGAGCTCGATGGCCTCGGCCTGCGAGAGGGGCATGCCCGTGCGGGTGCCGTTTCGGTAGTAGGTCTTGCAGAGTGCCCACGCGTTTGCCTCTGTGGGGAGGTGCGCGAGGAGGTGGCCAAGCGCGCGGGGGGTGTCCCAGCGGAAGGGAGCTTGGCCATGGTCCATGGTAAAGGGGAAGGAGTGTGTGAGGGAGGTGAAGAGCGAGCTCATGCCTGAGGGGTGCGGGCCGGGGTATTCGATCTATGTAAGGCGGGTGGGATGAGCAGGAAATTCGGACGTTGAACGGAACAAAGAATTCTTACGGCGATTAGGGCCTGGATAATATAATGTGAGAATGAGGAGTTGAACGCGGCGATGAAAGAAAGCATACCTCATAACCACCGGTAGGGCCGAAGTACATCGCCTCCCCATCCTCATCGACACTAAAAAATCCCAGCGCGTCGGCGTCCCCCGCGGCCAACTCCGGCCGCGGGACGCTCGACAGAAGGTGTGAACCACTCGCCGTCGCGATAGCCTTCTCCAGCTGGCGAATGCGGTCCCCCATCGTGGTCATAACGTTGGTCAGGTCCGTCACGTCGACCATCACGGAGCTGAGTCGAGGGTTCGGATTAAGGCACGAGAAAGTAGTAAGTACACACCGTTTTCCGCGCCCACACGAACGCATCGTTCCTGCGCGTAGATATCATACATTAGATGGACTCGGAGGTGGGCTGGGCTGCACGCTACCAAAACGCACCTGTGGGGCAAATCTTGCCGCATTCTCGACGAACTGGCGCATTAAATGTTAATCCGATGTTTGTTTACCTTGACAGACAGAGAGACTGCTTGCGCACCACAGGACCCGCACGGAATCTCCTTGTCGCACTTTAGCTTGAGTCTGTTAGGTCGTCCTCAGCAAAAGAGAGAAATTTGTGAAGAAAACAGCGCTCGCTAAGCCGCACCTCTGACATTCTGCACAGGTCCGTTTCTTCGCGTACGCGTCCGATGAGCGGCGTTCCAACCAAAAAGCACGGAGAATGAACGCACCTTTGGACCCTTGGGTCGACGCGAATCGGGGCCAGCCATGCTTGTGCGTTTGTGTCAGCAAGTTGGGTGGAGGTTTGGGAAGAGATGAGAGAGCAAAGGACGGCGAGTTGATTTGTGGCATAGGCGCCAATCAAACAGATCACCGTCCCAAAGAGGACGCTAATCTTCCCACGATGCTGTTCAACGCCAATCCGCGCCAATCCTTTGGCCATCTGAAGGCGCTTATACAGACGCGCGCTTATTGCAAACCGCAACGGTATCACCTCTTGACTGAGGACGATATTGACCTGAAAACCCTGGGCCTGGAGAATGCAAGTTCTCGTTTCAACCTTCGCAATTTGATTGTCGCATTGAAGTGGTTTCAGGACGAGAAAAAATGCCTTCACGGCGACTAAACGTTCCTGATTGCAGAGATGTCGACAAGAAGGCCCGGAATCGACTCGGATGCTAGGCCGAGGACGGGAAATCGGCTGGGAACAAGTTCAACTTGGCGTTTACAAACGCCGTTACGCCGGACGTCAATGTCCCTGGGTTGAGTCCTGTTGAGTCAGGGTGAGTGGCGACGATCGCTGCGGGGACAGATTGCCCATTCAGCGGGGGATTCGCGGTGGAGCAGCTTGGATTTCCGAGAAGTCGGGGAGCAGCTTGGATTCCCGACAAGTCGGACAATGACTATGCTTTAGTGGCTTCTACTATTGTAACCTACTCAGAACTGAAGCCGGTGATCCTCATCCGCGGGGAACTCGGGGTGACTGGAGCACTTAGCTTACACATTGACCAAGTCGCTTCACTAACTTCTCAGACCCTTCCAGCCTCTCTCAACATAATACAACATACTCATAACGGTAAAACCCTCCACTAGCCTCCACTCCATCTTCACTCAACACCGCAAACGACCTCGGCGGCTGCGGCGAATAATTTGTGGGTCACTTCGGAGCACTTAGCTTGGCTCGCACATTGACCAACTCGCTTTCAATAATTTCTTCAACCCTCTTACTAACAATTACTCAGCTTCGGCGGCTTGGGCAAGTAATTTGAAATCTCAACGACGCCTCGGTCTTGCCTCGGTCTCCGGGCGAATAATATATGGCGGGGCCATCACCATCAAGCGCGTCGATCTTCCGTTTGGTCTCGCTCGCCTAGCTCACCTCCCTCCGGCCGTAATTTCAACGCCTGACATCAGCGATATTACTCCCCGTCGATCCACCTTTACCGCGCAGCCGGCGCAAACCAGTGCTGAGTACCGAGTTTTGATGAAATACATACCTCGTATTGCGCCGTTTATCCGTGTTCAAACTCCGCCCTCCATCCAACTTCGGGGTCATCAGCCCGTTGATTGTTCTACTTCTCCAGCTACGCGGTTGAAGTTGAACTCGAACGGAGCTGCAGCAAGTTCAAACACAGCCCATAGTCCCATACACTGTACAGAGTGGTTGACCGGTTCAACAGAGACTGGGGACCCGAAGGCAGAATGGCATGATCTCCAGGTACGCGGTTGAACTCGAACGGAGCTGCAGTCTCTCATTCAGGGCAGTCCAAACCAAGTTCCAATGTCGGAAAAAGATTTGTTGACCTATCAGGTCTGAAACCGTCCGACAACCTGATTTGGCCTGAAATTGCCTGAAATTGCTTCGGTGAGAGCAATTTCACGTCTGATATAGTCTGAAAGGTCCATATTTTATGGCCCCCGCCCCCCTTCTTTTGTTCTTCCACAATTCCACTCGGTATCCAGCTAGGACTATCATTGAACGATCACAGATTCCAAGCATCCATTTTACTCGACTTCAACCCTGACATTTTCGGGCTTTGCGGAGTTGTGGAGCTGCTGTGGGGCCTCAACCCGTTGCCCGGAGCAAGGTACATAACTCAGGTCATGTCCTTCTAGCCGACTTCCCCCGTGTATACGCGTGCTTGCGAGTTGAAACTGACTTGTGTACTAAAAGTTCCCCGACCTCTACATACAACCATACTTACTTACCACTACTACTACTCAATCTAATACAACACACAGTACTTAGTTCCTTCCTAAGGACCCTCCTAAGAAGGGGGAGCAAGAGTTTTCCATTATCGCAGCGAAGTGCCTGACCACGCCTGATATTCCCCAATTTGCCTGGTCACTTCGTCATTCCTGATATTCGAAAATGGTACATTACTGAACAATATCAACCCCCCTCCAGCCCGACCGCCTGATATTGGAAAATTTAGCCAAATTTTCTTCCTAAGGACCCTCCTAAGAAGGGGGAGCAAGAGTTTTCCATTATCGCAGCGAAGTGCCTGACCACGCCTGATATTCCCCAATTTGCCTGGTCACTTCGTCATTCCTGATATTCGAAAATGGTACATTACTGAACAATATCAACCCCCCTCCAGCCCGACCGCCTGATATTGGAAAATTTAGCCAAATTTTCCCCGACCAGGTAACAAAGATTTTTCCGACAAAGGCAGTAAGGCGGACCACAGTGGTAACTGATTCAATGCTGAATTAAATGGCATGTTGGTCCCTCGTTCGATTCGAGGTCTGCTCCTGTGGCGGCGTTTCTCGACCTTCTTTTTTTTTCGCTAGACGCCCCGGTTAGGAAGAAAACATATGCAACACTACAGGGCCCAGACGAGGCCGACTACACGAGTCTCGCGCTCGAGTTCATTCAGAGCATCTAGCATCTCAATTCGGAACGTTCAAGTTCCCAACCATTTCCCATTTCGGTTAACTTTCTCTAACACACGAAAGTACAGGACCCAGATTCTGAGGCCGAGACTCCCGAGTGAGAGAGTCAGTCAGTCGCTTTGAGCCACGAGAGTTTGAGGTTGAATAAAGATGCCCGAACGGCTCAACACGCGAGGTAATGAGTTGTGGACACTTTTTGCGAGACCAACTACCCGCGCCACGCACCAAGTCTTTCTCTGCCGAGGATAGTTATTTCGTGGTCCTCCGATGAGCTCCTCCAGAATTATGGATTCAAATCGTGGTATTGCACGTCAACGACGCTACCCTCGCCTCAACCAATTCAACCTGCGTCTCAAGGCTGGACCGTTCGAAAAGCGGTCTCGCCTGCCGCAGCAAGTCGAGTGCACGTCCCAGCCCATCTTCACCATCCTTCTCCACGATTGCGGCCATCCTCATCATCGCATCCCCCGCCCACCCATGCACACCCATCAGCAGAAACTCGTCCAACGCCACCTCAAAGAGCCGCAGCGCACTCTCCTCGTCGCCCAGCGCAGCCATAACATCCCCGAGACACCGCACCGCCTTCACCTTCGCGAGCCGATTCTGCGCCTTGTGCGCCGACGCCAGATAGACGCCCACCCACCCGAGCGTGTCCTCCACGCCATACATCCCGAGCCCCAAGTCCGCGAGCCGCTCGAGGCACAGCACCGCCCCCTCGTCGACCTTCCCGCGCAGCGCACAGAACGCGCTCGTCAAGAGCAACCCCGCAGCCGCAGGGTCCCCATCCGCGACGCGCAGATCCGCGTACACGATATTGCACAGCTCGAACCCAAGCGGGAAGCTCAGCCTTCCCTCGAACTCCCCCCACGCGACATCCGCATGCGCCCTCACCCCCTCCGGCCCCGGCTGCCCCGTCGCCCCACCAATGAGCGCCAAATTAACATGCGCAAGCGCGATCTTGAACGTATGCGCCGGCTGCGCGGTGACGATGTACTCGTTAACCGCGCGCGCCTCGCGGTACTCAGTCTTGAGCATATGCAGCTCCGCCTGGAACACCTGCGTCCCTGTATCCGCGATGCTCCCCGCCATCCCGCACGCCGCTGCGAGCTCACGCGACTCGGCGCAGAGGCGCGCGGCGGCGCGGAAGTCGCCGAGGGAGGAGCAGCAGTCCGCTTCGAACGCGGTCGCCTGCGCGGCGGCGAAGACGTCCCCGAGAAGGTCGGCGCAGTCGCGCGCGGCGTGGGCGTGGGATTTGGCGCGGGTGTAGTCCCCCAGCGCGCCC
This sequence comes from Mycena filopes, assembly GCA_029281495.1. Lineage (NCBI taxonomy): Eukaryota > Fungi > Basidiomycota > Agaricomycetes > Agaricales > Mycenaceae > Mycena > Mycena filopes. The sequence goes on along the minus strand of JARIHR010000020.1, from coordinate 1,243,264 downwards.
AGAATGCGCGCCGTGCCCAGGAGCGCGTGTGGTGCGATCGCCTGGTGGGTGCCGTCCGGGTTCGTGGCGAGCGTGAGCGCGGATTCGGAGTAGTACAACGCCTTTTTGTGTTCCGTAGACATGAAGTAGTGGTGCCCGACGATGTTGTGCCATTTCGCTGCCAGCGTGGTTTCATTAGCTTTCCTTCTGGCGACAGTACGTATTGGTTACAGTAGCCCATACCTTTCTGCGACTCCCCTGCAGGCGTTTCGAAAAAGTGATGCCCCTCTTCGATGAACAGCTCCGCCTCCTTCGACCCGTACCGGTTCAACGTGGACAGATATTCGATGAGGTACGCGCCATACACCGGATACTTGCGCCACTCGCCAATCCTCGGCCCCAACGCCGCCATAACCGGCGTCCTCGTCTGGTCCGAATGCCGACAAAAGCTGCTTAACAGTACCACGCTCCGCACGCTCGCCAGCATATCCTCCTCCTCCTCTGCCGTATCTCGCGACTCGCCCGACTGCACCGCGTCCAGAAAGACGCGGTTCAGGTTCCCCCGGTTCGCGGAGATCTGGGGGATGGAGCGGACGAGAATGATGTCCTTGGACGCGTCCCACATCTCCAGCACCGCGTGGAAGTACCGCCTGAGCGCGAGCTTCAACGCCGGCGCGGGCGGGTACACGGTGAGCACGTACTCCCGAATCGGCACGAGCACGCGCAGCCGACTGGCATGCGCGTGGCCATGGTCGGTGTATGCGAGCGAGGTACGGAGGAGAGTGGCTTTGCAGCGCAGCACGGCGGCGATTGGGAGCGCGCTTTGCACGAGGTCGGCGTCGGAGAGGCCGTCGGGGAGCATCGCAAGGAGGCTGAGCAGCTTCTGCGCCTCGGCGTCCATGCGCGCGGAGGAGAGCGAGAGCATGATCGAGAGGTCGAGGCTTGAGGTTTTGTCGAATCCGTCTGAGAGTAGCCGCGTGCGCTCGGTGTGCCAGCGCGCGAGGGCCGTCTCGCAGCCTTCGTAGGCGGCGACGTTGGCGATGAGGGACACTGCGAGGGGGAGGTTGCCTGTTAGGTCTAATAGTTGTTGAACGGTTGCCTCGTCGTGCGACTCGTCCGCGATGTCTGTAAAAGTTTGGAGTGCGGCTGACTCTGAGAGGGGGGCTAGTGGTAGCAGACACGGTCGCGTCCATTTTACTTTCGCCGGGCGTTCTGCACCGCGCATCGTCACCTTAGAATGAATGAGTAACTGGATACACTGCGCGTGACGGTAAAGACTCACGAGCACTGCGAGTTGAGGCACGTCCGCCAGCAGCGAAAGGAACTCCTCCACCTCCGCGCGTTCATCGAGGGGCTCCCAGGGCGTCTCGAAGTTGTCCAGGATCAAAAACGACGCGGGGTGGTCTGAAAAGTGCTGCACGATACTGTGCTCAAGATTCGGGCCTTGTTCGAGTCCGAGATGCGACGCAACAGTCGAAACCAGCTCGGAGTAACCAGGGCTGGAATGACACGGGACGAAGTGCCTGTGGGTGTGTTTCGCTGCAGTGTCGGGGTGGTGGAGGGCGGCGAGGGCGAGGCTTGTTTTGCCCATGCCTCCGGGGCCGAGGATTGCGATGTGAGCGAACTGTTGGGAGAGGAGATGCAGAATTTGGGTGAGCTCTACTTCGCGGCCGTGGAAGATCTTGGGGGAAGCGGGGAACATGGCAAACGACTCTATACTGGTAAACGTTTAGTGTCCAGTATTAATTCCTAGCACAGAGCGGACAACGAACCTGTTAGAGAACGTTGAAGACATTCCAACCTTCCGACGTTCGTTGGATGAAAATCAGCATTTTGGAATTTGGGAGGCTTACAGAGGTAGAATCGGATGAAGCGATGTCTCGATGAGCCGCAAGTAGTTCTAGAAGATCGTCGTGCTGCTCCTGTACGTTCTTCTGAATTTTTCCCATCCCCGAGACCATCGATGCTCCGGTTTGAATCTACAAAACGGTGAGGAATCGTTAATCAAGTGCACGAGACGGCCATACCCTCAAAGCATCCATCGCGGCCTGTAGACCTGACTTACATGCATCCAACTGGAGGGCATTGTCTGCGTGCTTTAAAAATTGTTGTATCTTGCCCATATCCCCTTGCCGCTTCATGAACGTGTAAATCTTCTGCAGAGTGCTGTACAATGGTCAGCGAGCTTCACATCCCCATCCGAGGGACGAAATACTCTGTAAATCTGCCGATATCATACAGCAACGAAGGCGGTAGCATCTGCGATACGACTTTCTCTGAGTACAGGCCAATGATTGCACAGAGAATCTCGTGAATCTGTTCCACGATTTGAGTAGTGTACTGTTTCGTCGTCTTGGATGTCTAGATAGATACGTTAACGAGACAAGACACTGTGCCTGGAGGATGTACATACGCGAACGAATTCGAGGATCAGGGAAGTCAGCGAGGCAGCGGTGAGAAGAAAGGGAATCTCAGTAGAGCGGGCTATTTCAGTCAGAGTGGACGCCGCGAGAAGCGTGTACTCGAGGAGATTGGTGAGGCGCGGGGCGCGCTGCATTGGGGAAGGAGGCAAATTGCAAATCGAAATTAGGCGAGGAGGTCACGGTTGATCCGGATGTCACCAACATTGATTGACAGATCGGAGATTGAAAAAGTCAACCTGGAGTTCAACCAAAGTTCAACCAAGCGTTAAATTGAGTTCGAGCAAGTTCAAATTTAGTTCACATCGCATTGAATACTGTGAAGTAGCAGCTGCAGAGGAGTTGCAAAGCCGAAGTGGTGGCATAGGTCCACGATTTCTCAGTCAAACCGGTATATCATCACCGTATATGGCGCTTTTAGTCCTGCACTACAGGGGAAACTGCCCTCGATATGAGTATCCTGAATTGCGCACTAACTAGCATGTTCTCCCTTCAACTACTGGTACTTGCCGTCGCCGAGTGCAATCGGTTCAAGTCAAGTCGGTACTTAGTCTCTTCCTTCATCGAGTCGGAAGTACAAGACTCGAGTTCCCGGCGACTTTCGTCGGTTTCAGGGCCAAAATTATGTTTGGGTCAGAGTGTTGTATTGGCGAGCTTGAATTATGGGGCCGTGTGTGGTTGATCCGGGACGCCACTGTGAAAAGGATTCGTCATGAACTTCATGATGCCCCGTCATGAAGTTCAAGTTTCATGGTGGTTTGTCATGAACGCAATGCTGAATTTCATGACGGGATTCATGATGGTGAACTTGACAAATTTTGGGTGTTTTCTGAACATCATGAATTCCTGATGTTTCGACATGAATTCATCGTCCTCCCAGATTTCCCAGGCTGTGGAGCTGGGTGGAGCCTGAACCCGGTGTCTCGAACAAGGTGCAAAACTCAGGTGATGACCTCCCAATATTTTCTCCTGTGTATATGTGCGACTTCAACTTTGAGTTCCTACTAAGTTTGCCTCTACCAATCTATTATAATCTACTTGAATACTTACTTGTCTGCCTATGTACCCCTTCCCTGTTCAAGTTCCTTCGTGGGTGTGAGTGGTACCAGTGGCATGTAAGATGCTGCTGGTACCATTCCTATTGTCCTTTTTTCGGTTTTAGACCAGCCATTATTCATGATGAATCATGTTGAATTCACGACAAAACATCATGAAATACCCATCATGAATGTTCCCATATTCGTCATGAACGCTTAGGTCACATGCTAGTGATCGGCACGGGTCTCCCGCGGGTACTGGCGCGCTGACCCGTACCCGTACCCGCCAAAACCCGTACCCGCACTCACGGGTACGGGTCGGGTCGCGGGCTGGCGGGTGACCCGCGACCCGTATGACCCGTCGGAGACCCGGACACTTTATAGGCATGGAATCATAGATTTAAACACAGTTTCCTCAAAAACGGTCATACACAGCACTCACAATCCCTGCCACTCCGAAATCCACCATTTCCCAGAAAGTCGAAGTGATGAGGAGGTTGGGTCGGGCCCGACCCCGACCAGACCCGACCCGACCAAGGGGCTGTGCTTTACGTACTGTGGCCGTGCTCGGCCCGGGTCTGCCGCCCGTGGGTTTTTTATTGTTTTCTTGACGCTGTGCGGGTTTTCCGTTGCGATTGTATTATCCACCTAGACCCTTGCTCAGTGCATTGTCCCGAGCCCTTGGTATCAGAGCTCATAGGCTCCCTCGCTCTCCCTGAGAGGTTTCACGAACTTTTCAGACGGCACAATAGATACCCAGCATAATTGTAGCCGCACTGGCTTGGACCCCCACCATCCAATTTACGCGAGCTACACTTGATATTCCCTTCACCTTTTGTGGCCTTTGGCTCTCACTGTTCTCAGATTCCTCAAGCGAGAACATGAACACACTACAGCTTGAACAGGGTGTGCATGTTCATGCAACCCCCCTTTCTCTGGTACCCTGTCGGATGAGCTATTTGCAGACCTCAGGACCTCACCCACCCATAACAATCCTCCTGCAAAGCGACGTTCCAGCACCTTCTACAGGCAAACACAGCAATCTGGCGGCTCAAGCAAACACACTTCAGTCTTGAACAAATCTCGGCAGTTCAAACATGTTGTAGATCACAGTTCAAGCTGTTAGACTGCGTTGTGGACTCACATAAGGAGTCCTTTTGTTCAACGAGGTGCACAGAAGGCCAAACACCTTTCAAAGCATACCGTCGGGCGGAATCGAACAACGCCGAGATACCCGATCAACTTCCCACGGTTCAACTTCAGACCGTACTAATCATCTGTGATCTGCCTCTGTCAGCAATGCCATACTATCCACCAGAATAGCCGTAGGTAGGGCAAATCAGTGTGATAATGACACTGCTAGTGGAATAGAATGAAATAACATGAAGGTTTCACTGTCCGGACATGCGGAGGTACCGGTTCAATTTCCTTTCAGATTGAGCGTCCGAGAGCAGCCCAATGACATCGAGACAAGTCACAACTCGGACTCCGGGGGGTTGAAAACATTCATTGAGGCTGAAGGCTGAAAGGCGGGCGAAGTTATGATTGATAAAAACACCGTCAGCCGAGATGTACCTAGATCCAATGTACGCCTGTCGACCCTGATACCTAGAAGTGCACCTATAGACGAATTGGGAGGCAGACCACAACTTGAAAGTTGAAACCACACAAAAAGCCGTACACATTGCTGTCTCGGAGACCAAACTAGCCTCAGGTAGTCATATATAGACATTCACACATCCGAAGACAGGGCATGGTCCAAGAAACGAGTTTTATCCAGTGGTGGTCGACGTCTTGATTTGGAAAAACTCGAAGTGGGTCAGATGCGACCCGACTCGACCAAGCACGTGCAGCACCGCCTCTTGGTCTGGTCGGGTCTGGTCGGGCCCGACCCGACCCGACCTCCCCATGCCTCATACGCTCTCCCATTTCCAGGCAGTTTGAAATTTTGCGATGCAAAACACAACCGTGAGAAAACTATTGGCCTCTTCATCCAGTCAGTAGAACCCACGCCTCTTTGAAAATCCGGAACTCTTGGGATTAATTCTGTAATCTGACGCGTCCTGGGGGGGCTCAAGCACCTTCGGGACTTGGGTCGTGTATGCTCCCACGGGTCCGTACAGGTACCGGCGGGTCCAGAGAAATTTCCTGGTCGGACCCGTACCCGTACCCTGACCGACCCGTACCCGGGACCCGTGGCGGGTTGCCTGACCCGCGCCGATCACTATCACATGCCGCGGAATTCTCGGCGGAAATTCGACGATCTGGAGCATGAACGGTGCTCTAATCTCCTCGACATTGTAATTGTATTGACGTTTTGAACCCATTCTCCGTACAACGAGTCAAATCAAACCACAAGGGGACTTGTATCCGCCTCCAAATTTATCTATGGCCGTCGCCGCCTTGAAAACTCGTATGTTTGTCGCCGCATAATGCGTCTAACAAGATCTCCAGATACTACAAATGGCAGTGGAATAGTTTGGCTCTACTAGAGCGCGGAGACACCTCTGGGCTTCTCGAGGACTGCCCCGTGAAATTCCGGGCCACTGTGCTAGCGGGGCTTGTGTCACCGTTAAATTTGCACTTTGCTCCCGGACCCACTTCAGAGTGGCAGGCCAAAGGCAAATTGGTAAGATTCCTCAGCGGACTAGTATTGTTCTCTTCCCGAGCCTTAGCTACAAGGGTTGAGGCCGTCCGTGGTTTTCGCACTCGCGGTGCTGGATTGTGAGGTTCGTTCCCGACCTCAGTGCTTTTCAGGGCCCAGCAAACATATTCCGACCTCGTTCCCAGTGCCACACTGACAGCCTTCGCACATGATCTCAGCGGTGGTATATATAAAATCATCGTGTCAAGTTCATATCACGTAGAAGACAAAACAGACAATCACACCCGGCCCACACTTCATAAAAACAACCTCAGCTGCTTCCCGAATCCCGCCCCCACTTCGAAATCCTCAATGCCAACTATCCTGACCCGCCAAGATGGAGCGGCAGCGGCGCTCTCCGTCAACTTGAACACGACTGTTGGGGCATTGGAGACTGGCATCCTGGTCGCCGTATTTCTCTCTGGATGGTCGCCGTCCAAGCCCTGTCCTACTCTCGCCGATGCCAAAGCGATTCGCGGGTCTTGAAGTCCATTGTGAGTCGGTTAATTCTGGACGCCTTGCGGACCTTCACCTGATTAAGGTGAAATCAGGTTGGTCTCTGCTGGCTCTTGGACTTGGGTCATTCAATCGCAATTTGCCATACTCTGTACACAATCACAGTGACTCATTCTGCCCAGCCGGAGACTCTCTTGATTCCACCGCTCTCTCTCGACACCGCCATCCTCCTGAGCGGGTTCATTGGCCCACTTGAACAGGTTGCAATTCTCCTCTTGATTTCAACGGTCGCTCATCCGTGTCTCCTCAGGGATGGTTCACGTATCGCCTCTACAGGCTCACCAAGAGCCCCGTTCTGCCCCTGCTCTGCATGTGCCTCACATTTGCGCGCCTCGTTGGGATAATCGGGCTGAGTACGATCGCGCTCCATGCGTATCCCATCCCCGAATACAATGAACGCGCGGGCTGGATCATCGAGGCCATTGTGATCATCAGCGCGGCCGTCGACACGACACTGGCGACAACCCTCTGTTACTACCTCAGCTCTTGGAGACTAGATAAATCCCGGGTGTAAATCTCAATCCCGTTGGTCTCGAACTCGCTCCGGAGCTGATGAACCCAGCTTGCATAAAATAGTCAACCAAATCATGATATGGACAGTGGAACCCGGTGCGGCTACCATGTACGGCTCGCCCTCCTCGAATGTGGATTACGCTAATCTAAGGGCTCCTCAGTTTCGGTGCTCTTGGTCTTTTGGTTACGGTGCGAGAACTCAATTTCCGGGTCGAAAGTCCCTTCCCACTGATCTTTCTAGTATCTCACGATGAAAGATAACTGTACGTCTTGGGCAACTGCTTGCAGGAGATTCAACCAACCGTTAAAGATGTTTATGTTGGCTTCTTCGTGATAATCCCCAAACGTGAGTGGGACTCGCACATCCATGAGTACTAACAACGTTGCCCAACCTCAACAGTGTTCGCGAACTCCCTCCTCCTGTCGTGCGTCTTCGCAGTTTTGACTCCCCATTCCGACAAAGATGTGCGTGTTCATTCTGACTTCCGCGGCAGATTAAACGCTCGCGAACAATTCTCCAATACCATGCACTCGAATGCCCTAACCTTGGGGCAGGCTAACCTTTCGATGGTGCCTAACGCGCTTCCTCGACTGAAACTTACCCACTCACGGACTCACTCTTCCAGGTCGCACAGCTGGAGATGCCCTCATTTTCATCTCCGTCGGCATCCTTGGGTATGAACATCCTGGGCATTCAAATCCCCGATCGAGGTATTCATGCCGATAAAGAGCGTGTAGCACTCAGCGGTATGGAATTGCCGACCAATGTCTATGGGGCGCGGTAGGACGTTCATTCTCCTGCGAGCATTGCCTAGCTCATGCTAGTTATAGGGGGAGTTCATACTCGCATGGTCCAGATGTCTGAACACCAAAGACAACAGGCGGTAAATTACAGTGTATGTTTAATCAGTTACTGAGCAGTTAGTAAGAACAGAGTCATGAGTTGCCAGCACGTTCTGGAGGTGAGGACGGATCTGCCTTCAACCCCTAGGGGTTTTTCCGTGAACCTCTGCCCCGCCGTGAAATTACTCTGGTTCTTGCCAAGCTCGCATACAATGTTAAAAAAATCTGGGACTTATATCTGAAGTGGGATCTGAGTGTCCTGCCATTCAAAACGGCCAACCGGTCCAGTGTTTTGCATCTTCGGAAGTTGAGAGGATTTTTGCCGGTCACATCGAAGATTACACAGCACTTCCGTCTTGCTTCGTAGTCCTTTGCATCATTCCTCACCCATAATGTCTCAGATCCTTTCCTGTCGCCCTAAACGCGCTCGTTTCAAACGACGTTCACAAATTGGAACGAAGTGAAAATTCACAAATTGGAACGAAGTGAAAATTCACAAATTGGAACGAAGTGTAAATTTGTGCTTAGGGTACCGAGAATGTCGCCAACAATTGCACGTGAATGGGGCATCAAAACTCGGAAAGTTCCGCCCCGAATACTCTTTCGAAAAAAAAAACATGCGAGGGACTCGCGCCGACCGAGGGACGAGGTCGTGCGCGGGTTCCGAGCCCAATTTGTGCCCGCCGCTTGTCGGCCACCTCCTTTCATTTGTGCTTAGGGTACCGAGAATGTCGCCAACAATTGCACGTGAATGGGGCATCAAGACTCGGAAAGTTCCGCCCGGATACTCTTACAAAAATACATGTGAGGGACTCGCGCCGACCGAGGAACGAGGTCGTGCGCGGGTTCCGAGCCCAATTTGTGCCCGCCGCTTGTCGGCCACCTCCTTTCATTTGTGCTTAGGGTACCGAGAATGTCGCCAACAATTGCACGTGAATGGGGCATCAAAACTCGGAAAGTTCCGCCCCGATACTCTTACAAAAATACATGCGAGGGACTTGCGCCGACCGAGGAACGAGGTCGTGCGCGGGTTCCGAGCCCAATTTTTGCCCGCCGCTTGTCGGCCACCTCCTTTCATTCACAAATTGGAACGAAGTGTAAATTTGTGCTTAGCCTACCGAGAATGTCGCCAACAATTGCACGTGAATGGGGCATCAAAACTCGGAAAGTTCCGCCCCGAATACTCTTTCGAAAAAAAAACATGCGAGGGACTCGCGCCGACCGAGGGACGAGGTCGTGCGCGGGTTCCGAGCCCAATTTGTGCCCGCCGCTTGTCGGCCACCTCCTTTCATTTGTGCTTAGCGTACCAAGAATGTCGCCAACAATTGCACGTGAATGGGGCATCAAAACTCGGAAAGTTCCGCCGTCTAAATTAGCTGATACTTTTTTAAAAAAAACATACGAGGGACTTGCGCCGACCGAGAAACGAGGTCGTGCGCGGGTTCCGAGCCCAATTTGTGCCCGCCGCTTGCCGGCCACCTCCAATCATTTGTGCCTGGCGAAAGCGCCATCAATCCACGTGATCGTGTTAATCAATTGTTCAAATTCCTTAAAGCAACGCTCTTCCTCGCATCTTCCTTGACGCAAGCCTTCACACGCCGTTCACAAAACGCAAACTGCACGACGACTCGAATTACGAGGGGTCCAGTCCGACTAAATGATTTGAACCCAGTAACCTCGGTAAAATACGGTCTCGCCGCGTCTCTCTTCCGCCAGAGTATATACAAAGCTCGGGACGTAGATATATTCGAAAGCACGGCACATTGACACAAACTCGGAACATTCTCATCAATGTGCCGACTTTTGCGTGAAGACCGGCACTTGCCTTTTCCGATATGTGCCGTGCATCGGCTAAGGGCGCGCCTCGGGACGGGACACGTGGCAGCACCACCGCCTCTCCCTCTTGCTTCTTACCACCACACTCCCCCAAAAAACGCGTCCCCGCCGCCTCGAGAGCGCGCTCAATGGCCCCCGACGCCGGCGCACGGTCGTCAGCAGACCAAGAATACCTTGACAGCGTGTCCGCTCGGCAGCTGATGGACTTTCGGAACTTCGTACGTACCGTTCACGCCACTGCCCGGTTCCTCGTCGGCTTCTCACTCTCGAAGCAAGGCTTTCACACCCGCGTACATCGCCTTGAACCCAGCAAAATTCCTCGACCATGACTGGGTCAACCTTCCCGACTTGAAACTATATCTCGGCGCAGTTTCCGCTTCTGACGCGTCGTCCACGGCTCAACCCACGCGTTCTGATCCCGTACAGGTCAAGGTCGAACCCGCGCTCCTCTCGGTTACCGTGAAAACGGAGCCCCAAGTTCTTGGTCTCCCCACACACACGCGAGATGTCGAGGTTATTGAAATCTCCTCGGATTCGGACGACTCGGACGTGGAAGTCATGGACGCGCTAAGGCCTGGCTCGCGCTCTTCCAGTGTGCATCCTTTCTCAGGTGGGGTTTCTCAGCGGTATTTGAACCCGAGCTGATCGCTTTTTCTTCTTCCCCAGATGTTGATCTTATCGAGCCTCATACCGACGCGCCAGCTTTAGATCATCCTTCCGGTACGCTGCTTGACATAATTTTATTGACCTACTTAGCATTCAAACTTAGGCCTCGAAAATCCGCGGCCTGACTCGCGCTCTTCCACTTACTCGCGTGAGGTTTCTCATAGTATTACAACTCCTCACGCTGATCCTTTTTTGAAAAATCTTGTCCAGACCTCCATCGTATCGAGTCTGATACCGACGAGCGCGATGGGCAAGCTTCTCGTCCTTCCGGTGCGTTGTTTTTCGGCCTTGATTTCAACCATGTACTTAGTATTTAATTTTAGGCCTCGATGACCCGCGCTCTGACTCCGAGACCGACGCGGCTGCTGATTCGGATCGTAAGTGCTAAATTTATGGGGCGGGACACAGTGCCACAGTAATGATATCCTAGATGCTGACGACGACCTTGTCGAGTCCGACACGGTGTGGCAGGACGATGGTACCTCGCTCGCGCGTGTTGGGACATTTCGTCTCACTCGGAAGCTAACGGTTGAGCGCATGGAATATCGGCAGGGACCCGCCGCTCTCTATCCCATCCACCGCGTTCGAACCGGCATCGTTGTCGACCTCGGCGCCGCCAAATATGTGTTCCGCCACCCGAACACCGGGGAATTAATTTCCCTCATCTCAATTATCAACGACTCGGTTCGTCTTCGTCCAAATAGTGCGGATGTGTCTGACTGTTTCCCCAGGATAACGATGGTTGGGATTGGGCGGGCGGCGGAGCTCGTGCCTTCGCCAAGGTTCAATTTGCCCCCGGTGAGCGGCCAATTGAGTGCCGACGAATCGGGATGACTTGCAAAGGTGTGTATGCGTGTGATCAGCTCGCGCCCGCACTTCGCACCGTGGTTCGCTTCGAGCTGGATCCAGCGTCGCGTGAGGCGGTCCTCGCTGCCCAGCAGGATACTCGACGCAGGGAAGGTAACACTCCCGAGGAACGGGTCGCGCTGTGGGTTTCAACTTCCATTCCATCTCGAGCATGTCTAACACCTCTCCAGTTTTACCAAGGTTTTGCGCGACGCCAAGTGTCCAGCCGTCGACTCGACAGGGAAGAAGTGCCGAGGCGGCCCTTTGCTGAAGACCAAAACTTATGTATGTGCTCCTCGCCCTCGCATTTAATTCATTCGCTGATGTCTCGCTGGGGGAAGGGCCGATCGAATGGTCATGACTATTTTATCGGATGCACCGGCTGGAAACCCAGCTGGAAGACAAACCACCGCTTCACGAAAATCCCCGACAACGTCGACGAAAACCTCCTTGCCAAAGCCCTCGCCGGTGTAGCGCTGACCGATGACGCGACCAAGGATACTCAGCCGTGCAGCGCCATCATTCCCTCGCGCACCGGGCTCAAGAAAAAGACCTGCTGTAATATTCCTTTTCCTCGTTGCGCTGGACCTTACTGACGAGTTCCTAGCACATGCTCACATTGCCAATGGGGTCCAGATCGTTGGCCACATTCGCAACTACGCTTGCGAAGCGAGTCGCTACGTCTATGTGCCAACAGACTCGTCGATCCGGAAAGTCCTTATTCTCAACGCGGTGAAACCCCATAACCATCCAATGCCCGTGCTCACGAAAGCCACGTTCGAGGTCAAAGACAAGTACCGCGAGCTCATCGCCGCAAACGGCGTTCTCGGGGCGACAGTGTCCAAAATTGACAACGGTGCGGTTCGAATTATTTCCCTGCATTTATTCTGTTGCTCACCTCGCACGAAGCACCATCGACCAAGTTGCTCCTGAACGGAAAGACCCCGTCGGCCCATGCGCCCGCCCTGCACAATAAGCGTCTCAAGCAGGACTTGATCCACACCGCAAAACTCGAACAGTATCCGAACGGTCTCGACGTCGAGGGTACGTTCCCTTTCTCCCGGCCATATTCAACCCTCCTCAGCCTCTCACGCGATCCACAGCTATCTACCCAATCTATCAGAAGGAGCAATTGACGAAACCGCTCCCCGAGCGTTACATCCACAGCTACATCACGAACAAGAAAGGGGAGATTGCAATTATAACGTTCGTCCCGTATCTTTTGAAGCTCCTTGACGATCCCGGCGTTACCTCGTTCGACGGCGACACGACGTTCAAGGGTGTCGAGGGGAAGCTCAACGAATGGGAGCTCTCAATATTCGCCAAGGTTGTCCAACGCGGTCAGTCCCTTTGCGCCCCTTCCAGCCATGATAATGATGTGTTCAACAGCTGCATCTCTGGTGCGGAGCTATATCACCGGCTCGAGTACAGATTTTTTCGAGTTCTTCTTCGATGAGCTTCAGCGCGTCAAGTTGCTGGTCACCGGGAAGCCTATTCCGCTGAAGGCGTTCGTCCGAGGCGGTAACCTTCTGGTTACAAATGTGGACATGGATGCGCCCCAAGTTCTTGGACTGTGTAAGGCTGTGATGAAATATAACGATCCCGAGTACAGCGGCATTCCCCACGATACCCCTCCGGAGAAGGTTGCCCCGCACTTCGTCAAAATATGCTGGCGACACGGAAAGGAGTAAGTTCCTTTGTCCAATTGTCTTCCGCGCTCATCACTGTGATCTCCCAGGCCCGTTCACGATTTCCGAGCGCTTGTATCCGCTGCGGAGTTCAGCCGACTTATGAACTTCGTCTATATCGACTCGAAGGAGTCTCTGGACGCTTTTTCCACCTTCGTTTACGGCCTCAAGGTCAAGAAGATCACCGGTGAGTATTTCTATCCTCCGCGTTGTTGTCCTCTTCTAAATACCTTCTCGTTCGGCAGATTGGTGGAAACACAAGGAGATGCACGAGTGGATCATCCCGTGCATCGTTAAATCGCAATCCTTCCTTTCTGCTGATGTGTGGGATAGTACTCCGTCCACGACGAACACGAACGAGGCGCAGCACCACTGGACAAATACCCTCGCGGGTATTCGATTATCGCCGGTCGAGGCGCTGGAAAGGTAACGCATTCCGAATGATGTGTATGCGCCACTACTAACTCCGCCATTTGTAGTCGGCGCACCATCGACACTAACGTCGCTGAAGAAATCGAGCGGTCGCTGAAGACCGGCATTCTTTCCAACTCCAACAATGACCTTGTCCATCGCATGTCCCGCAATGCTCAACGCCAATCCGCCACCGACCGCAAGGCACTCGAGTCTCGCACTGCCGCCGACGACGCGAAGCAAATTCGCCTCCGACTCGAGGGGGAGGTTGAAAAGCGCCGTGTATCCAACGAGACGACGAAGGCCTTGACGCAACAACTCAAGGTTGCGACCGGTAAGGCTGGTAAGGCTCGGAAATCGGCAGATCTGCCCTCGGCGAGCTCTAGTGGTCGGGTGAAATCGGCGCGCAGTAAACCAGGTAATATTCATTTACTTGTTGATCACGACCAGTTACTGAAAACGTCGAAGCGCGGCCGCCTGCGCCTGCGACTCAATCCCCCCCCACCAGTCCCACCGATTCCGCGGCCTCACTCCCCGTCGTGCAGGCTGAACCTGCCCTACCAGTTGTCGCCCTCCCACCATCCAATCCGGTCCAATTCGCAAACACGCCGGCGTTTGATCAGACTTCCAACGACTTTGGCTTCAACTTTTATGCGGTGAGTCAGTCGACGGCACAGGCGCGCCAACTCATCTATGTGATAGGACGTCCCCAACACCAATTTCGACGTCACTCCCGTCCAGACCTTGAACGCACCGGCGCTGAACTCATCTAACGACTTCAACCATGGCTTCGACTTCAACTTCGGTTATTCAGTGAGTTATCTCAACGGTGTGACGACATCGATAACTTACTACTGGCGTAGGATGTGCCCAACACTGGCTTTGGAACCAATGGAATTGTCCATTCCACGAGCACGCCAGCGTTGAATTCTTCTAGCGAGTTCAACTTCAACTTCGGTGACTCGGTGAGTTCAATCAGCTGTGCGAGTGTCCCAGTAATTCAACACTGGCGTAGGACATGGCCACCGCCACCTTCACTTCGTTCAATCCCATCTCCGACCCGACCTTATTCGGATTCACGGCATCCGCGTTCAACACCCTTCTTCCCTCTGCCCGTGATCCCCTCGACGACTTCATGCAGTTCTGCGAGAGCTCCGGGGTACTCTTCACCGACCCCGAGCCAAGCGCCTCGGGGTCGGGGAACTTTGATGCCTTGCCGCTTTTACCTCCGCCCCCGCCGGAATCGCCTCCCGCCGCCATGCAGCTCGCCGTCGAACCCACCTTGGAAGTCGGTCCAAGTGCTCCCAAATCGCGGCGCGGGCCTCGCCAAGAAGTCGATACGGCGAACGTCCTCAACTCGACGCGCACGAGGGCACCCAGCGCACGCAAACGTGACGCCGACGCCGACATCTCAACGCGTGCGTCGAAAAAAACAAAGTCAGGTATGTCCTGTTCGCTGGCGTGGCTCCATTGAATAACCCTAATATCTTTGTAGGTTGAACTCGTTCACCGTTGGGCATGCAGAATTGGATCTAAGTTGTGTACTTGTAATAGATAGTACATGAACTTCATTCAATAACTAATCACGCAAATGTGCCGTATGTCTCGCAAGCACGGTACATTCTGGTTGAATGTGCCGCGCGTGAACGAATGTGCCGGGCCTGGAAGGGAATATGCCGTGCGTGAGAGTGAATGTGCCGTGGTCCGAATGTATCTTCGTCCCGAACTTTGTTGGTCCCGCTTCCGCCATGCACCACGACCTCCAGATCCCAGAGGTTCTGTCTCTCATCTTCGGCTTCCTTCATCCGGAGTCCCACTGCCAATGGATCCGGGCATTGACGGCCGTGGCGACTCACGTTGGTTGAACAGCCGGCTCGGCGTGAGCCGCCGCAAACAGGCCAACTGCGCCCACACAATCACCCAATCAAGTTCTTGGTTCAAATTTGGTTTATATCCTGTGAACTGACTGCTGGGAAGCAGAGACGTTGCAAAATCGAAGTGGTGCCAGTGGGCGTCAAGCGCTCTTGCGGGATTAGAGTTAACTAAACCGGTGAATGTCGCTTTTGGTCCTGCACAAAGGAAGGAAAATTGCCCTCGAGGAAGGTTCGCAAATTATGAATTTCTTGCTTACCTGCTTCCATAAAATTCTCAAACATAGTCAGACGCCTTAGCTGCGGTAAAATAATGTGGCAGTGCAGTCCATGGCAGTGCCGCGGCGGCTATCTTTTTCGGCGGGTACAAAGTGACTACAAAGTGACGCCTCCGCACTTGACTCCGGCCGCCATCTGGCCTTGCCATGTCGCTTTCCTACTACCTCAACAAGATCCGCGGTCCCTCTACCGACCCCAAACCCTCTCAAGCTCATGGCCATGTAGCTTCCTCTGTTGGACTTGGCTCAGACCTGAGCGCGCTCCTTGGATTCTTCTCGCATTCGTATGTCGGGTCCAGCGTGAAACTGCTTCTTCTGGGGTCCATTGTCGAGACCGGGAGACGGCTATTTCGGTGGCTTATTGACCGCTTCGGAATCCGTACGTCTTGCTCTCAATATTTGGTGTTTTTTCTTCGTTCGGGCTCTGGTACTGGAGCCCAGTGACGCGTCAAGCTGCCGAGCCAGACTTCTTTACTTTGTTCTTTTTGTCTCCCAGGTTTCGGACTAATCAAGTGCCCAGAATACTGCACGACCCTCCGATTCACCCAAGGCGATCCCGCGTACGAGTGGATTGTGCTTTTCCTCGTGCGTTTTCTGTGCCTGCCTCTGAAATATGATGTATGTTAATAACTTCCATCAGACCCAAGAAAACGTCTGGCACCGTTCCCGCGAGTTCATGGTCAGCGCGAGCAACTCCCGCCGCAAATGGGCCGTGCGCGCCGCCTCGGACGCCACCGTCAAGGCCCACGCCGAATACGTCCCCACCTACCAACAGCCGCAGCTCTTCCGCTGGCGCGGCTATTGGGTAGAAATCAAGCGCACGGGAAACATCAACAGCATTGACTCGCCCCCCTCGCCTTATGGATTCTCCGGCCACTACGGCGCCAACGGCGCTAGTATTTATATCACGTCGGTGTTGGCCGTGTATTTCCCTGAGCGTCTTTTTTATTTTTGTGTAGGGTGTACACGCTCGACATGAATGTCCTTTCGGACCTCGTCGAGGAGGCGCGATTGCGCTATCTCGAGGTCAACCGGCCGAACGTCGTGATATACCTCAGCGACTCGGTACGCGGTCTTTATTCCTTTCCATCCACTCACCTTCAACTGCATGTTCCCAGCCTCAATTCGGACCCGGTGCCCAAACCTGGACGACAGTAAAACACAAGATGCGTAGGCCCCTCAGGTAAATACTCTAACACTCGCCCATTTCACCCTTGAATGATTGACTTGGGACTCGCCCCGCAGCTCGATCATCCTCCCCGAAGGCGTCGTGGAGTCCCTTGTCGCAGACGCCCAAGAATTCCTGCACACAGAAAACTGGTACATCGAAGCGGGCATCCCCCACCGCCGCGGGTACCTCCTCTACGGTCCTCCTGGGTCCGGCAAAAGTATGCATACGGTCTCGGTTGTTCCACTGTAAAATACATGACTGATTGGCGCCGGCAGCCTCGACGATATACGCACTGGCAGGCGCGTTGAACCTCGAAATCTACTCACTCTCTCTTGCGTCCAACTTGTATGTTGTCTTCCACTCCATCTGCCCTGTAACTCGTCAACTTATCATTTCTTAGTGTGGACGACTCCTACCTCCAGCGCGCCGCCTCGGCGATCCCCAAGCACGGGCTCTTCCTGATCGAGGATATCGACTGCGCGTTCCCGCCCCGGGAGGAAGACGAGGACGAGGAGGATAGTATGGCTGCGATACAGATGCACGGGGGCCGCAGACGCGCGGCGCGGCACGGCGCGCGGACGACGCGGTCCATGGTCACGCTGTCGGGCCTGTTGAATGTTATCGACGGCGTGGGCAGCGAGGAGGGGAAGCTGTTCTTCGCGACCGTCAGTCTCCTTCCCTCCTTCATTCCTTCCTTCCTTTCTTTTTTCCATTCCAAACAAACTCCGAGTGAACCACAACAACTAATTCGATGTTTTGGATGGCAGACGAACCACATCGACCGCCTAGACGGCGCGCTGCTGCGCCCCGGGCGTATTGACCGCCGGGTGCAGTACGAGCTCGCGACAGCGCCCCAGGCGCACGCGCTCTTCCTCCGCTTCTTCCCCGCCGCGCGCTTCCCCGACCCCGACCCCGTGCACGTGCATGCGCCCACCCCCGCCTTCATCCCCGTCCAACCCGTCGTCATCTCTCCCGCTTCCGACCCCGAGAAACCCGCGCTCACCGCCCTCGACGGCCTCCCCCTCCTCACCGCCGCACCCTTACCCGCGCTACTGGAATCCGAAGCCACCCGCCCCCCAATCGCAACCCTAGCAGCGTCCTTCGCCGCCGCCGTCCCCGCGGGCGAGTTCAGCACCGCCGAACTCCAAGGCTACCTCCAAGGGCATAAAACGCGCCCTGCGGCGGCGGCGGGGGGCGTAAGCGCGTGGGTGGCCGTTACGCGCGAGGAAAGGGCGGAGGCGGAGAGGAGGAGGGAGGAGAGGAGGGTGAGGGCGGCGGAGAGGAGGGCGGCTGTGGCTGTGGCTGCGGGTGTGGGGGCGGGGGGTGGGCCTGGGTATGGGCTTGGGCTCGCGCTCGGGGCGGGGCCACCTGTGGGTGGTGTGCCGAGCGTCGGCCCGGTGCCTCACCCGCCTGCGGCTGAGCCTGCGAAGACTGAAGAGGTGAAGGTCAATGGTTTGAATGGCGTCAAGCACAGTGCTGGCAGCGCGGTTGATGTAGTTTTGAATCCGGTGTGAGGAGAATTAATATAAGTATACGAACTGGCCGACTCAGTTCGGTTGCAACTCTTCTGCAGCTGCTTCACAGCAGTTAACAGCATGCGAACCGAATTTGAACCAAGCACTTGATTGGTTGATTGTGTGGGCGCAGTTGGCAGTCACGCCGCTCCGGGCTGCTCAACCAATTCCGTCGCGCCACAGAAATTGAGGCTACTTTATGATTGCAATTACACCATGTCCACAAACCCTTGATATCGTTGGTCAGAACTCGAGGCTCACCGATGGCAATTTTCCGCGAAGGAGGAGTGCAGCCCGGAATTTGAACATTTGAACCTCCAATTGGAAATTGAGAAATCAATCATTTTGTCCTTACAGGGTTTCCTGAAAATAATGGCAATCACCGAATTTTTCTTGGCCCGATTCCCAAATAGGAAATCACCCTTCTTTCTTTCTCCCTCCCTTCCTATTGCCTCTTTTTCGTCCCTATATCCTGGAATGCAGCCATTTGGCGGGTTCTCGAAGCCGCCTGGGACTGAGATGACATGTCGCGCTCAACAGATGGCGAGGATTTAGTTCTTGAAGTTGCCCAGTTCGCCCCACTTCGTAGCGCTTCTTCTACGCAAAACGCCTCCAATGTATGGCTGGGTTCCCACCGCAGCCGGGAACACTCACGAGGAGCAGGAAGGGGTCCGCGATCAAGGTGCGTGTTCAAGTCCTCCCGCACTGCGCCCAACTCAAATGGCGCGTGCTGTACTATGCCTACAGGCACCACGGGCTCTCACTGCTGTTTCAGTAACACCTTCCACCTCGTTGGGAATCGGCTGAGCGCTCGCGCCTCGCCCGTCCGCCGTCTCCCTCACCTCGCCCGCCTTATCGTCTGTCAGTCCCATCTTCGTTGTCGACCAGCGCAAGAAGATGCCAAAGCTCATGTACCGGAGGGGCTGCCGCGCTCGTCCTCCTCGTTCGACATCCCGCGCCGCGGGCGCGCGAGCAGCGGCGTGAGCAGCATGCTCACCCGCCTATGCACGAGGCCACCCGCACCGACTCGCAGTCGGACTCGGACGACGGGTGGGTCGGCATTGCCGTGCGTTGCTGCACTACGCCAAAGCGCGCGCTGGTGTCCTCCTTTGTGGCCAACAGGCCCGCGTCGCAGCCCGCGAACCCGGCGACGTTCTCGCGCTCCAGAGACCACCCACGGTCCTCCGCACTCGCAGCCGTCCCTCCTGTGCGCCGAAGTAGCCCGCGCCCATCGGCCATGGCGCTATTGGGACAAGTGCAGGCTGTCAGTGGGGGGCGGCCCTTTTGTGATTGTACCCCGCGCCTCTCCGTTCCTTCCTCCAGCCTTCCGTCTTTTCAGCTTTCGCACTTGAGGAGCATTCCGTACGGTGGAGTCTGTTTTTTTGTCGTGCTCTGCTCAGTGCTTTGGTTCGCGCTCTCTGTTCGTCGTGTACGCTTTTACTTGAATTCTGATGCATGTAAAATACACAATTTATGCCCCTCTGACCCTCCCCAGTCCAACATATGACCTTAGTACACTTTAGGATGTTGGAACCAGCGTCGCAAAGGCAGGCAAGGCGAAACAAGACCGATTTCCTTTTTGGGATCCGGCCAAAAAAAAATCGGTGTTTGCCATTATTTTCAGGATTTCCTGTAATTACTCGGGCACCTCGCTTCCAACTCGTCGCCAAAGGAAAACTACGAGCGTTGAAACACAACAAACAACCATCACAAGCATAGCCTTCGGTTGACTTCAACCGGTACCGGAGTGAGTCGCCGTCGTTGGGTCTACCTTCCTACCACCACCACAAACTGAAACGCCAGCCACACATGGCTCGCACCATTGGACAGGTGAGTGTCCGACCGCCCGCATTTTCCTTCCAACAACACTGACTTGAACCGTCCCAGGCTCGTCAAAGCACGGGTGGGAAGAGTAACTGTGGGCAGATTCGGTTCCGGCGGCGGCGCTTCAGAACGGCTGCGATGGGTGAGTAGGATCCATTAATCAGTCATCCTCTGGAAGCTTCCGACTAGAGGCTTACTGTGCACTGACAACCAAGGCATCACCAAGCCCGCCCTCAAGCGTCTAGCGCGACGGGGGGGCGTCAAACGGATCCAAGCTGATTTATGACGATATGCGGGGCGCACTCAAGATATTCCTCGAGGGCGTGTTGAGGGATGCGGCGTTGTACACCGAGCACGGATACCGGTTGGTCTTTTTTTTTTTTCAAGCTCAAGTTTGAATGATCTCACTCAATGAATGAATTTATTTATTCAACGCAGATCGACAGTAACAGCCCTGGACGTCACCTATGCTTTGAAACGGAGGGGACAGACTCTCTATGGGTTTGGTATGTAGAAACATAACACGCAGTAGGAGGAACTGGAATTGAACCGGCAGTAATTCGGTCATTTACTACGGCACGGTGTTGATCCGCGTGTGTCAGTTCAAACTCCGTTGAGTGTTGGTTGGTGTCTTTTCTCTAAGTCTTGCGCGCCAGCTGGTAATTCTCCACAATTCATTCCACCTCAGTTTACTCATCTCCCCGAAAACCCGCCGACAACCCACGACTCGGTTCTTTCACAGCTCAGCAAACTTTCCTTGTACATAAGTACCCTAAAATGCCCTACCGAGCATGAGCTCGAGACCGCTCCTAGGAGAATGAACGTCGGCGTACCGCGGCCCTTCATAGCCATCCGTCGGCGACTCCGTGCTGCTAAACGCCACGCGGTCTTTATCCTCAGAAAAGTATCGACCGGGGCTTCTGATACCCAGGATGCCCATGCCCATGCCACCCTCAGACGCCGTCGGAGACGGGAACGAGGACATCTCGAATTGCGCGACCTGGAAGCCAGCGTGAATGAGTGAGTAGGTTTCAGCTGAGGAAGCACATTAGGCACCATCGAAGGGTTAGGCTGCATCAGGGTCACGGAATTGGAGCGTATGGTATTGGAGAATTGTTCTCGAGCGTTTAATCTGGCGCAGAAATTAGAACGAACACGACGTCGTTATTGGAATCGTCGGTAAGAACTGTAAGGACGCACGAGAGGAGGAGGGAGTTCGCGAACACTGTTGAGGTTGGGTGAGCTTCATGGATGTGGGAGTCATCGCCACTCACGTTTGGGAATTATCACGAAGAAGCCGACGTAAACATCTTTTTTGGTCCTCGGATGGTCAAGTTTGCTACAGACAGGGACCCGAGCGACGTACAGTTATCTTTCATCGTGAGGTACTGGAGGAAACGAGTGGGAAAGGACTTTCAAACCAGAAATTGAGTTCTCGCACCGTAACCAAAAGACCAACAGCACCGAGGCTGAGGAGCTCTTGAATTAGCTTACTTAATCCGCGTTCGAGAAGGGCGAGCTGGGCGTACATAGTAGCCGTGCCGGTTTCCACTGTCCATATCATGATTTGGTTGACTATTTTGCGCAAGCTGGGTTCGTCAGCTCCGGTGCGAGTTTACGACAATCGGAATTGGGACTCACACTCGGGATTTATCCAGTCTCCAAGAGCTGAGGTAGTAGCAGAGGGCTGTCGCCAGTATCGTGTCGAGTGCCGCGCTGATAATCACAACGGTCTCAATAAGCCAGCCCGCGCGTTCGTTGTATTCGGGGAGCGGATACGCATGGAGCGCAATCGTGCTCAGCCCGATTATCCCGACGAAGCGCGCGAGCGTGAGGCAAATGCAGAGCAGGGGTAGAAAGGGGCTCTTGGTGAGCCTGTAGAGGCGATACGTGAACCATCCCTGGGGGGACACAGATGAGCGACTGTTGAAATCAACAGGAAAATCGTAACTTGTTCGAGCGGACCAATGAATCCGCTGAGGAGGATGGAGGTGTCGAGAGACAGCGGCGGGATCAAGAGGGCCTCCGGCTGGGCATACTGGGTCACTGTGATTGTGTACAGGGTGTGGCAGATTGCGATGGAATGACCCAAGTCCAAGAGCCAGCAGAGACCGACCTGATTGAACATCAACCAGCTGAAGTTCCGAAGGCGTCCAGGATGAACCGACTCACAACGCATTTCAAGACCCGCGAATCGCTTCGGCTTCGTCGAGAGTAGGACAGAGCTTGTGCGGTGACCATGCCAGAGAGAAATAGGGCGACCACGATGCCAACCTCCAACGCTCCAAGAGTTGTGTTCAAGTTGAAGGAGAGGGCAGCTGGCACTCCATCTTCGCGGGCCAGAATCGTGGGCATTGGGGGTGTGCGAAGTGGCGCTAGGAACCAGGCGAGGTTGTTTTTATGAGGATGGGCCGGGTACGATTCTCTCTTATGTCTTCTGCGGATATGAGCTTGTAACCGCCGCGACGATAATTCTGTCACTGTTCAAGGGCGAGATCGTGTGCGAAGACTGCCCTGGGCGCTGGGAGCGAGGTTGAAAGATGGCCTGCCGGCAAACATTCAAGTAAGAGTGCGACAGCGACGGAAGAACTCAATCCTCGTACCTGTCAGAAACACGGGAAGAGAACAGGCTTCCGCTGTGAAATCTTATCAAGTTGGCGTTCAAAGACGCAGAACTGGGCTCTGCGTCTCAGTTAGAAGCGGGACGATGTTCGGCGAAGCAAAGCACAGATCTAAAAAGTGGCATACAGGCTTACAGCGCACGATTGCGGGAGAGTCGCGACGGGCAGCACATCAGCAACCTGCTAGGGAATGGGAACGGCGATGAGAGGGTGTCTTCGAAAGGCGGCCGCGACATATAAATTAGGAGGCAGTCGTAAACGGCTTCGTCGCCGATAGATCATAGATGGTTTTGGAGGCAGCCGTAAAGGATTCTGCAAGGAAGGCCAAGGATAGGTGGGGCTGCGGCGACTGCAAAGTGGAGGAGGGGATAGAACCGTCCATGCTCGAGACCGTCGGTTTCCCTAAGAAAGCTCCCCGGAAGAGTCCCTAGCGTAGGGTCGGTGTTAGCGCTGCGCAAGGAAAATGGACTCCACGTGATCCAGCCGCGTCCCAAGATCAACCAAACACGGCCCAACCGAACACGCGAGGCTGGAATTTATCCCATGACCGATTTTCGAGACACATTACAGTCGTAAACTAGGAAGCGCAACGACACATAGAAGCGCAACACTAGTTTTCGGCACCTTCTGGGGCTGTAAAAAATCCAAATAAATTTGTAGATGCTCAATGAAATCGCACGGGAAGGCTTGCAAAAGGATTGGCCCAAAATATCGTAGAGAGCCCTGAAAACTGGGTGTGTTTGTCTAACCGTAATTTGTACAAATTTGATGTGTTGCAAAGATCAGCCTCGTTCTCAGCAGGAATTGGTCCTAACTACTGGGGGTAAATTGCAACGTGGACTATGTATGGAGAAGATGTATATGTGAGCTTAGGATCCGCGATTTGGGTCAAATTTGGCCGAGGGATCCGCGAAACAATGAAAATGTTGCGCTTCCTAGTTTACGACTGTACTCATAGCACAATACGGAGGCATTTTTTTTGGGAGGATACCGGGGACTTTGAACTTGAGAAAGGAAGAGACTAACAGCTTGATTTTGACCCAATTGCACTCTGCAACCAGTGATTGAAAGAAGAACATGATAATTAGTGCGTAAATCAGGATACTAATATCGAACGGAGAACGATTAAAGGGAGAAAAGAACGCAATATTTCAGTACCCTAATATGGCTTCCTCTGGGTAAAAGTGATCTGATTCCGCTGGATATCAAAGGTCGTGACGACGTTGTGCATGAACACATCCCCGCTGAAAGAAAGGTTAGCGCGAAATAACCTTTTGCACCCCCCAAACGATCCGGACTCACAGGATGAACACACTCCCCATCGTCACCGGGCCCCCATCCTGCGTCCCAGAAATACACACAGCCGCCCCACTGTCGTCCGTCCCAGCATAAACCACCTGGTCGCGCGGGTCGATCGCAAACGTCTTCCCGCCGAGCACGACGGAAAAGGGGGGCGCCTTCGCCGCGCAGTCGACGTAATACGTCCCGGCGCGCCACGTCGCGTTGAACGCCGCGTTGTACGCACGCGCAACGTCGGTCGGGACGAGGTTCAGCGTCGTCCCGCTGTCGATGATGGTGCTGTTGCTCGCCGTAAACACTGCCGCGCTCCCGGGGAAGACGTACTTCTGCACGTCGACGGTGTAGTAGAAGTACGTTGGGTGGCGGTTAGCGGTTGGTGCGCGGGTGGCGAGGGAGTAGCCTTGGACAGGAACCGTGGCGTGCGTGGAGGTGACCGGCACCTGGGCGATACCGCCGAAGGCGAGGTACCCGAGGTGCGGGTCGACGCTGGGGGAGTGCTCCCCGCTGGGCGTCCCACGGTTGAGTGCGAGGGAAAAATCTATGCACCGGCGCCGAGTTCATAATTTGCCAAAAACACGAAACAAAACACGAACACGGATGAGCAACCTGTCTTTGTTTCACGGCGTTGAAGAAAAATGGGTTGTATTGAAGCTTCTTGCCCGCAGTGCCCGTAACGCTGGTTAACCAGGGATACGCCAGACCAAGCAGCCCAGTGTTGATCCCGTCGCCGGCCCACGAGGCGTTGGAAACGACTCCAATCTCTTGATGCTTCACTGTGTTCACATTCAACAATAAGAACGACGACGTGCTGAACCGCAAAGTTACCGGTCAAACCACCGACATTGACGGTTTCAAACGCAGCGGTGCCGGACTGGTACGTTCGATCAGTGAGTAAAAAGGAAGTACGTTAATACTGCTGGAACTCACCAAGGATTCCCCGTCCCCATATTGCACTGCGAACGAGGTGTTCGGATACCACTGGAAGCTTTTGGACAGTTTGGTATCGAAACCCTCCGTGCCAAACCCGCAACTTGCGATGGGTGCAGGCGCCCCGCTGAGGTTGAAACACGAAAACCCCTTCTCAGCCAGCCAAGTATCGGAGCTGCGGCGGAATTGCGTCAACAGCAAGGAATAAATAATGCTTTGCGAACCTTCCGGTATCCACGATCACGGAAAAGGATTGGCCGCCGATGATGATTTTGGTGAGATACTCGTAGTCGTAGTCTGCGCCATCGAGCGGAGGAGTGTAACCTTTACCAGCCCGCAGAGAGTGCAGCGCATGCGTCTTGGACGCCCTCCTCGCTGTCCGCGCTACAATCGGCGCTGAGAATGGGGCACGCGGCAAAGGCAACGTCGGGAACGTGGAGTGTGGCGCCGCAGCGTGGTGCTTGACGCTATAGTGCGCCGATGCGCTACTGGATTTCGCAACACCTGCAAGGACAGCACAAACGCTGAGGAAGAGGGGTAGCATGGAGGGAATGGTGAGTTGAAGTGGGCGGCTGCGAGGCTTATATGAGCCGTAGCATGTTCATACGTACGAGAAGCAAAAAACGCGCAGCGCCGCGCCTGCCGCGCCTACAGAGCGCTCCTAATCTCCTGAGAACGCATCCTCCATGCTTCTTGGAAGAACGGAACCAGCGAAAGCCCGCAAAGTGGAGAAACTGAGCCGTCGGGATCGGGGGAATAGCGGTAGTTGTCAGGCAGCATGGTATTTGGCTATAGGCTTCCGGGAGAAGGTCGTCGCAGGAAGGGAGTGAGCAGTGCATCAGAGGGCGCGGACGGATAGCGCAGCCGGGATGAATTGCTGCGGGAGTCTGTTGATTCGGTGTGCGCGATAGTGGAAGGATGGGGAAATCGACTGGCCAGCGGGATTTCGAGGGGTTGATGTTGTGAGTGGAGGAGCATACATCGGCCGAGCTCCACGCCACTAGTATCCAGATGGATTGGAGGAGAACCCAACGCGTCTCGTTTCGATTCCCCACAGCAAGCTTGTTTACGCGAGCAAAACCTGTAGTATGGGCAGAGTGTCTCGCTCTTGGTGGCATAAGGATGTGCGTACCTTTGGCCTACCTCTACCTCCTTCAATAGAATCAATACCTTGACGAAGGTTTCCCAGAAACCCCCGGTATCTGGTGCTGGGAATAAGATGACTTTAGATGAGGTTCTAGAGGGGGACTGGAGTTGAAGCAGGTGTACTTGCCCCGCAATCGTGGTCCTTCCTGCTGCCCACAAGGTCTAGGCCAGTAAAAGTTGTACCGTTCCAACTTGGGACCTGCCAAACGGCCTGAACATGATGTTCCGGATTTCTGACCACGCAGATGCTCGGGCACAGACAAGGAGCCTTGTCGGGCATCAGCTGAAGGTCTTCATTGCAGTGTAAGGAGAAATAGACCGAGTCTTACCACTACCTGACCAATAGACCGCGCAGGGTCGGAGGGAAAGGTTGTGCGGCTGTGGGGCGCCGTGGGAGTTTGAGAACAGCGGATCAAATGAGTGCCAGGTCCGAGGCGCCCCGCGTTCAAACCAAATTCAACCAATGAACTCAACGCGCCAAACGGGCGGTTTTCTGTTGTGAGCGTCACTTACCTATTTGTAGAACTACCGGAGCCCTCGGATTTTGAATTTGGGGCCCAATTTGTGGCCTTGCGCCTATGTGGTGTAATGCTTGCGCTGTTAAGTATTGTTACAGTATATTGTTTGTTACGCCCGCACATGCCTCCTCAACCTGAGTATGAAGCTCGGCGTCAATGCGCAGTGGCTGCAATTCCGCCATGATTGGCAGTCATTCGTGTAAACCCAACACAAACCTCTTGTCCTGCATTCACTTTGCGGTGCAGAGGCGGATCAAGCTGAATGAATCGACAGGCGGCTACAGGTGTGAAGTCCGGCGGTTGGACTACATTAAAGAGACAGTTTTTGATACACTACGGATGTTAAAGTTATCGTGATCCTCAACTATGAGTAGTTACTCGGTCAGGCCGTGCAGTTCAACATGGCCGAGAAGTCCGGTTGAGCAACGGATCACTCCAAAATCAAACGGAACGGACGGAAAATATCGACTTCGAGGCACCTGCGTCCATCTGCACATCGTTCGTCACATCTCCGCTAAAAGGATGTTCTGTCCTGTCTCCCGTCTCCACTCGCTCTCGAGCAATTTCTATTCGGCAACTCGGTTGCTGCCATTACCCCGGTTGTGGGGCAATAACTGTTTCTAACTTTATATTACAAAGGGACGGAATGGTTACAGCCAACTCGGAGAACTCCACTTTGCAAAAGGAAGGAGAACAATGAAGATATATTTGCACGGGAGAAGAACAAAGAACGAAAAAGGCGCACCAGATCTACTAGGAAACCTGCCATCTCGTACCGTCGCGACTGCCGCAACCCACTCAACGTGTGGTGAACTCGTTGCATGTGGTTGCAGAACCACGGCTTGACTACATTCAGTAAACCCGTTCCGTGGGTCCGTCTACAGAAGATGCCGCGGGCGACTTTGGACCTAATTTGGAATTGCCGCGATACCGCCATGACCAGCAGTCGTTCACCTCCACAAATGGCTTGTTTTCGTTCGGCGAATGGGTTGCAGCGGTCGCGAGGGCGCGAGACGTTTAACATTGTCAGGCCTTGCGGGTTTACTGGATCTGGTGCGCCTTTTCCTCGTTCTTTGTTCTTCCTAACGCCTGCGCTCCCCAATTTCAGCTGTTATTGTTTTCTCCCCTATTAAAAGTCAGCGTTGAAACTGCGAGCACACATAGACCCTTCGCGCATTGACTGTGCTACCATTAACTCCCTCTCCCCACCATCTACAACCCTAGCCTCTGGAAATTAGGACAATGGGCAACGAGAGTCACGATGGTACTAGTAACGAGAGTACTAGTAGTGATGTGCCGGCTTCAACCTCGAGCCGTCCCGTCACCCTTACTTGGAGGTTCCTCAACAGCGCCGTCATCCTGGGACTGGGGATCTACAAAGCTATCGCGGAGTACCGTGGCCAAGCAGCAGCAATGAAAGCCTTAGACTGGATTATCGGAGTTTGCTGGACATTGTTGTAAGTGTTCTTCCGTCCACTCTCATCGGTGGCTATTAACCACCGGTCCAACAAAGTGCATATTGGGTCTCACTGATCCTGGAAGATAAAGAGGATATCAAGACAATGAGCACCAAAAGTCCCGTCACACTTACTTGGAGGTTCCTCAACAGCGCCGTCATCCTGGGACTTGGGATCTACAAAGCTGTCGCGGATTACCGTGGCCAAGTACCAGCAAGGAAAGCCTTGGACTGGATCATAGGAGTTTGCTGGGCATTGATGTAAGTGTTCTTCAGTTCACTTATCGGTGACTACTACTAACCACCGCTTTAACAAAGTGCATATTGGCTCTCAATCCTGGAAAAGGAAGAGGATGGTCTCATCCGTGGCCTTGGCCGTGGCTTCAAGTACTTCATCTCCGACATGGAGACGATGACGACCGGGCCCTTCATATTTACCTGGTGGAGGGGACTCAACACCGCCGTCGTCCTGGGACTTGGTGTCTACAAAGCTATCGCGGAGTACCGTGGCCAGGCAGCAGTAATGAAAGCCTTGGGCTGGATTATCGGAGTTTGCTGGACATTGTTGTAAGTGTTCTTCTTCAGTCCACTCTTATCGGCGGCTACAAACCATCGGCCCAACAAAGTGCATATTGGCTCTCAATCCTGGAAGATAAAGAGGATGGTCCCTGCCGTGGATTCTTCACCTCGGGCGGTTTATTTTTCGTCACACTTGCTTCGTCCTTCACTTCTTTCATTGGCACCATGATTTGGAGTAAATTTATGTTTTGTGACGATGCTCAACAACTGAATGAACTCTGTACCATAGGTTTTATCGACAGCCCTGCAAAATTCTTCAAGAGTGCTATAGAATTTCTGTTGTGGCCGGTGGGTATAATGCTCTCCATCGCCCTGATGTGGGTCGTTGTGGTTGGTGTTGCGGCTTGTATTGAAGCTTGTATTGCGACTCTGACTCGCCGAAAAAGCCGGCCACAACTACCATCCTGAAATGACTCCATTTTGTGGAATAGTTTCCTTGGGTGGCCGAACCAAGTTTACGGATGTGATAATTATAATTTCAACATAATTTCCTACAAAGTAGAAGCCCCGGATTCGACCTGACCGAGAAGCCTCGACTGCCCGTCGCCGCCGTTTGCCGCGTCCCGCTGTGAGTAATGTGCTATCTTTCCCGTGTCAGCTTTCGCTCCGAGCTCAACCCCCAAGTCACAAATCAAGTCTCAAGATAGAAGGTTACGTCCTTGATGTCTAGTACCGCTGCTGACGCTCTGTGCAGCCCCCTTCAACAGTCCGAGTCGCCTCCTTCAGCGCGTAATTTTCGTCTACTGTAGTGCCCATCGGGACCTCCTCCATGAGCAAGCTTAAAAGCAAACCCAACCCCGAAATTCCGATCATAGTCTGCCAAATAACAGCCATGCTCTCTGCGAAAGCTCTCTCGACGTCCTCTCTCAGCGGCCCCTCGAGGTCTTTGATGAGCGGGACCGCAGCATACGCGATCTCGAATCCCGGGGGGAACTGCGCAATAAACGTAGAAGGAAGCTTTTTCTGCAGCATATTCTTCGCTCATACGTTAGAATTTAGACAATTTTCATTCAGCTTGCGGTGATCATGACTCACCTGCAAAATCGTCCCCGAGATCGTGATGCCCCATGTCTGCGCTGCGTTAGCTGTAGGGCTCGCAAAAAAAGTCTATACGGGCCGCCCACCTGGAACAAGGCACGCGTGAAGGAAAACAAAGCCAACGCCGACCCCGCGCGATTTTGCGGCAACGGTGCTAATATCGGGAATATCGGCGCGGAGAACTATGCAGTTCAAATCAAACCGATGGAAAACCAACTCAGGTTCAGGCGTACCAGGATCCCTAGACCCACCGCCCCAAGGATCTGATATATGACCCACTTCCAGACAGCGCTATCCGCGCGTATGGTGCTGAATAGCCCGAAGGCGACGATGGCGATCACCCAGCCCGCCCAGTTGACGGGTCGGTACTTTTTGGATCTGGTGACGATGCTGCCTGCGAGGAAGGCTGACGGGGCGCCGAGGAGGGAGCCGGGGAGGTAGTCTACCGCCGAGCGGATGGGTGACGCGCCGAAGGAGGCTTGGAAAAGGACTGTAATAGGGATAGGGTTTGATTTAAATGGTTCGCAATCAAGGGAACGTACCAGGAAGGTAATAAATGACCGCTGGAAATCACTCAGAAATCTTCAACCCCAAGCAACTGGAGGGCGACTTACACATGCTGACGACGGCATGAGCAGCGGTGGTGAGTAGCCTAAGATATGTACTTTGAAAGGGCTGCTCCACGCAAAGTAAACCGACCTACCCGCTGACCGAGGTTCGATTGCCCACTATATCTCTCGGAACGGTTGGATGTTGCGGGACGTTGAACTCATAAACCACAAACGCGGCGAGAAGGACGATACCCAGGATGAAAGGCACGAGCACCTCCACAGATCGCCACGGATATCGAGTCCCAGCCCAACTCATTGCGATGAGCGCGAGTACCGTTCCAACCACAACGATAAGGTTCCCACTGGTAGAGTGTGGGTTATTTTACGGAGGAACGAAGGATGCAAAAGAACACGAACACCCAATCGACTTGCGCAAGTTTGCTGCGGAGAGAACCTTCCGGGCGACGGACAGAAAGAAATACAAGGACAAGGACGAAGGCGAGTACGGTGAGGGGCAAGTTTAGGTCTGCTGGAAGTGATAAAAAGACGCGTCGAATCGACAAAGGCATATCTCACAGAATAGCCATCGCCAGAGCGTTTTGTCTCCTTTCGAGGAAAGCGCTCCACCCTTGAGAGTAATTTAGAGATGAGGCATCTGTAAAAAGGACAATGCGATATTATTGGCGGTCCTACACTCTGCGGAAGGCGTCATTTCAACAATCTTTTTGGATCGTGTGGAACTGACCGATGCAAAGGCCCAAACCACCCCGATAAGTCCCTGGAATAATCCGCGCTCGCTGAGCGGCACCAAGTCGGCCACAAGTATTTGCGTCAAGGCAAGGATACCGCCCCCACCGATGCCTAAGTATGAAAATGGTTGAATTATCTCAGGCATATCGGGTTCGCCGAACCTTGAACCGCTTTCGAGAAGAGTCAGGTTTGAATTACACTCTCATCCAGGAGACTCGGAGACATACCTCTGGCGCCGATCAGCATAGACTGCAACGTACACAGACATGAATCCAGAGTACCCAGGGAGCGGAGATTAAG
This sequence comes from Mycena filopes, assembly GCA_029281495.1. Lineage (NCBI taxonomy): Eukaryota > Fungi > Basidiomycota > Agaricomycetes > Agaricales > Mycenaceae > Mycena > Mycena filopes. The sequence goes on along the minus strand of JARIHR010000020.1, from coordinate 1,212,022 downwards.
GAACGTACCATGCGCTGCGAAGCGCCGGCCAGCGCACTGCCCAGTGCGAAGAAGGCGATGCATAGAAGCATAATCGGTTTCCTGCACGCGATGAGGTGGGCGGAAGACTATAAAAGGAAGACCGACTACCTTCCAAACGCGTTTGCAAGGCTACCACTCAGCGGAATAAATGCCGTGCTGGCCATCGCGTAGGCTGAGCCGACCTACACGCATCCGTGCATGAGCATCTGTATCCGCACAAGCAGGGCGAAGAAGAAGAAACAAACCCAAATGTAGTCCCCCTCCGTGTCATCCAACGCCGTCGCGATAGTCGGCAGGGCAGTCCCCACCGCCGTCTGGTCGAGCGCTGAGAGGAAGGTGGCGACCATGATAGCGAGGAAGCTCATCCAAAACGCGCGGGGTTTTCGGTGAGGGCGGCTTGGGCCCACCGCTGTGTCGGCGCGCAGGTCCTGCATCGGCTGTTGGGTGGTGGTTCTGGCTAACTCGCAGAGTAGTTGGAAGCGATTGGGCGAAGAAGGGAACAGGCGGCTAAAACGTCATTTTGACACGCCCCGGACTGGAAGGGAGTTCGCCGCTCTGGGGGTGGCTCTATCTCCTCGGCCTGTTGGGGAAGCGACTACCGCCGTTCGAAAGCTGGGGCGGAGGAAATGTTTTGCCTTCAAGTGGAGAGTGGAGAAAGGCAATTTCGTATATTGGAGGTTACACGCAGATTTGAGGCGATTTAACACAGGTTCGATTGCTAATTGGAAGGTAATTCTCTCCATTCAACTTGAGACGGCAGAAAACTACCCTTTGATTCAGCTTGCAGCCACAGTGCCCTGGATGCCCTCCGCCTTCAACTTCACCCAGGCCGGCCGTCCAATGAGATCGTTCCACCATCTACGCAGATGTGAGGTTACTTCCAACACCACAGTCGAACACAATTTATACCTCGCAAGATTCGGGCCTTTCGCCGTCATGATATCCATGTTCGCGCGCACGAAGGTAAGTTCATAGTAGAGATGGAAGAGGTCGACCAGAGTCAATTCCTGATTTGGTCCGACAATTTTCAGTGGACCTCGGACTCTCAAAGGAACGGTGTAACTCACGTTTCCGGCGAGATACTTCTGTTTCGCGAGGATGGCCTCGTACACGTCGAGCTTCGCGGAGAAGTCCGCCTTTATTTTCGCGACGACGGCCCCATCAATGGGCAAACCGCGATTACTGAACACATTCATTAGTGCGACGTCGGATGAATGTGTATTTGGCAGCGACGCACCGCTTGTCAATTTCCTCCTCGAAAATCCTGAACACCAACGGGCACAAATTGGCGAATTCGACGGAGGCCGCCTGCTCGAATAACGCCTTGCTCTGCAGGCCCGTCGGGAGCAGCGGCGTCCCCTGCTCCGCGTACTTCTCCGCGAGGTACCGACAGATTGAGAGTCGCAGATGCAGCGAGGAACGAGGGAAGTCATAGATTAGGGTTTATGTCCCCATTAGGCGATCGCTAAGAAAATCTTCTTCGCGCTCGCCGTCGACCTCATCTTCGCGCAACTCGCTCCTCATCGGACCATCAGCTTTCTTTGACTCATACACACTCATACCACCATGTCCATCCCTACTACGGACCCCCATCTCCAAATCTGCCCCGACTTCGCCTCCACCAACTTCGACAGTATCCGCCTCGCCATCATCGGTACTGGTAGTCTCGTACCCGACGTTATAGGGCAATCGTTCGCTCCGCTCACGGGCAGAAGTCCATCCGGGGATGTCGAGATGTTGACGAGGAGGATTGATCGATGGAATTTGGCCGCGGAGTATTGCCCTATAACGTCTGGTGCAATTCGTATAGAAAGGATGCGACTGCGTCACGCTTTTTGTATTTTCGATGGATCTTGCCCATCTTCTGGCCGATTTATGTGTTTCAAAGTGCATTCTGGCTCCGCTGTACCTCCTCTTCTCGATGGCACTCACACCAGGGGGGATTTACCCGTGTTTGAATTGCCATTGGGCTAAAGTTCAAAAAATATCGTCGGGTGGATGGAGAGATGCAACAGGCTTAATCTGACACAGACAATGTTTCCCTCCTCTTAAATAAGGTCCCAAATTTGTTCAATGAACAGCCTTAATTTTCGTAGGCCAGGAGGGATAGGAATTCATTATTCCGGTGAAGTGAACAAGATGCTCACTTCTCCAGAAAGTCAATTTTTGGCGTGTCTTCCTCGCGTTTTGGCGGCCCATAGCCTTTAAGAGCCTTATCGACGTCGAATGGGAACAGTACAGCCCGAGAGTGGCCAAGACCTTGAGGGTTGAACGAGTTTAAGACTTGTGACACCCGTGACCGATTGGAGCAATCCCATGCCTACTCTACGAGTTACACCAGATCTTCGGGTGTGGTTTCCGTTGTCTCTTTTGCATCATTTTTTCTGCCTGATGGCGTCTCAAAACGGAACCACACCCGATGATCTGGAACCGAGATTACGGTACTGGCAATTCCACCGACGCGGAGGCTGCCGAGACGCTTCGTGCCGCTTGGCAAACTACCACCGACGCCCAAAAGGTCCTCTGGGACCACCAAGTGCAGCAGGACCGGGACGCGGCCGATGCCGTCCGCCAGGTCGAAGAGGCCGCAGCGGAGCAGCTGCGTCTGGCCGCGGAAAAGGAGAAGGAGGCTGAGAAGAAAGAGATGTTGAAGAAGGCGCCAAAGCTGGCCGACTTCGACGAGAACAAAGGTGTGGGGGATCACATCCGGACCCGCCCATCGCCGTTCGCGGTCAAAAAACTGGATGAGTTCCTCTACATTGAACTCTACTACTTCACTCCAGAGGGTTGTGCTGACGCCGCGGATCAGCAGCGCTCCGTCGCCGAGGACGGCTTCGCACTCGCGCATACCGACGACGCCCTAGCCCTCCGACCCATCTCGTCCTTCAGGGCCTCCCGCAATGTCATCAAGGATAGCGACCTCACCTGGCGCCAGATGGAAATGGGGGCGAACGGGCTACTGGAGCAGATGACGCGCTCGGGTTGGACCGATAAACACACCCGGTCTGTCGCCACATTCTTCTATAACTTATCTCGGCACCCGTTTCGCGAGATCAAGCACGGCGAGGCCATCCTCCTCATTTATCAGGCGAGCGCGCGCAGGGACTGGCACGACGCTCTCCGGAAGGGGGAGGGCTACAATATTGCCCTCTTCAACGACAACCTCCTTCGCTCGATATCCGACAAGTACTGGCAGACGCTGAGGGGCGACGAGATTACCAACGTGCGTACAAGTCTGTTTTCTGCTGACCCCTCCTCTAACTCTCATTTGCTCTCCCTCATAACTCCTTTCGCCGTCTTCGACCTTCCCCTTATCCTCCGACGCATCACATCCTCGCCCGCCGCCTGCTCATCTATCATATACGCGTCTTTTCCATCTCGCGCGCGCTCATTTATCCATTTTATCATCCCCGCGCCCTCTATTATCACCCCTGCCTTATCCGCGCTGCATTATCATCATTATCGGTGCTGCATTATCATCATTATCATCATTATCATCGCCTTGCATCCCTCATATATGCTTATCCTGCGGCGTCCTCATGTATCATCCTCGTCTCAATATCACTTGTCTTCATATCTGCCTAACCTGGTATCTGCGTCCTCTCCAAGTCCTCTCGTCATCCTCCAACCTCGTGCTTCATCCTCCAACCTCGTGCTCGTTCCTTTGGTCGTTCGCCTGGCTCTCGTGCTCGTGTGTTTCTCTTCTCTTCCATCTCTCTGGTATTGCTCCTGTCGACTCGGAATGGTGCGTAATTTGTTTGTTGACTAAAAGTCGGAGCACAGGTCAAATGGCTATCGTGACGCGCGCGACCCGTGCGACTCTCGGGACTCTAGAGGTCGTTCAAGTCTTCCCGCCCGCGGCCGATCCCAGAGGTCTTTGTCCCCTCCGAGACGTCCTCAGAATGCCAACCAGATGGCAATGGTGAGGTATACGGGCCGTGACGCGCCCGATGGCCGCGATGACCGACGCGACACACGGAACCAGTCTTTTCAGTCGGGCGCAGGTCAGTCCGCCCACTCGGCCTGCGCGCTCTGCTTGGGCCGCTTCTCGCACGACGTCAACGCGTGCTCTTCCCCCACTCTCTGGAATGGCGACCGAGCGTATTGCTCCAAGGACCGCGACGGATATCTTATCACCCCCCGCGGGGCTCAGGTTTGCCTCAAGTGGCAGCTTCCGCGGCAATGCAGCAGCTCGTCCCACCCGCAGCGTCATATCTGCTCCGGATGCGGGGACAAGAACCACGGCGCTCAGCGCTGTCCTCGAGCGGAGAAGGCGTGAGGCGGTTACTCCCCTTCGCGCCGACGCTTGGGAACGCCTCCTCACCGAAGCTGGACTTCTTCATCTATACCCCCACATTCCTTCCTCTATCTGCCACGGTTTTGACATTGGTATCCGCAAAATATCCGACTCACATACTCCCTTTAATAGCCCTACTCTCCTGGTTCACGCCGCCGCCTTCGCAGCTATTGTCGAGCACGAATTTCGCTCAGGGCGCTACATCGGGCCTGCCACCCGCGCCGAACTGGAGTCGATCATCGGGCTCTTCCAGTCCTCGCCCCTCTCGCTCACTCCAAAACCTCATAGTCCACAGAAGCTTCGCCTCATACAGAACTTTTCCTACCCTCGGACGCCGACTAATTCTCATTTCTCAATCAATCATTCTATCGACTCCGACAGCTTTCCCTCGACCTGGGGCACTTTCAATATCTTTGCGCTCAACTGTTCCCGCCTTCCCCCAGGCTCCCAGGGCGCCATCCGCGATGTCGCCGAGGCGTACCGCACAGTTCCCACACACCCATCGCAATGGCCTGGAGCCGTTGTTCGACTCTCCCCAGGTGACGAGTTTGCGATCGATACCTGCGTTGCATTCGGCGTCTCCTCGGGTAGCGGTGGGTATGGGAATGTTGCTGACGCAGGGGCGGATATTTTCCGCTCGGAGGGCATTGGCCCGCTGGAAAAATGGGTTGATGACCATTGTTTCTTGCGTGTTCTTCGGGAGCACCTTGGTAGGTATAATCTCCGCCGCCACGAGTGGCGTGAGCGGATTGTGGCTGCAGGTGGGCGTCACCACGATGGCGGTCGGATATGGTTCGGCGGCGGTAAACTTCCTGCCGACGTTATGGAGGAATTTAGCGAGGACATGTCCTTCCCGTTGCGGGACCTGGCTGCAACATCGCCTCGATCCCTCGAGGATTCTTGTTACTCCTACAATTTCGCTGACATTGACCGCGTCTCTGGTCTCCTCGGAATTCCCTGGGCGCTGGACAAGGACCACGCCTTCGCGCACGAGTTCCCCTTCACAGGTTTTATCTGGGATCTCATTCGACGCACCGTCTCCCTGGGACCGGAGAAAAAGGCCAAATATCTCATCGCTATTCAGGCGTGGTCGGGCGAGGCTACTCACAACCTCGACGACGTCCAGGGCCTCTACGGCAAACTCCTTCATGCGTGTTCTATCGTCCCAGAGGGACGTGCGTACCTCACGAGCTTGGAAGCCATGCTTGGCATCTTCCACGATCGTCCTTTCATGCCTCGTACCGCTCCCCACTCCACTGCAGCAGACCTCAAATGGTGGGCAGCAACCCTCCAGCAGCCCACCCTTTATCGTCCGATCCCCGGCCCCGTCGACGTCTTCGACCCTGGTGCCTATTCTGACGCTAGTTCAGGCGTCGGGATCGGGATTGTCATCAGAAATTATTGGTGGGCGTGGTCGCTCCTTCCCGGCTGGAAATCCGACGAGCGCGACATCGGCTGGGCAGAGGCTGTTGGCTTCGAGCTCGTCGTTCGCGCTCTCATTGCCTTGGGCGCCGTCCGAGGGCATACCAAAATATTCGGAGACAACGACGGCGTCGTCAAAGGTTGGTGGAATCACCGCAGCCGCAATCGCGAAGTCAACACCATCTTTCGGCGGCTCCACATCCTACTCAAATCTAACGACTGCATCGTTCACACGCGCTACGTTACCAGCGCGCGCAACCCAGCTGACGCTCTCTCCCGCGGAAAATTTCCGTCCCGCTCTCTCCTCTTGCCCCGACTTCCCATCCCTCCTGAACTCCAGCCTTTCATCGCCGATTTCGACCAGTGCTCCCTCAAACCGGTCGCAAACGAACTCATCCCATGCTCTGCGCGCAGTACCTTTGCCCTCAGCGCTGACGCCGCATTTGAGGGAATGTCCATCAGTCTCGCTAATGAGCAGGCGTTCTGGTGCGTCTAGTGGCTCTAGTCTGCGCATGGATGCAGCCCTTCCTCCGTCCTCGCGTTCGTCTCGACGGACACGGCCGTATCCTCCCCACTTGCCGTTACGCGCTTCCCCGCTCCGCCTACCTTGTTTGGCGCGGGATAGATTACGCTTATGGATGCCTTTGATCCCCCGCCGGGCGGAAGACAACCAGGGCCTCTCCTTGACAGTCGACCTGCAACGACTGGAAGCTGTAATGTCCTTTGCCTGGGCTCCGGGCTCGCACGAGACCTACGGTTCAGGCCTCCTCGCCTTCCACGTCTTCTGTGATCGACAAAATATCCCGGAGCACCAGCGCTCCCCGGCGAGCTCACTTCTTATCTCATCATTTATCGCCACATTGGCAGGGTCGTATTCAGGCAGCACCCTGAGCAATTATTACTCAGGTGTGTGTGCCTGGCACGTTCTTCACAGCATCCCGTGGGTTGTCGAACAGGCGGCAATTGATGCGGTGCTCAAAGCGGCATCTACCCTCGCACCGTCCTCCTCGAAGCGCAAGAAACGCCTGCCGTACACGGTCGAGGTCATGATCATCATTCTACATCACCTCGACCTATCTCTCCCACTCGATGCCGCCGTCTGGGCGTGTTTAACCACGACATTTTTCTCCGTGTCGCGCGTGGGCGAATTTACCGTCCGAACACTAGCATCATTCGATGCAACCATCCATGTCACCCGCGCCAACATGCGACGAGTGGGACATTCCATCGACCGCAGAAAATGTATCAACTAACACACACCTTTGTTTCAGGTTTTAGACCGCAACGGTTTTCAACAAACTGCTTTCTTCATTCCCCGCACCAAGTCGGCCCAGCATCAGGGCGAAGACGTATTTTGGTCGCGCCAAGATGGCCCAACGGACCCCGAAGCGGCGTTGAACAATCACTTCGCGGTCAATGATCCACCCACGACATCGCCTCTATTCTCATACCGCTACAAAAATTCACTCCGGCCGCTGACCAAATCCGCATTCCTCAAGCGGCTTCATGCCGTGTTCACCGCTGCCCAAGTCGAACCCCTGCAGGGGCATGGCATTCGGATCGGGTCTACCCTCGAGTATCTGCTACGCGGTGTTCCCTTTGATGTGGTGAAGTCAATGGGCCGCTGGGCTAGCGAGGCATTCACCGTTTACCTCCGGAAGCACGCCGAGATCATGGCGCCGTATATGCAGGCACAACCCGCCCTCGAGGCCACATTCCTTCATCGCACCATGCCGCCTGTTCGTTAGGTAAGTCATCCAACTCCTAGCATTTTGGGGGGCATCCGCATTCGCCTCCCGCGTCGTTGCTCTCCTATCACTCTGGGTATCGTGCTCATTCGGATCCCGTACAGGCTTCAAGTTGGGGACTGCTTTCGCCGGAAAGCTTAGCGGGGCTTTCGCCCAAAAACCTATCATCAATATATCTCACCCTTACATATATGCGAGTAGCGTGGGGACATAAATTGAGAGTCGTAGATGCAGCGAGGAACGAGCGAAGTCATAGATTAGGGTTTATGTCCCCATTAGGCGATCGCTAAGAAAATCTTCTTCGCGCTCGCCGTCGACCTCATCTTCGCGCAACTCGCTCCTCATCGGACCATTCAGCTTTCTTTGCCCACCCACCCGCTCCTCTGTAAATAAAACTAAAGCAAGGTTAGTCCTCATGCCACGGGTATCGTGCTCATTCGGATCCCGTACAGGCTTCAAGTTGGGGACTGCTTTCGCCGGAAAGCTTAGCGGGGCTTTCGCCCAAAAACCTATCATCAATATATCTCACCCTTACATATATGCGAGTAGCGTGGGGACATAAATGGCGCGGCTCTCGTACAGCATGAAGCCGTCGTCATCCTATCGCACCGACGACTGGATCAGTCAATTGATTCGATTATTGGGAGAAATTGCCAACTGACGATGAGAGGAATCTGTCCAAACGGCTGTTTTTCGAGGAACGCGGCGCTCTTGTGCTCTTCGTTGGCAAAGTCGACGACGACGTGTTCGAATGGGATCTGTTTCTCTGCGAGGACGACCGCGACTACGGCGCTTCCGCCACCCGCGGTCTTTGCTGAGTAGAGTTTGAGGACCATGGCGAGCAGACGAGGGAACCGGTGAGGTGATTCTTCGCTGAGTAAGTAAGTACTTGCTTAGAAACCGCGTGTGAGGCTCGGAGTCGGAAAGACGGTAGTGAAACCAAAGTGGAACTCCGAACGTGGGAGAGCAGCGAAGTGCGCAGACATTCGAATGAAAACCAAGTGTAGTTGGGGAAAGTTCGTCCCGCTCCAGATTTATGCGTGACCTCGGTCCAACGACATGAACTCACCGCATTTATGTACAGTTGATTGGCTGTAGCACCACACCCGGCATGACGGCATCACCGATAGCCGACATTGCCGGTTTCTCTTTTCGCTTTCTCCCCCATGCCACTTCCCTGCTCCTACCCCCAGAGGACCCTGGAACTCTCTGCTTGATAGCAAAACCGCTCAAGCTCAGCCATCTTAGAGACCTCAAGAATACGATAACCAGGATTCAAGAAGACAAATTTTCAAATTTTCAATAACGGTTTTCCGGACCGTGCCATTCACTGCATTATCTGAGTCAACGAATGCCAGGACGGATGGGAAGAATTAAAGGAAGCAAAACCCACCGCAAAAAACTCTCAGGCTCTTCCAGCGTCTTGGCGAAGCTTCAGAACTTTCACCGGTGTCATTTCTTGGATCGAGAAACTTCAAATGAAGGAACGGAAGAAACAGAAAGAAATTGGCTCAGCATCTTGAAAACCTGGAGTCCACCCAACCGTCCCGCCAGTCGTAGCTCCTCGCAAACATCTCACTCAAGGCTCACTCACGAGCGCTCAAAATATCCCAACGCTGCGACTCATACAAGTCATCATGATTCATTTCAATTCATACATCCCCCAAAAAAATACACATAAAATACAAACCCGCCCTCCTCGTCCTCGTCCATCATTCATCGTTCACTCGTAATCGTCATATCCTCCCATCCTCCCTGCAGCATGCTTCAAACGCGCCAAACAGGCAGCGGCAGCCGCTGCGCACCCTGACGCCGGAACGACACGACCGCCGTCGGAGAACGCGCTGAATCCGAACTCGACGAACGCGCTGGAGTCGGCATCGGCATCGGCGTTCCAACACGAATGTGCCCAGGCGTCTTGGGGCGCTGACCCGCACTCGCACTCGAACTCGCGCTAGGCAGGGGCACGCATCCGCGCTTCTTGAGCCCACTCGAGATCGTGTCCACCGTCGACAAGTCGCGGCCCCGCTTGCTACTGTGATGCTTGCTCGAGGTGCGTTTGGTGTTGCGAGTCGGGCGCTGCGGCGTGCTGGTGCTCCCATGGCCAACGAACGACGTATCCCCTCCGAACGACGAATCCCCCCCGAACGAATCCCCCTCCTCGCAATCCTCCTCCAGTATAACGCTCAGAATCCGATGGTGCGGGTCCACCGCGAACGTCCACGCCACCTCTTCGAGGAACGCGCGCGAGACCCCGACATCTTGCGGTTCGTGATGCTGGTGTTGCGTGCGGGTGCGCGTCGTTGTACGAGGAACGCCGGAACAACCAAAGGAAAGGACGCCGAGGCCGTCGAACGGTGAGCCGTCTGCCTTCAATAACCCCAATCCTAATCCCAACCCCGACGCGCACCCGCTATCGTGCGAAGAGGGCGCCAAGAACCCAAACTCCTCGTCGTGCTCGTCGGAGGCGCTGGTGGTAGAGTCGGTGGAGGTGGTGGAGGTGTCGCTGATGAGCGAGATGTCGACGTCGTAGGAAAAGGAGTCGTCCGCGGTGCGGTCGGCCGCGTCGGCGATGTCGAGCTCCTGCAAGCTGCCGCTTGCGCTTGCGAGCGAGCGGAGCGGGAGTGGCGGGCACGCGAGGATGGGCAGGGTGTGCGTGATTTGGACGTCGGCGAGGCCCTACAACGCGAGATATCAGCCGCTGTGCGACTCGAGGAAGAACGGAATCTCACCTTGAGTCCGACATCTCGTTGGTGCTGGTTCCCTGCCCCACGACGCAGGATCCTGCGCCCGTCCTCCCAGCTCCAATACCCCTCGACTGCGGCGGCGCTGCTCGGGCGCGGACGGACGTGCGCGCTGGCGGGGCGGAGGTGGTCGCGGGCGTGGCCGGTGCGCGAGACGATGTCCGGGTCGCTCTGGCTGCTGCTCGCGAATCCAAAGCCGAGGTCAGAGGGCGCGGCGGGCGAGGGCGAGGGGGAGGTGGACGACGCGGGCGAGAACAATATGCGCGAGAACGAGCCGAGGAGGGCGGTGGTGAAGTTGGCCATGGGTACTGGCTGTAGATAGACGTGGGCGGGCACTGAGCGGGCACTGGGGGTGGATGCTAGGCTGTGATGGGCGGGAGCGGGCGAGACTGGATATAGGATATAGGAATGTGGTGGTGTGGAAGAGAAAGAGAAAGAGCGCGATCGGAACTTGGGCGCGATCGGAGTTGGAATGGAGGTGATGACAGGACACTTGAAAATGCAGCTCGAGCGAGGTCAGGCGCGCTCGTACAAATTTCCAACAGAGCACAGGTTTCTTCCTAGTTCAGCATATCGTCTCGATAAGGCTCCCGAATTTATTTTTGCGTGGATTCAGACGCGTCATTACAGCGTCGACCGCGTCAAGCTCAGTTCCTCATGTTTAGGCCATTTCAGCGGGATTAACTGTCTGGAATCCATTGGACCCTGCTTCACTGAGGCATAATATTGAGCTCTGTTCTGACCCAGCGTTTGTGGTTCAAAGTCTCATATTCGATAGGGGCTTTTGCGTCAATATGCGTACACAGCGCGTCCACTTACGCAAACAGCGCGTCCTTCCGCCCGTCGAGGACATAAATCGTACTACCCAGCTCCTGCTGGTGACTCAGTCTATGGTCCGGGGAGCAGCGGTCAATCTCATCCACTAGGAGGCTTTCCAACAGCTACTTACTCCAGTTTGCAGCCTTTCCAGCATTAACTCACGTCGATGCTGGATCCTGTGAGCAAGAATGAGGGCGTCCGCAACTCTGCCCTGTGACCTCTCTGGGCTCCCGGTCAAATCCTACAAGAAATCTCTTCGTCCATCGATATTCAAGTCATCGGGCGTGAAACGCGAAACGCGATCTGGGCCAGCCACACCCAGCAGTGGGAAATATCGCGCTCATGCAAAAGTGTATGCGAATGTAATTCATTAAATATACAATTAGGAAATTTACTGATTTGAAACCACTATATCTTCTATGAAGGTGTCTTCAGGATAAATCCTCTAGGCCGCCCTTTCAGCATTCAATGCTTGGCATGATCTCAACGAAATGTTGAAAGGGCCACTGAAATGAGCACAATCGGGGATTGTTTCGACCCCACCGAAACAATAACTTTTCAGGTCGAAAGTGCCTTTGAAAGGAGTCCCTTTATAAAAAACCAAAAGGACTTCTTTCAAATGCACTTTCGACGTGAAAAGTTATTGTTTCGGTGGTGTCGAAACAATCCCTGATTGTGCTTGTTCCAGTGGCTCTTTCAACATTTTGTTGAGATTATACCAATCACTGAATACCGAAAGGGCGGCCTAGAGGATTCATCCTTGAGATGCTTTCATAGAAGGTATTTTTGCTTCCAGTCGGCAATTTCCTAAAATATCTACCGAATCTGATTCATTTGGATACACTTTTGCATGAGCACGATATTTCCCACTGCTGGGTGTGAGCAGGTATTCCGAATCGCTCGACTCAGTGGCAACAAAGGACTTCGGGCCCGACACAATTTGGGGCAACATTATACCTCCCAGGGAAGAT